>JAFBJQ010000199.1:80463-314890 GCA_016785345.1 Trinectes maculatus | reverse complement strand
GGCAACACCTGAAGGGAAGTGGGAAGCGACCTAATGTGAGGAGGGTATGGTTTCAAAATAAAACAGGAAATTAAACCAGAACAGAGACAAGACATGACAGTCAAATCCAGGAACAGAGTGTTTATAATGTGCTAATCACAGTCTAGTGCATTCTCTCGCCTGTGTGTTTTCCCTTTTCAATGCTTAAATAGCATGAAATCTGCTCATGCATCTGTTGAGGCTGTAGGGCTTGTTGTTTCTCAGCCCATAGTTTCTGAC
The DNA here is from genome assembly GCA_016785345.1 of Trinectes maculatus. Lineage (NCBI taxonomy): Eukaryota > Metazoa > Chordata > Actinopteri > Pleuronectiformes > Achiridae > Trinectes > Trinectes maculatus. The sequence goes on along the minus strand of JAFBJQ010000199.1, from coordinate 314,632 downwards.
CAATGACAACGCAAAATCTAACTATGTCGACTCCTCTTTGCATTTATAGATGCTCCAGTGAACAATTACTGTGCTCTGATGTCAGTGAACGACTCACTGAGAGAGTCGCACATTTCCTTCTTTTTAAATGAACGCAAGATACTATCACAATAACAAAGAAAAAAAAAAGACCGCTCTTGAAAGTTGTCAAATATCATCACCCTATGCGCCACTTCCCCTTTTCCCTTTTTCGTGTGATGTGTCACACATCAGGGTGTAAACAGCCTTCACTCAGGCTCAGGACCAGCCAGGGCTCCCTGTGCAGACACCAGGAGCTGTCACCTTCCTTCAGATGTTGCATTAGATCGAGAACACCGACACACACACACACATGCAGGCAAAGACTTCCCCAACACCCACAGCCCTCAGTTATTGGAAAGACTGAAGCCAGCTGGCTCATCAAGGCGTTACCAAAGCACCAAGACACACATCAAATAGACCCAAATCTGTGACTGGATGGCCAAACAGCAAGGCGCCAGCTGCACTAAAGAAAATTGTGATAAATAACCCTTTATTGTGCCCTCACAGTTTTCGAGAAACGGCAATAAATTCAAGTCATATGCACTTCACCCTTAAAAGGGACCAGCGCAGTGAAATCCACTCAGTTTAAATGAAATGTAAATTTTGCTTAATAGTTGAGTAAGCTCATATGTCAGTGTGCAAATTAAGAACAGCTCATTAAGTGTGGGGCTACACTCGAATCAGTATGTAAATCAAGAGGGATTGTCGTTCTTATACACACACACACACACTATAGGCGCACACATCTTTCAGTGCCGCTCTTGTTTTCACATGCCTCCGTGAGCATGCACACATGGGGACTGAATTCTTGTTTCTTGCGCCAGTTGCCATGCAGCTAAGTTCCTCTCTCTGCAATGAGCAGTGTGACGTGTGTGTGTAGAAAGGAAGCTGGTCCGTGTGACTCTGTGTGTGTGTGTGTGTATACGCATGTGGCAAAGGGACGTACGAGTATAAAGGTTGGAGAAAAGGAGAGAGAGAGAGTGGTGCAGGAAAGTGTGAACAGTGTGTATGAACATGGCCGTGTTTGGGTTATTGCATCTCTGGGGTTAACCTCAAGCTATTGGAAAGAAGTCAGCAATAACAGGCCTCAGAAAGCCACAGTGCAGTGCTCTAATAACCAACTCAAACCTGGGCAATGCTGTTGTCTCGGAGCACTATAGGGCACACGTTGGAGTTTACTATGACACGTGGCAGGATGGCATAGCTGTTAGAGTGGCTGTCATGTCTGTAAGGTAAGGTCATGGATCTCAACCCCGCAGCAGTCAGTCATCCACACACACTGCCACATAGGCCCTACGCCCACTAACTGTTTGTTGTTATCACTGCTGGGTACCGTCAAAGCTTTGCTGAAGCAGAGGTTTTATGCAAAAAAATAAACACATCGAAATGTAAAAGTAAAAAATGAATGGATTCAATTAGGAGGTGCAAATCAGTGGAATTACACTGCAAACCTTTTCAGAAGCGCACACGCTCCATTTTAATTAGCCTCAGTGTTGTAATTGTGTACTGATTGTATCTTTTTCTGTCTTTGGGAGTCAAGTAGAACGCACCGGAATGTCCACAACCTTAATTTACCCCTCATTATGCACATGGGCGTGGGAAAACAGAACAGTTGCCGCAAAATAATCTTTACATATATCATTAGATTCTAAACCAGTTGAATAAGCGCTGAAGCAAACACTAGAGCTGTGTATTGTGCAGTAGCATTGAAAATGTCCTGCAGAACTATTGAGGCTGCTCAAAATAAATCGCATTTCTTCTATTTTGAGTTTTGATATATCTCTTTATTTGAATCAAGGAACAGTGTGGGTTTGGGTTGGTTTCGTTTCTGAGAAAGAGCTTTGCTCTTGTCTGTGTATAAAATCGCTGTGTTTTTATATCTTGCTCTATAAAGTAATATCGTAGCAGAGGCAGAGCGGTAGGGGAACATAGCCTATTTCTCCACTTGTTTATTTTCCAGTAAGGTCCCCACATGTCTCCCAGATGAATTTCTAGAGATAAAAGTAGAGCCTTTTGGTTGATGTAAAATGGAGTTGGATTGAGTAGGAGGGAACTGTGGTCTGGAGTCTGGGCTTTGTTGCTGTTAAATATAGGCTTGAGAAACACCGCAAGTCGAGAGCCCGGCCTCTATATTAGATCATTCTGGGGCCCACTGGCACAAAAACACATAAAGGAGATATACACTATTGAGTAGAAACCCAAAAAAAACCACACACACAATAATGTTGATTGTTTTGCTTTGTCTCCCTCTTTCACACACACACAGTGACACACACGAACGCACACACAGTGAGAAGCCACTTGAATGTTGTGGGGGATTGGAGATCTTGCAACATGATATTCAAGAGAATTGACTCAGTCTCGTTGATTGTCGGCTTCACGGAATGTTTTCATGTGGTCTGTGGATGATGTCGTATTAGACTCAGACTTAGCCGCCAAAACGTGGCTTGAATTACTCCTCTGATGAAAATACGACATCCCAGAATGTTTATAATATACGTACCTGTGAAGCGTCCTGATCCCAGTATCCCGTGACAGGCAGTGCTGGTCTCCTTTGTGCAGACCTGAGATCAAACACAGCACTGATATGTTTGACCTGAAGTAGGAAGGGTCCCATGGACTAAGTGCGAATCAATAAACACTCCATTCAAAGAGAGTGATGAGACCAAGGGAGGAGATATTCTGTGTATGGACTCAGCTGTGTGTTCGAGCCCACACTGCGTATGTGCCATCTCATCGGGCCCAAAGGATCCTGTGACACTTCAAGATCAGAGAACCCCAAAATTGGCAGTTGTGAGCACCATTTACCAGGCTTTGATGTAGAAAGGGGAGAAAAAGGCCGGCAGTCTTACGGGGTTAGAGATAGGTTGAGAAAGCATTTAATGGTTAAGGTTAAGGAAAGTGCTAGGGGTGGGAAAAAGATTGAAAGTTTGGACAGTTGCCCTCAACTAGATCAACACAAGGGTGCATGGGCTTGTACATGGTTTTTCTATCGATTTTTATCTTTGCGCAGTCTCATGAATCATTAAGGGGGAATGTTACTGTCCTCTGCCCCATCAGAGGCCGCGGCGGCCCGCATGGAGAATGGAGGTTTGGGATTGAGGCTAAAAGGTTGATTGCATTAGTGACTTCTATCAGGATTCATTTGAGGACTGGTTTAGAAACAAAGTGATGGTTTTTGAACTCTAAGGGTGACCTTGACATTTGGGTGTCCAGGCAATCTTATCCACTGTGTGTGTGTGTGTGTGTGTGTGTGTGTATGTGTGGGTTGCAGTACGTTCACAAGGAAATACAGAAATGAACATCATACAGACTAAGTCTTGTGTGGGTTTCTCTCTCTCTCTCTCTCTCTCTCTCTCTCTGATTGTTTATTCATGCAGTAATTATGTGCATAGGCAGGTCTACATGGTGAAATGTCTGTTTTTCATTCTGTGAAAGATATGAAATGAATGCGGAGGAGAAATGGATGTTTGGTGGAGTTTAAGGACATGCTAAGACTAAACCAGATCAAAAAGTAGGATACGGGTCAAGAGAACATTCACTCCCACATTCTCACACATGCACACATGAATGCACTCGCACGCAAATGCATGCATGCACACCCCTCGGGAACACACATGATGAGCTTTTTGCTCTGCATTCGCTGGGAAGTAGAGCGTAGGTAGCCATGACAATAGCATATATCACGGGAGTGGACGTGCAGGAAGAAAAGAAAGAAGGCCAAAGCCTGTAGTGCATTTATCTTTTATTTGCCGACCTTTATCCAATGTTTTTCCTGTTAGACTCATTCATACCTTTACTGGCATATTTTATCATATTTTAATGAGGCGCTGGTAACTTGACACCAAATGAAAGAACGGCAAATGTTGCAAATGCAGTGCAGTGTGGCTGCTTTAATTTGCTGGTGTTTATCAAGAACTGCATTTAATGTTGTTATCTGTTTGAATAATTCACTTCCACCTGTGTTAGTGCTCATAATATGCATATTATAGACTCAGACAGAGAACCTTCTCCATGTGCACAACAGCTAGAGTTCAAATCAGCAACCACTGGCTTGGTCCTTGACAAAACAATAACAACATAAAATACCAATGATAATCTGAGGTTATAAACACACTTACTTTAACTGGGTTATTGGCAGAGAGGAAGGAGGTTATGCCAGGCACATAGTTGAAAATGGCAGTCATTGTTGTTTTGTGTGTGTGACATGTGACTAATCAGTGTAATCCTCCACTTTGGTAAAAAAAAAAAAAGTGAAATTTTGTCTGTCTGGAGACAGCAGTGCACCAACAATAGGTGTCGGTAGCAAAATGTGTCAGTCTGACGACGAACACAAACAAAGACTGGTGTGAGATAGACGCCGTAAAGTCACTGTTTAGTCATAGGAAGATGCTATTTTGATGCATTGTTCTCACCTCTGCTCATCCCGTCATCCTCTCATCTCCTCTCCCTGACGTTTTCCTGTATGTGTGTGTGCGTGTGTGATGGATGGGCTGCTCTATCATATGAGTAATACTAATATAGGCCTGTCTTCATGCACTGGCTCCTACCCTTGCAAATTGAATTTGTCAGAGGCACGTTTTTTTTTTTTTGATTCACTCTCTCGCCGTTTTTACTGTGTCTCTCCGGGCGTAGTTTTTTTTTTTTTTTGCATAATCCACAAACATTTTTTCCCCCCTTTTCTCCTCTCGTAAGAGCGTGTGGGTATAAATGTGTATCAGTATTCTAATGACCTTGTATTGACCTGCATCATGCAGCTTTATCTGGAGAGAAAAGTCTGAGCGCTGACGCCACAGCCGCTCTCCTCTGTATCCATTCTTTGCTGTGTTTCTGTGCAGTGCTGCCGAGATAAACATGTTGGGTCATTTAGTATCTGCAGGTATCGATTTCATATCTTTGAATAAAATATCTCAGCTGCTAGCAACCTAATGGTGTTTGCCGAGGTCACTTTAATGTTACAATATTATGTACTGTTTATGTTATAGGATGGAGAACATACCTCCATCCTATATATTGATATATTTGTGTGTGTGTGTGTGTGTGTGTGTGTGCGTGTGTGTGTGTGTGTGTGTGTGTGTGTGTGTGTGAATCATACTGTATATGGTTTTACCACGCTGCTGCTGAACACTTACCTCGACCAAGCACCAATTTGAAAAATAATAAAAGGCCCTGATTCTTTTCCCCTGTTCCCTCCCTGACTATGTTGGTGAGTGTGACTCCCATACTAAGTGAGCAACTGCATAGTGCTGAGTGGGAGACGAGAGACAGGTTGTACCCTGCTCGTGTTGTCCGTCCTCCGTCCTCCTCTTGTCTGTCTTTGCCCCGTCTCTCCTGCTGTCCCCCACATGGAGCTGTAATCTGACAGATGTTGAATACACAAATTTGTGAACATTGACTGTGTTTCTCCCTATCTATGTGTCTGCCCAGGAGCGGGGTGCACGTGTGTGTGTGTGTGTGTGTGTGTGTGTGTGTGTGTGTGTGTGTGTGTGCGTGCACGCTTTGGCCAGCAGGCAGTGTGTGTGATCAGGCATACACCTGGTGCATTTACACTTAGCTTTTCTCTCGCAGCCGTCAATATGCTGCTGAGGTGAAAGCTGGGTGTGATGCTCCTGCCACGCACAGCCAGCTGGCTGTTGCCTATCTGCTTGTTGGGATGAATAACACATTAACACTCGGGGAACAACACAGACATCCAAGGCTTGTTGTTGTGGTGGAGCGGCGTAACAGAATGTCCCGTATCCAGCTTGTAAACAACTTCATATTTACAACTTTTTCCTTTTTTTAATGGGTCGTTTAAACACATCGTAGGTGTCTTGTTTCTTGGTATCTGCAGTTATCTCTTTATCACCCTCCTTCAATCACCCTGCGCGGTTCTGTTTGTCTTTGCTGTTTCCAATTACAGTACCCCTCGCCCGTCCTGCCCTCCCCCTATCTGATCTCCTTCTTCACATTCACTCCATTCCCATCAACACATTCTTTGCAGCCATTCTTTCCCCTCGGTGTGTTTTCTCACCTTCTCTCCACAACCCCATCTATCAGCTTCCCTCCTCTATTCACTCATGTCCCTGCCATCACTGCAGAGCCATCCCCTCGCTCTTTTTGAGCCTATCATTAGGGACCATTAAGGCGTCATCTGTTCCACAGGGAGTGACAGAGTCACCCTGACACGTTCAGTGGCGAAATTAGGTAGGAGGTATGATGGAAGGGAGCAAATATGGGATGAAAATGAAGCGAGCAAGTGAATTCAAATATGAAAATAGATCACAATTTATTCTGGCTCATGTCAAGACTAACTAGAAAGACTCTTGTGATGGATGAGGGTGTAGCGAAAATGTAGGCGTACATTCAAATTGATGATGATGATGATGAACTGGGTGATTATGAAAAAGTTATGATAACACTGTACCAGTAGGAATAATGGTGGTGATGATGATGATGATGATGATGATGGTGATGATGATGATGCACTTCACTGATCTTGAGTGGGGAAAATCATTTTGGGGAGAAGAGTCAGATGGTTGAATGTTGACCACCCAGTCTAAGACGTTGAGATTCTACCATCGCAGCATTCAAGGAGCGCCTGCACATAATGACTGTCACATTTTAGATTCTGACTTTTTGGATTAAATGTCAGTATACTTGAGCTTGGAAGTTGTTTTTTTCTTTTTTGCACAGATGAGAAGTGCATTGCCTCGTCTCAGGTTGGGTACTCATCTAGGAAAGAGAATGTCACGGGGCTGAATGTATGATTTGTGAATGTTCTCTGGTCTTATGATTGATGATGAATGACAATTTTTTTCAAAAGGTTCTGGTTACTCGTGTGTGGTTTTTTCCCTCATGACTACTTTAAATTGGCCACTGTTCAGTGTCCGCTCCCTGATTTCGACATTTTATCTCAAACATTCTAGAAAAAGTTACTTTTAAAAAAGGATTATTTTAAAAATTGTAAATAATATATTCATGTATATATTAAATTCGTATCAGTTTGGTGACTTGTAATGTTTCAGTGTTTAAAGCACATATTTAAAAGGTTCTACATTAATTATTCCTTATTTCCATTTAATTTTACTTTACATATTACATATTTGTGGTTGTGTTGATTTTGCTAAAACACCAGGCAACAGAAGGATTAAAAACAAAACACTGAACTCTGACATTTGTTTGTATGTGTGGAACGCTCGTCTTTCCCCGACAGTAAATGCATCATACTGTGTATCCTATAACATAAAAATCTTTAGCAGTTTTGGTTGAAGACATTAGGGACATATAGAACTACAGAAACAGATAAATAAATGGATTAAATCGGTACCACTGTACAATTTCAATCATCTGTACTGTCTGTCGGGTTACATATACCAGTAAATCAGTGTGTGTACGAGAGAGAGAGAGAGAGAGAGAGAGAGAGTAAGGGAAAGAGATCTATCAAAATGACACTTAAAAGCTTGTAGACTCGTGAGCTACTCAGCCAGAGTGGAGCAGAAGTCCCTTAGCTCATGCCTCGTAGTCACACATCTATTTTAATTTCACTGCTCACTGTCACTCTTGCCTGACTAATATGTGATCAATATAGGCAGACATCCATGTAATTATGATAGATTGGATTTATCTGAGCATGAAACTAGTGATGTGTGGCAGGGGGGTTGTGACATGGTGAGTGGGACTGTAGGTACTGTTCTCCTGAGAGGAGGAGGAGATCCGGTGCTACTTCAGAGTGTCCAGAGTGTCTGACATTCAAGTTCAGATGGTTCGTGCTCACGTTCAGATGATGACACTTTAAACCCCAAAAGAACCCAAAGTCAAAGTCTGAAGTTAGTGGCAGGGTTCATCAACATTATTTAGGATGGACAGGTGGTTGCATATGGCACATTCTTTCTGCTTGTTTAATATAGGAGCTGCACCTGGCTGTTCCTCATTAGATTGTCCCTGCTACCTCCCAGAAACTAGAAAAACATTTGATTGTAGGTGAGGATACATTTTATGGCTTTCATTTTTGGTATATACGTATAAATAAGTGTATGTTATGAATTACAGTGCATGAAAACACCCAGAGTCCGACAGTTAGTAACCTGTCAATATCTTTTAATGGCCCCCAAATCTGGCTATCCAAGGTGCAGACAGGCACAGTGGGCTTTGGATATGGAAGACAGCACTCCCAGGACAAACCCATGATTAATGAAGAGACTAATTACAACCCATGAGCCATAAGCAAAGCCATTTCGTTTCTTCACTAGCAAAAGTTGGATTTGCACCCCCACATGCACTCGCTCCATGTGCTTCAGACATTGCACTCAGATTGTTAAAACATTGCCCCCGGTGTTACGATGGAGCCTGTTTCACGGGCTAAGTGACACAACAGTAAAGGCACGATCTCCCTAGTGTACCAGTTTAGACAGTCTAGCCAAAAGCTTTATGTCAGATGACCCGCGAGATCTGGAGGAGGCCCATGGGAACAGAGACCTGAGGTGTATTATTGGGCCACATAGTTCGGTGCCTTAAAAACAAACAATGTTATGTCGAAATCAATTCATTTGCACACTAGGAGCCGGTGAGATGGGCTGCCACAGAGGGACCAGCATTTTGAATAGGCTACAGCCATGACTCAGAAGAATACTTATTATTATCTACATGAGAGGAGTTAGAGTAGGAAAAGGGAATTATTGTTGTTCATAACTTTGCACAGATTATGAGGTAGTAATGAATACGATCAGTCATCATGACACAAAACTAGGAAGTAAGGCATGTGTTGAATATAACCACAATTAAAGCTTCATCACATTCAGGTCCTAAATGTTACATCAGAGTGGATGTAAACACCTCGGCAACAGCGTGAAGTGATGGGGAAGCATGGGGAAACGTTCTGCATCTGCGCCCCCTCCACAAAGCCAGACTGTTTTTGTTGTGTCGGGTTTGGTAGTACAACAAAAACACGCGACATTTCCAATGCTGACAGGCAAACATCACTGAATAACTCCAGCAAAGCATTTGCCAATCAACACACAGTAGTGCCAGTGAAAACATGCAGATTATTTCCTGTGTTTGAGTGGACTCCTGCAGGCACTTTCGATGGCGCGTTGGCGCAGTCTGCCTATATCCAACGGATGGCAAGCAAGTCACGCTTTTTTTTTTAAATTTACATGTGTCAATCACTGTTCAGGTGTCAATCACAAATAGCCAGAGAAAACAATGTTCAGTGGTTCAATCTATCTTTCATGCAGTGCTAATTTATGCCGCACTGTGTGGGTTAGTGTAGTCAGTGGTCGCCCCTTCAGGCCAGTACTTGGCCCATGCAGCTGTGGGTGTAACATGTTTTTTGGAATAGTCATAAATATAATCTGGTTAAAGAATTTACCATTTTGCAGCAGTTTATACTCAGTCCATGTTCCATCTGAAGACAGGACCAGTATGTAGTGTTTGATTGACAATACAACAGCAGATGGAAGAAGTCTTTGGGCAGATGTGTGCATTTGTGTTTATGTTGTCTTTGTGGTATTCTCAGTAGCTCAGATGTGTGTGAAAGCTTATATAATGTGTTTTTTTTCCTCCTCACAGTAGAGTATATGGTATATGGAGTTATTTCTTATCATATGAATATTCATTATAGGAGAGGGCTGAGAGATGCAGCGCGCACAATTCCACAGGAACATTGTTTCCTCTTGCAAGGACCTACACAGTATAATAATTGGAAATGAAACTTTTTTTTCCAGTTTTTCCCTATAGACGAACATAAAAAAAAAGTAAAACAGCTCTTCATTCCTTCAGTTTATACACTATATTTTATCATGTCATCATTTATTATGGCACTTGTTGTTCTCTTGCCCTTTGTGCCTCGTAGCAGCGGAATAATTTTGTGCTGCACACTTGTGCGGGTTGCGGGTTATGGAGAAGGGTCACAGAAACCCAAATACTCATTATGTGAGTATGGGGAAGAGCTGAGCAGAGGCGATGTGTCAGCCACGTTGCCAGACAGGTGAGGTTCACCTCAGCAACCCGCTAAGAGGGAGTTGGGCACGGGTAGAGAGGCTTGTTGTTCCCCTGTCTGACTCTGTCACAGCCTCCCTATGGGAGTCTGCCATGTGTCAGCAACCTTAATTACTACACCTCATCTCCTCAAAGATTAATGATGCCTCTGTTCTCCAAGTATTTATCATCTCATCTGCTCATTTACATTCTGCTGTGCATCAACTGTACGAGTGTGGTGGTGGTTGGGAATGTGTGCATGTGTGCTGCAGACACAGTGGTACATTTATCCCATGTTTTTTTTTCTTTTTTTTCCTTTTTTGTCAGTGCATTTGCGATTCCAAATCAAGACGCTTTGTGAATTTGCTAACGCAAAGTGAAATGCCTTGATAGTGGAGCATGCTGTTAAACTCATTTGTTTTCTTAATTACCTGCCGTGTGCACGGGGGCCCTGTTTGCTGTAGTATTGAGCCCTGTCAGGTGAGGCTTTGTTTTTGCTTTCATTAGTGTCAGTTCGCATTTGAGTCGTGCGGCTTGATGTGTGTGTTTATACGTGAAATATGGTTTTGTCAGTGCTGTTGGATGGCTTTTGTGGAACTATATTTGTATGCTTGAAGGTGCCATTCCATTCCTGTGTGCGTATTATTAAAAGTAGCCTTCGTGGTGGGTGATTGGTTTTAAAGCGTGGCTATACGTAGTGATGCATCATATTTATGTGTTGCACATATTCTCAGAGTAGTAGCACAAACCAGAGCAGACGTTCTGACACAATCTTTAGACGGAGACCAACAAAAAGACCAAGACGTGGTTTAGAAGGTCAAGGAGGATCTGCCTGTCTCCATCATCTCTTGCTTGCTTTATGTAATATTTATGTTGAAACCTTCTGCAATCCGATCCACCCACGGTGACCCTGTGGCCACATCACTACTCTGGTTCAAAAGGTGAAGAAAACTGCTGTACCATGCACTGCAGCTGTTTTAATGGGCGATTTCACTGACTGGTATACAGTATGAGTGTCTTCATATACCAGTCAGTGAAATCAATCAAGTCCATCTTCATGTGTTTGTAAAAATACAAACAGGAAAACACAGTTTCAATGAACATGAAAATAAATTAAACAGTGAATATAAATAATAATAATTAAGAGTCTATTGATCAAACTCTGATTCATGGCAAATGACAGCTTGTAAGAATATACTTGTAGTATTTCAGTATCGGTATCATATTATAGATTTGGTTTCATGGCGACATGATGGTATCATTGCTGTGAAGGTTCACCTTACTGATCCCGTATAACTGCACTTTTCCTTAAATCCACTTCTCTTCCTTAGTTAGCAAATGTTTTCTGAACGCTGTCACATATATAAACAAATATAGGTAAGATGCTTCCTACAGTTTCCGCGTAATCATGCTGTCATCAGTCAGAAATAAATGTGTGGGTTCAGACTTAGAAGGAAAAGAGTGAAAGAGAGATGGTTCCGAGATGGCTCGTTGAAATCATCTCATAGAGATCTCATAGAAACCTCTAATTGCTCTGCAAAGTCAGTGTGACACTGCATTTCGTCTGCTGGGAGTTTGAAAAGTGTCTGCTGAGTGTGTGTGTATGTTTGAAGCAGTCATTAGGACTGGCTAACAATGCGTTCAGTGTGTGTGTGTGTGTGTGTGTGTGTATAAAATGATTACAAGTGCATAGATGGATCGTTTAAGGAGACATTTATATTTGGTGGTATTGAGAAAAGCTTCAAATCCAGCTGAGAGAACAGCTAAATGTCCCTGCCGCCAAAGACGTCGGCTGTGTATTGTGCTTTTTCCGCGTTCTTATTATCTCTGATTATCTAAAGCACTAACTGAGAAGGATCAGTGTGTTAATTGATTGAAGAGTCGTTAATTTACATGATAATGTGGCGGAAAAAAATACAACCCCGTGTGACAGATGACGGATGATGATAGGCAACTTAATTATGGGGTAATTAATGCAAGCAACAGCATTCTGTGTGATATTGCTGTTGGGTTTTTTTTTTTTTTTGTGCTTAAACTCCACAGTATGTTTTGGCTTGGTTATATGCACTATATGAGACTATTTGCCCAGGATCTTTTGAACATAGTGAAGTGACATGTTTTTATAGTTGTATTCGGAATAGTGAAAATGTACTGTGAAACATGATGAACTGGTGGAGATCGCCACAAACTTTGAATCATCCATTCATGTTAATGAAATAAAGTCACTGGGGTGCATGCACTGAAATCGTTCTTTAGCTTCTGCATCTTAGTTCAATATATTGTGTTCGTTACATTCCTTTGACCATAACAGTAATATGCATACCTTGGAGTGCATACCTTGGAGTCTTGCATAACTAGCCCCAGATGAACGTACATGACTGTAGTTCATTGTCATGTGATTGACATACTTAATATAATACAGACTAATTACTCTGAGTAGTAAAATGTTAAAATCGAAGTCAAACTGAATTCTTACTTTTAGCCTACATCTCATCCGTGGTCAGTTATTGATGAAATGATGTCATGTGTTAATTAGCCATAACATATGGCTCTGGAACAGACATATGCTATAGCAATTAACCTTGAGACAACAGCGTAGGTCAGATGGGTTGTAGATGTCCGGATGTCAGAAAAACCAGCTCAGAAAAATGAAACAAGAAACACACACACACACACACAAAAAAAAAACATTATTTCAGCCTTTCAACTGAAAGTATTTCAAAATGATAACAGGTTAAAGTGTTAATGTAATTGTCAGGCTCCTCTTCAAATTAACTGGTACAACTTGACCCTGCCAGCCACTTTTAAATCTAGTCTGTGTACTTAAAGTCATAGGCTCAGTTGTTTTTGTTGTTTTTAATTCCACTATTGGAATCACACAAGCTATTTCCAAATAACCTTGGGCAGATAAAGGGCTGAGGAAGCAGTGGCAAACACACACACACACACACACACACACACACACACACACACGTCCATAACAATGTAACAGGAGGTTGCAGGTTGCATGTATATATGTGTATGGAACTCCCTGCCAGACAGAACCAGTCATTCTCAGCAAGGCAATGAGGTCCCTGATGAGCAGCATCAATAGTAATCATAGAATTTGCCATGACGGTGATGGATTTTTATGCCTTTTTGCCCTCATTACGTTACAGTCAACTTATATTTACATAGCTCAACTCATAAACAGTGTCGTCTGCATATTTACTGGAAAAATTAGTATTTTCATTGTATTTTTACAGAACTATTTTAATGATTGCTCGTGCTTACTGACAAGACAGTGGATTAACCATGAATAGGATCAATCTTTAATCTTAAGGAGTACTACGAATAACAGAAAATAATGTCGTTTTAGCTGTTGTTAAAGCATTTACAGTAAATCCTTAGAGTGCAATGCAGTAGCACTGTACTTTTTTAGATTTCATAGGTTTCTGCTGTATAATGTAGTCTTTTGTGACCGAGCTTATTGAAAGTGTTCATTTTTCATCATCTACAAGAAAAATGTTAAATTATTTTAACCTGAGTGAGATGTTTCACAGTCAGCAGGCTTTTTCTTGGTTCCAACTTTGGTTCCAAGGTCTTCTTGCAACAAATAACATAATAAAAGATAAAATAAATCCAATTTCAGCCCTACTACAATGCTGGTGCAAGACTTTACACATGAAATGTAATGTTAATGTTTTAAACCACTTAAAATAAAGTACCAGAGGTTAATTTTAAAGAAAACATGGTAAAATAATTTAATCTGATTAAAAAAAAACTTCACAACTGATAAAAGATGCCCTCAGCTGACCTGTTTGCATCACAGAGTATTACATTTGATTCCTTCAACATGCTCATGTGCCAATTAAAATGTGTCTATCTTCGCCTACCCTCAATTAATCACCTCTTTATTCTGAGATTATTGCAGGAATTAGCAGAGACGTGAGATAAGGTGGGCAAGGTTATGGGTGAAGGTGGAGGGGGAAAAAAAGTGGGGGGAAAAAAAAGATGCTGCAACGAGACCTTTACCAAGTCATGGAAGACTGAAGCGTGTATCTGAAGGTTAAGCTAAAATGTTGGGTAAACAAACAACAGCCCTGCGTGGCAGGCAGGTCTGTGTGAGTGTTGCTATTAATGCGTGTGCAGCGTCATGGGAATCATAACCTTTGTTATTGCTGCATGCAAATAAGAGCACTGGGTTGTAAGTATTACCCTAATTGGTCATTTGGTTCCATTTGTTTCCCCAGGTTATGTGCACAGATTAAATTGAACCTGTTATGCGGTGCATGGGAGCGTGCTCACCTCGCCCCTGTGCTGAGTGGGTCTGCTTGCACCTACACATATGGAACTTATTGCTGTGTAAATGGAATGTAACGATCAGGAGTATGAGCATATTGTGCCACACTGCTGTTGACGTCCACACAGAAACAGACGAGTTAGCATTTATTACTAGTGGATGTATTTTTGGACTTTAAATAAGTTTTGTTTTGACAGAGCACAGACCCGACCCCTCACCTTTACTCTGCTCAAGATAAGATGCCTGGTATGATGGTGCGTGCATGGCGCAGATCCATGCCCACAGTCCCGCTCAGCTGTCACGGGGTTTAGAAATTGACAAAGTGTCTGGATATTCATTTTTGTCCGAGTCCACTGGGAAGTGAGCCCAAAACAGCATTTGTTCCTCGCTCTTGAGCTATGGATCATCTGATGGCGATGTCCTCGAAGCAGAGCATCGAGAATAAGATGTGGGTTTTTTTTTTCTTTTCTGAAGGCAGCAAGATAAATGAGCAACCGTGAGAAATGGATAAATGAAAAGAGAGACGGGAACGAGGAATCGACAGAGAAGCGGTTTGAAAAAGTATAAGAAGGAAAGTTATTGGGGGACAGTTTATTAGCTTTGGGTTGTTAGATAGACCGTCTCGCTGTTGTTTCCAAGGGAACGGGGCTATGCTGTGTGTGGAGGTTGCTGTAACCCTTGAAGTCTCAGGCATTACTTTTGGCTATGGGCTGAAATTGGCTGGGATATAACAGGATAACATCTAATCTCTTCAATTAGATCCACCAGGGGGATTCATGCAGTGTGTGTGTGTGGGTGAGAGAGAGAGAGAGAGAGGGCAAGAGAGAGAGACAATGGGATAAAGAACATTTTTTACACAGGCTAAAAATTCTTGTTATGCTGTTATGAAAATGTGTTTTTTTTACAGGAATACCTCTCTCTCTATTCAGTATATGAGCTTTTAATGTCCTTTTGCACTTTTGAATAACCCTTCAACATCATGACTCTTGGAGCACATGATGTGTGAACTATCGAGGCTCATCAGCCCTCAAAGTGCTGCACTGCAACAGATTTTCACTCATAGTTGACTTCACTGTAAATTGCCCTTTGTTCTCTTCCCCGTCCATCACCACTCTTCTCTCTGTCCCAGCACACTTTTCCCGCAACACCTACACATAGTTAGCAAATGCGTCTTGATCACTGTCGAACCAATACTAAACAACCAAGTCAATCATTTGACCACAAGAGTTGGTGGTGGATGCTGGACTCTTGTCGCCATGGAAACAGAAACTAACATGTTGTTAAGGTAACGGCCGTGGACTTGTGATATATGCTGGCAAGAAAACGTCGTGGTTTAGTTTAGGAGAAGATTATGGTTTAAGTTAAATCTAAACAGGTCAAATATTCCTAACGTGATGTTCAATTGATACCTTGTACATACTGCTGTCCTCACACATGTTCTATCATTGTGCTCACAAAGAAGCATTGCATGTTTACAAAAGCTGTAACAAGCAGCGAATGTATCTTCCTACCTCACAGAACATTTGCATGCCCATGCATTTTTATGCGCTCGCTTGTCCAAACAAGATACAAACAAAATCGCCGCCCACTCAACAAAACATGGCTGCACTGTGCGTTGCCGTAGTGGCCACTTGGCACCTTTAAGTGAAAATCAGTATATTAATATTTCAGAAGCAGCCAGGATAAAGTTGCGAGCTAAAAGCTGGAGAGCGAGAGAAAGTGAAAGACAGAATAAGACGAGGGTTAGAGGAGGATGGGAGAACAGAAAGACGGAATTCAGTGACAATATGTTCACTTCACATAGCTTCTTGTCTCCTGACAGTCTATTTCACGACTGCAAAAAGCTGCTTCAGCCAGTTGGAAATTACCTACAGTATAAATGTCTCTCAGAAACAGACATAAAAAAAAGACAATTTAGAGGAAAGCACACATCTTTTTACAGCGAATGTAAGACATGGAATATTGCCAAGACCAGCAGCACCTCATAACAGACACTGTTGTCCCCCGCGCCATCGTTAATGCGTCTGTCTGAAGATGAAGCAAACATTCGCTTGAATGTTGAAAGCTCCAAACAGTAATTATTCTTTTATATAAGATATATTTACCTGATACAGTCAGCATCAGGTAAAAGTCCCCCTATGCGGAAGTACATTACCACGTAGTCCAACCACAACCACATCAGTCAGTCCCTCTCTCAGGTGAGTGGAGCAATAGACCCTTGCAGGTGGACCTCGCCAGGCCTCATTGCTCAGGCTTACTTTGGTGAAGCAGGTTATTTGATTGATGTGTCCTGTTGCCGTAGCAGCAAACTGACTGGCTTCCCTCTCTGAGGCGCCACGAGGGTGCACACACCAAACATGCACACATTGCACTTGCTTGAGGATTAGGAGGCTGTTGCACTACAGCTGTGGGTTAACCCTTTGTTTGCCTTTACTAGCGACACTTTCTAGCATCATTCTTGATGAGTCGAAATGAGGTGTCTGAGTGAAACGCACAACCCCAGAGGGAAGGGCAAATAGTTGTAACCCTAAACTGCACAAACTCACAACACTCCTGTTTATCAACAGTGATAGTGTGTGATTAATCGCACCAACATGACGTCGAACTTTTTGTTTTACATTTTCTGCAAAAGCATGCATGACTTCAGCATGAAAAATATTTATTTAATTGAAAAATTAAAAAAGAGACTGTTCCAACCTGGAATTATGGTAAATAAATAATTTTTAAAAAGTCTGTGCAGCCAGGCACTGGAAGGAATTTGTCGGCAGCTGTCGGGGATGTTTTAAGATGCAGTTATTAAAAACGGCCCATGAAGGAAAATCTGAAATAATAATTAGCAAACTGAAGTCCCTTGCCAGGAGAATGATTTTTTTTTTTTTCAAATTAAGTGGAGAAGTTGTTTTTCGTGAGTCAGATCTTCTTAAATGAATCGGAGAATATTCTGTATGGTATTGAGTGAAAGAGCTTATGTGTCTGCCTGCTTTTTCGTCTGATCTGTATAAAGATCTATATAAAGATAGTAACAGCCCAGAGCAAGAGACATTAATGCACCACTGTCTAATTAGTGTAAATCGTGAGAACAGAGATAGAAGCAAAATGAGAGTTGTCCCTCATGTCTGTCTCAGCTCAGTTACAATCTAACTTCAGTCTTTTTAACAGTTGCAACTCATCACAATAGATCAGCCTCTCCTTTATATATATATATATATATATATATATATAAACGTCTTTCCGTAATGGAAATCACGTGCTGGACTACAAAGGAGAGAAAAATGACGTGGATTATGTTACCAGTGGTTTCCCTCCGAGGAATTGTTCCTTTTCCCTGTAAAGCTGTGTGACCTTTAAGTGTGGGCTAATCTCAGTTTGCCCGTCTGGCTGCGGGGCCTTAATCCACTGACTCTCTTTATTCTTTATTAAATCTCTTTATTCAACACCCAGACAAATCTGTATCCAACAAAATGTAACATGGCTGCCTCACTTTCCCTCTCTAAAGACTCAGACGTGCAAACAAACGTGCAACTCTCTCTCTTTTTTTTTTTTTTTTTTGACCTCTCTCCTCATTGAGTTTTTCCTCCAGTAATTTTCTCATATTGCATGGCCTGGTTATTAATGTGTCCCTGTTTGTGTATTGTCAGCACAACACAAGATGGCTCCAGGTCGTGTCTTGAGACTTAATTATTGTATTGGTCGAGGACCAGTGATGGTTACGTGGGTGTGGAAGGCAAATTTGAATGAGGAATATATATCCATGTCCTCATTGTTTAGAAAATGTACACAGATGCAGTTCAATTAAAACGTGAACCTCAACCGTTTTGCTCGTATCAAAGTGATGCAACACACAGGGAGAGCTGGGACAAGGTTATGGGGACTGGCGGGTCTGTTGCATTACTGTAGAACAAATAGCTGTCCAATATTTGTGTGTGTGTGTGTGTGTACAAGAGCAGGTGGGCGAGTGGAGCTCTGTCTGAGTGCTGGGCTGTGAAACAGCTGTCTGAGACGATGACTCTGACGAAGATGGATGAGATGGCTGCACAAGGTGCTGTCCACTGTCCAGGGTACACACTGTCCTAAAGCATGGAAAATACAAAAACACAAACACACACAAAGGGTTGTTATGTCTCTGTCTTTTCAGCTGCTATATAATACTCTCATATTCCAGAAGTGCAGGACGTCTCCCAGAATGCAGTTCACCGGCTTTACCGTGTCACTGTGTTGCTGAACTGGCAACTGGGGAGAATGGCTGCACTGAAAATCCTAATGCCACGCTCGTCTGTGCCAGCTGACACAGGACCAGACGCACTTACATAAACACGTACACACACACATACACACACACGCACACACACACACGCTGGTAGCTTTACAGGCTGTTTTTCCCTTACACAACATATAACCACTAGATTTCTTTCCTTTGGCTTCTGGGTGTCATCCAGCGGTCATCTCTTATACAGTCACACACACACACACACACATACACACACACAGAGGTCTAAGATGTATGTTATTATGTCTTCAGACAGATTCCGTAATGAAAGTATGACTGAGAGTGAAAGAATGAGGACTTGGACCATCTCAGACATGGCTGTTGTGGTTGTTGGATGCCGGAGCGTTGGTCGACAGGTAGACACATAAAAGCAGGCAGAGACGGAGAACCTGAGAGCAAGTGTGAGAGTAAGGGCAGGGAGTGTGTGTGTGTGTGTTGTCTTCAGTCACAGACACATACACACAAACATACACGCACACACAGGGAAAGTGAGAGGAACTGTCATTTGTCACTGCCAGTCACTTAGTCACAGGGGCGTGGACAGCCCCCCTTGTTCAGCTGACGTTTCTATGCAGAGGAAAGACAAGGTGCTGCGGAGGTGAAGGGGGGATGGGGTGGGGGGTAGGAAGACAGCAGGTTATAGGGTAAAACATGTGTCAGACATGGAAAAAAAAAGAAACAGCCCTAAGAAACAAAACTTTAAGAAAGAAAACTACCATCCTGACATTTATTATGCTGTGACGTTGACTCATCCTGGAACAGTGACGTGAAGAAGGTCAGATCCTGCTGCAGCAACGCAGCCTGGAGCCACGACGTTTCCACCCCCACGTTGTAAGATGCACTGTCGTGGTTTAGATCAGATCATTTCATTCATTAGACAACCCTGCCCTGATGTCTTGTTTTGCTCTTTCTGATAGCAGCTGCGTGCATTTTGACATCAGCTGTGTGGGTGCCATGACAACGTGTTAGGATTGCAGGAGACATCTTTAATAGTCTTGCAGTCCACGTTCTGCCCAAACTTCCTTGGGCGCGCCGACCTGGCTTTTCTGGCAGTTGTTTTTTTAAGTAGCGAGGAAAACCTCCTGCCAGTCAGAGTCAGAGACTGGTAGATTGTTATCGTGAAGGTCTCTCTTTCTGCAAAAGGTGGAAATACAAGCTACAAGGGCATCAGGTGTGTGAACGTTCTCCTTGTTGGAATTGCTTTCTTGGCATCATGCGATTACATCACCAAGCCATGTAATTTGAAATATCCAATATTGATATAGATGTAGATTTTTTTTATAATACATATTTAAATAGTTGACGGTATGTCGTACATTTTATTTTAATATATATATATATATGGTTTTTTTTTTAAGTTTTCAAAGTAAACTAGACAACATCCAAGAGCAGGACTGTTATAATGCCTTTAAAAGTCACTGTTGCCCCAGGATGTGTTTAAACTGTCAGGGACTTTCCAGCAGGTAATTCCATTGCTCACCGCTGTATTTCATATGAAAAGCTCCATGTGTCTCCACTGATTGGTCATAATAAGGAGTGCATGTCTTTATTGCTGTGTAACTCTCATCCATATTTAAACTGCTCAATGACTAGTGTCAGGAATGATGTATCAGCGAGTCGTGGACGTGTATAGTGGAGCTTCTGTTTACCTCCGAGATCATCATAATGATCACAACACAACAGAGTGGGCCCCAGTTGCTAACTGTAATTAGACCAGGTAAAAGCCTTTTGTGCGGAGTAAAAAGAAAAATGTTCCATTTGCATTTACAATGTGCCCATTCACTGTTCTTTTCCCGTTTTGTGTTTTTACTGCTCCCATCGCGGGAGGACAACTTGTGTTTTTATCTTCCGCGCTGACATATTGGTTTTGTGTTGTGTTGTTAAAGGCTCGACGGCCTGTGAACTTGTTAGCTCTGTTGTACTGTCGCCATCCTCCGCCTCTCGTACATTCACCAGCTGATGTGAGGCGAGGCCACCTCATAGTGCCTGCTGTCTATTTACTCCCATTCAGGGGATTCACTGGAGACCACAACACAAATAAATTCACTCAGCAGCCACTGCTCAGCAGGGACCTCTCTCTCTCTCTTTCTCTTTGTCTCTCTCTCTCTCTTTCTACCTCTCCTGCTCATTCCCTCTCCCTCTGCATATCCTTATCTGCATTTTATTCTTTTTTTACCCTGAGATGCTGAAACGCTCATAACAGTTGGATAAAGAGTCGTCGCTTAAAACAGTGTCATTTGTTGCCGAGAGGAGCGATTGCTCTGTGTCGCGGCGTTTGTGTGCAGGTGCCGGTGGAAATGTGTGACGGGGATGCATATGCTGCCCAGCCTTTAGGGATACAGGAGCAGAAACCTACTGCGGAATCCATGTTTTTCTTTTTCTCCTTCAAAGCTTTTGACCATTGATTATTCAGTACATTTCCAGAAGCAGGATGTATTCCTCCGGTGATGTATGCACATGTGCGTGAACGCACACACACACACACACACACAGGTACCATATGTGCAAATACACACACACACACGCGTGTGCACACGCAGACACCTGATCTTGTGTTTCTCCTCTCCAGAAGGAGCATGAATAAAACAGGAGTGCAGAGACTTGGTGAGGGGCAGGGGGAGACAGAGGGGTGTTCTGGCAGATTCCACTGCAGCAGCGGCTGTGTGTTCGTGCCACAATCTCCGTGTCTGGTCTTACAGGATTAGCTCTCTCTCTCTCTCTTTTTCTCTCTCTCTCTCTCTCTTTCTCTCTCTTTCTCTCTCTCTCTCTTGGATGCCGTCTGCTTTGAGAATACGCACACGCACTTTTACTAACCTGCCTGTACAAACATGCACACTTGCACATATCGAGACTCGTTTGCACACACACACACTCGATACACGGCTGCAACCAAAATGTGAGGTAACTGCGGTAATAGCTGGTCTTGAAATGTTTATGTTGTCTTGTTCCTTATTTTCCAGGTTTTGTTGTGTAGTTGTGTGTGTTTGTTTTTTTGTTTTTACCAGACCGGCCATAGTTCAACACTACATTCACGACAGTTGGAGCAAGTCAGTGATGGAATCCATGATGGAGTTACACAGTGTGACTCACGTGTCAGTTTAATGACACATGAACTGAAGCTGCATCATTGATTGGCCGGTGGCCAGTCGTTTCAATTGCATCATCAAGAGCCGGTTAACGAGCAGCGTTTGAAACATTTATGGATGCTTTGGCTTTTTTTCTGCTCACAGAGCCTCTAGTGGCAAATCTGTGTTGCTTTTGGAAGAAACCCAGCTTCTTTTGTCAGAGGACAGTTTGCCAGTCCTGCCCTGGAAGCCAGAGACACATCATGTCTCCTCTGGCCAATATGGTCGAGCTGCAGTTTGTTATCTGACACAGGCTGTGTACTGTATGAGAGACGAAAACTCACAGGGTCACACACACACAAACACACACGCACACAGACACACACCTGAATTTAAACTTAGGAATGTGAGCCTTAAATCCTTTCTGGGTCATGAAAACGAAAAGGACAAACGACAGCTTTGTTATTATCACAGTTAAAGCAAAGGCCACATCATTCTCAGGTTAATGCTTTAAATTATCTATACATATCAAATGATACAGTATGTACACACATTAAAAAAGGGGGAGATAGCCACCATTCTCATTATGAATATATCAGAAATTCAATACTGTGCCATTACCCGCTAAAAATATTGACATTAGTAAGAGTGTGTGTGTGTGTGTGTGCGTGTGTGTGTGTGTGTGTCCCTATCTCTCTTAGCTAGTCTCCAAATCAATATTCCCAAATCTCGAGGGATCCTCTGCCCTGGTAGTGAAGCAGATATGAATTCTGAAGGCTGACTGAACCTCTGACCCTGAAAAATACCCACTGAAAAGAAATAAATGCCGCCACTGTTATTCCGGCCTCTGTAAACAAATGGAATGAGGAACGTGATGGAATGCAATGCCTTTTCAGTGCTTTTAATATTTGATTCTCCTGTGTGACCTCAATTCTCAGGTGGTCTTCAAAAGGGGTCTCATTCCAAAATGAGATATCCACCATTCTGAGTGACACCGATTCTGAGAGAGCGACTGATGGCCAAAGCTAAAAAATGGAATTCAGACTTGGAGGCTGAAGTTTAAAAAAAAAAAAGAGAGAGACTGATGCTGAAAGTGACCACAGCATGTTAACAGGATAAAGGCAGTCTGTCTATCCATTAGTAATTCCTGTAATGTGTCCTGTCGAGGGCTGTGGTGGAGCTGTGCTTGGCTAAGAGGTGTGCAACACTGGTAACCAATTGAAAATGGGAGGAAAGATAGTTCTGACTGTATCTGTCTATTTCAAACGCATCTATTCATAGCATGAGGGCAAGAATCTTACGGTTGGTGCTCAGGCGGGGGGGGAGGGGAACAAATATGCTGGTCCACCGTATAACAGTGCTGTTGGCAGTGAGTCAGGGAAAAAAATGGTCATGGTTCCTCGTTTTATATTTTTTTCCAAGTGTTTAAAGAATTTAAATGAAAAATGTAACTGAGTGCAATTACATCAGTGATATTGAACAGTGCTTTTTCTTAGCTGTTCACTGGTGCTGGCGAATCATCATGGAGACGTCCTCACATATTCATTGTGCGTGTACAGTATTTGTGAGCGTGTGTTTGGGTGTGCGTGCCGCTTGGCTGGCTAGTTTGATGGATAAGAAGCACAGTGGGAAGCCTTTGAATGCTTAATGTGCAGCTTCCTATTTAAAAGGAAGTGCATTAGGGGCTCTGCGGCCCCATTAGCCCTCTCACAGCATCCGTCTCCAGCCTGCAGCCCCACTGTAATACCACCGACCCCGGCTCCCTCCACCTCTGTCTTGGCAATGAAAGGCCTTCATGAATGAATGAGTGTGCGTTTAGTTGCAAATGTTCTCTCAATAGCCCAGTTCAGGTCCGTAAACGCACGACAAGAGAGCCAATATGTTGATGACAGCGAATATAGGAATTGGCAGCCGGTCGTTTTTTTTTTTTTAATCGAATGTCATTTGATATAACCCGAGTAATGAGACTGAAAACAAATCACATAAACCCATCTTAATTATTCATGTTCGCAAATACCGATGCACTGGGGTTGTTTGCTTTAAGTGGCGATATAAGGGGCAAGGTGAAGTGTCGTCATAAACAAACAAACAAACTCTATGAGGGGAACCACATATCGAGAATTTAGTTTCAACCCACAACTGTATTTAGCTTTTGATATCAGTAACTGCAAAAACAGGAAGGCTTTTTAATAATGTGTTCTGCAGGGGCACGCTGTGGACGCCAACAGCCAACCGTCACCTTCTCGCAATGCTGGATGACAAAATAGCCTCATCTCACGTTGGAACCCATTTTCCCTGTTGGTCTTTTTTCCATTCTGGGTATTGTTGTTGTTTTGATAAAAGCTCTGTCAGACTAACAGCGGGATTCAAAAGCCTATTTGATGTGACTCTGTTGCCTGTCTTTTGGCACTTTTTGTCAACACGTCGTCCACCCAGAGGTGTTAGATCTGGACTCTTCAGCTTTTGTTCCACTGGATATTGCCGTCCACAAAGGTTGCAGTCGTTTGTGTTTGTGGGCTTCCTGTACAACTTGATGTCATGTTTGCCTTGTATTTTTTCGGGTGGCTGCAGATATCAGAAAGGTCAGTTTGTTGTTCTATTGTCTCTTAACCAACAGCAACCTCATAGCGCGGTGTAACACTGTCTCGTTTCTTGAGTACAATAAAGGGCACTGACTTGTACATGAGTGTCGGTGCACAGACCCATATGCAGTACGCCAGAGCAAACCCACTGGGTCAAGCCGCAGCACTTTGCACATGCACATGCTGTGCATGATAACCTCCACATAATAGTTTGAAATGGTTAACGCTCCCAGAGCGTTCAACTCCCTTTTTCTCCTTGCTGCAAAAAGCATTTCTGCTGCATTCTTGGCGCCCTGCTTGCAAACCTGAATGCACATATTG
Organism: Trinectes maculatus; assembly: GCA_016785345.1. Taxonomy (NCBI): domain Eukaryota; kingdom Metazoa; phylum Chordata; class Actinopteri; order Pleuronectiformes; family Achiridae; genus Trinectes; species Trinectes maculatus. The sequence continues at coordinate 290,098 of JAFBJQ010000199.1, read as the reverse complement.
TTCTCTTAATTTTATTCGCGACAGTGCACAATAATTCAAAATGGCATTAACCGCTGGTTTTGCCTTGACAGTGCATTTAGAAGGCTTTTCTATATAATAAACCTACTATGAAAATAAGAGAGACATGAAACTCGGAAAAAAAAAATAACACAGCAGCTTAACACGATCAAACTAACAACGCTGTCAGGCAAACATAAAACGTATCAAATATGTTTTTCAATTAATAACCTCATTAATAAGAGCATGTTTGACTAGACTTTTACCATGTTATATATATATATTTTTTTTTTTAAATGTATGAATGCTTCTTGTAGTGTTGCTGACAGGAGGTGGTTAATGGAGAATGTGGGTGTATGAAGTCTACAGCTGTCACTCTGGACTTTGCATTAAGCACCCTGTCTTTGGTTAAGGTTCAGGAAAGATGGTGGCTTTGATGAAGTAAACACAATGTTATGTATCCTTTGTTTTTATAGGATGGTGCTCAGGTTTTTTTTAAACAGAAGCCCTCAAGGTTTGTGTTTTTTTCCCTCAATGTCATCTCTAATCCAACCCAACATAGAAACTTCTTTTGGACGAAAGTGCAAGGTGAATATAAAACCAAAACAGCATTGGTCCACATTATCCTCATCATCTCGGCCATTTTCCCTCTTTATACCCAAGCAACAAATATTTCTTAGTCTCACTTGAAGAGCAGTAGCTTCGCACTCATCCTCTCCCCCGTCCTGCATCCTCATCTCCCATTCGTTCAGAGTTGGACTCAGCTCTGTGAGAGACATCATGTGAGAGGATGGGATGTGCCGCTATACAGAAGTGATGAGTAGACTAATAGTGCCTGCATACTGCAGTGCTTATTCAGCCAAGGATTAAAACTGGACCTTCAGTTAAAACAATGTGTAATGCAGTGTCAATGAATTCTGTATTGCAGTAATTAAAGCGCTGTTAATTATACACCGGTGCACCTTCACAGCATGTTGGTATCAACAGGTATTATGTACACACTCCAGTAAAGCCACATGAATTGATGTGTTGACTAATAGGCCACTTCAGTGACTCTCCCACAGACGCGTAAAAAACAGTGTCACTCCCTCTGAAGTACTCTGCCCTTTGCAAACTTTTGTAATCAGTGCCGAACTGCATGCGTGCTTTGTAATTTTGGCACACGCATTATTGTCAGTGCGTTGTGCGTTGGTGGCTCATGATTGTCTTTAGCCAGATGAGACGGGATTTTCTTTTTTTTCCTCCCCTCGCGTTCAGCTCAATAGGCTCTGTAATTAGTTGGCAGAGTGTGTCTGGGCAGGGGAAGAGCACAAAGGCCTTGATACCCGGACGTGACCATGAAAAGTATTTTCTTGTTGGGCTCCAAACGGTAATTGATGTCTTCTCCCTGTGCGAGCCAGGTGACCTGCTGCGTGCTGTCGAAGGGGTCTTGCCCTGATTGACTCATGATAAAGCTCTGATATTTCATAATTTCCCAGTGCGTCCCGTACCTGAAAGAGAGGTGGGAGGGTCAACAGCAACAGCTGTAAAAAGATGGCCGTGAGCACGACTATGCAGACATGGTTTTAGTCTTCTGTCACAGTCAATTAAATTGGAAAACCCAACCAAAATATATATTTAAAAATAATGTCAAGTGGTAAATGTGCATTAACCACTGGGTATAATAATAGTGAATTAAATTAAACTTGTTTTACAACAATTTTGAAACTTTATTAATGAAAACAAAAAAGCATGGTTTCAGATTTTGAGTAAGTCCCTTTAATTAAAAAACAAAACAAAACATGCAATCAATTTAAGTGAAGGCATCCTCCATCCTCCATTTATAGACTCAACTTTGGGATATAGCACCAATCACATTTACCACCACCACAAAATCATTATTAAGTGTCTGTATTAAGAGCCACTTACACAGTGGATAATTCTTAAGCTGCAAATAAAGAGGTGATTCATTCTCTGTCTCTCCTGCTGGGTATTTTCATCCTTCATCTGCTTCCCATCTTCTCTTCACCTTTATAAAGTAATAATAATAATTCATGAAATGTGATCTAGCACATCACAACACGTGATCTATCACACAATAAGTTGGCTGTTTTCTTCCCTCTTTGATGATTAATATTGTGTCGTTTCTCTGCAGAGTGCAAATATTGTGTTGCTCTCCGCAATGCAAATCAGCCACATTTCACAGCCGCTGGTTCAGTGTTCTTTGTGCGTCTGTGACTATGGTAACAAATGCGACGGTTTCATAGAATAAAGTCACTCTGAAAGGTGCCATTTACTGCAAATAGAGCCAATTACTGGAAAAATCCATGTCTGTCTGACCCGAAACACTTCCGCTTATAATTACTAACCAGCAGACACTGCAGCCCCACATTTGTGTTCAAACAATGAGCTGATATCCCTCAACACTGGAAACCAGATTTATATGTGGGAGATTAGAGAGGAACATGGTGGGAATTGATATTATGTCTGATTTTTCTGTTGTGGTTGCATGCACACACACACACACACACACACACACTCTTCTGTAGTCTGTATGCCATATCCCCTGTTCCTCTGAAAAAGACTTCCCTGTTGGGCTAATTGTGATGTTGTTTTGCTTTGACCTCTAGATACTGTGACACACACAATACACACAAAGATACACACACGCGCTAACTGTACACACAGCCCTCACACCCCCCCCCCCCCCCCCCCCCCCCCCCCCCCCCCCCCCCCCCCCCGCGCTAACTGTACACACAGCCCTCACCCCCCCCCCCCCCCCCGACACCACAGTGGTGCTGCCTTCTCTTATTTTGGCTCTCCCAGCTATGACCCCTTGACCTCCACTCACCAGCTCCTGTCTTTGGCGGTGCTTCTCTGTTGTGAATGAGTCACGGCAGGTGTCCCAGGCTCGGTAAATAAAACATCCTCCCACCAGCGGTGAAATATTGAACAGACGAGGCAGTGGGACGCGCGTCTTGTCGGAGGTGGGGGTTGAGGGACAGAGGGCTTGCGGATGCAGAAAATTGAGAGGAAGAAAGCACTGTGGTTAGGGTGAAGGAGAGGAAAGAGGTGGGTGAAAGCACATCGCCACAGACGGTCTGGTTGGAAGAAATGGTCCTAAAAGACAAGAACGATGGGAAGGAAATGGAAGCTGATAATGGACTGCAGGCACAGCTTCTCCATCCCCCTGTTCCTTTCCCCCCTTTTTGTCTCTCAGGCTACAATTCAAACACAAAGTGCTCCCAGAAACGCAGGAGAATGGGGTGGCGAAGGCCTCTCAGCTGGGAATCTGTAGTGGCTGCTGCTTCGTTCATTCATTAGGCTCTTGCTGAGTCATTTCCCAGTAGTTACCACAGCCTCACACAATCTCAGACTCGCCACCACATGCCTGGAAGCCTGCAAAGCACAATATACAGCAGTGTGTGTGTGAGTGTCTCTGTCACTCACACAGGCAATAGAAAGGGAGGAGGGCTGCTAACTCAGGACGGCTCTTATGTCAGATAGTGATATGTTATGAATATGTTTTTTGTTTTTTTTGCATGTTTCCATTATGTTTTGGAGGGCGCACACAAACACTTTATGCTAAGACACAACACTGAGGCCTTGAATAGTGAGGCATAGCATCGTAATCAGAATGCACCATCTCCGTTCACACTAACACGAGCAAACTCACAACAATGGGTGACATTAAGGAACGGCGGGAATTGGTCGTGATGGGATCCCATGGTGTGCCCTAACATGTATTTTAGCCAAACCCTTTTGTGCACCGGGGAAGAAAAACAGACTCTAATTGCTCCTTTTCAGCTCAGAATCACAAAGAAAATGAACGAGCACCTTTAACAATCCTCTAATCACATGCCTCCATTATTTTGATTGGCATTTGTATGGTACAAATGGGGACTGTAAAACAGTTTCTCCATGTGCATTTGAAATATTTTTAAATGTCAGATTGCTGCGCAGACACAGTCAGTAAATGTGAAAGGAGGAAAATAAGACACCGTATATGACAGTATAACGTCCAATCGACAGGCAGGTTTGTGTTTGCTGTTCCTTTATGCTGTATCTAAAATTGATTTGATTTAAGTGTCAAATAAAGTACTAGTAACAAGGTAGAGGAAAATTCAAATAAAGCACTGTAATAATTATCGTAACACATTTTTAACATACAATTTTACATAAGAGCAAAATAAATGTAATTACAGTGAACCCTCGCTATAATGCGATTCACCTTTCGCGGCTTCGCTGTTTCACGGATTTTTTTTTACTGCAGTTTGTTATGCTTTTTTTTTTACAGTGTATGCTCGTGCATTGTGCTCTGTGTCCTGATTGGGTAAGGGACTGTAGGCCAATGTCAATCAATCTCCTCCGTGCCTCGTCTCTGTCCAGTACAGAATGCATTCGGCTTGGCAAATTTACATGTTTGCATATTGTCTCCACGACAAAACCCACAATGTCAACAAAACGTTCTGCACGGACAAAGACACCTGCACCACGGCCTTGGAGAAAAAGACTCTACAGCGGAGTGGAGTCAGCACGAAGAGGCACAGTCAGAGGAACTGTGAAATACGCGTCAGTCACAATGTGTCCAACCGCGTAGGTTGATTATTAAAATGATTATTTTACAGTATTTCTAAAAATTATCATAGTTATTTGTTAGAAAACGCTTCTATTTTTATTTCTTAAACAAATGCTTGGGCCTGAAAACAGGTCTTGATCTTTGGTTTCGTTCTATAGTACTGTATAATAATTTCGCTATCATGGGTTCTATTTGGAACGTAACCCCCGCGATAAACAAGGGTTCACTGTATATGAAACTGAAAAAATTGTATTTGATAACCCTGTTGCTGATGTATTGCCTAACCCTAGAGGTTATTCTCATACAAACCATTTTATACTCTGTATCTATCCACTATCTCTGTAGACAAGAACCGTTGTTTGTTTGCTTTTTTTTCCAAATGTCATTTTTAAATATATGACTTTGAATGATCCAACATACAATCTTATTATCACTGCTGCACGTCATGTTTCCCCCACACCTCCACCAGTTTGAGTGTCTTAGAATCGTAATTACATAAACTCTTAATGTGATTAGATAGCTGCTGTATACCGGCCACTAATGTCAGCACAGGCTGTAATGGAAGGTAATGATCCTAGATTTGATGCTGCTCGACAGAAGGACATGAATCAGAGGATTAATGGGCTCATTCAAGCCATTAACCATTAGGAGTAGTTAACTGAGTTGAATCAGTGGAGACAGCTGGCAGGCTGAACAAAAGGACACCAATGTCAAAATTTAAAGTCATTCTCAGATCTTCAGTATCGCTTGGCGTAAATTTGTTTCACGCCAGTTCGGCAAATTGGAATTTACAGTGTAGTACTCCACTCGATTCCACACGTACTGAATACAGAGGGACAAATCTTTCATCTGATTGATTCTCCTTAACTTAAGCTGGAGCGTTAGCAGCCTTTTCTCTGGGAAGTCACTCCAAATAGGAATAAGAAACAGACAGACCATCTGTCCGCCATACTCAAGTCCAAGAACCAATAAGTGCTCGTTTAATCTCGGTTGGAACTTATTGTATACTGATTGCATCACAGCATCGCGCACGCCGAGGTAGCGCTTCCAGAGAAAACCAGTCTCAATCACAGCAGGAGACTGCTGTCAAGATGACCTGCCATTATCTTCTTATATAAAGACAGAAGTTTGATTGATTTGTGCATAATTTACAGTAATGTGTAGTTGCTGCCCCGCTAGCCGTGGTTTCACACACGTAGCTCTGCCATGATATTATTTATTACGACTGGCTGTTTGCCGAATAGTTATAGAGAGATCAATCACAATTTTTGTCTAATGGTAAGTACAGATTTATAATTGTTTTTATCACCATGTCAGCCCAGATCATAGTGTTTCACCATAGGCTGGTTGCACTATAATAACAGATACTCTTTCATATAGTATGTTTAGTTAAAGATATCTTGCATATGTCATTATTACTACTGTATGGCGTATTTTGGAAACACATCAACATCATAAGGTAATGATTATCATTGTTTGTGTTTGTGTATGATCCTGGATGAAACTAGTTTCTAAAAAAAATGTTTATGTAAAATTGCTAATTTGAATCTCATTTAGTTGAGCACAGGCATTTGCATATGATTATTGAGATTTGCTTTTATCTCATTACCTGACATTACCTAACAATTTTTTCAAATACATAGAAGGGCACTGGACAGTCTGGTAGATTATTTTTATTGTGATGGCTGGAAGATTTTGTACTTATTTTTACTTACCTCTAAAATATTAGCCATTATATCAACACATGCGCACAGACGGGCAGCGACATCCTAATATTAGATATGTAACAGAGTCAGTCTAATAACCAAGGTAACATTTACATTTCAGTCTCTACATCAGTCATTTTCTTTGTCAGGAGGGAGCTTTCTTTGAAAAGTGGTAAATACTCCCTTTGTGAAAAATACTCTGTCATGCACTTGATTGGCAACATATTTCAAAGTGTGTAATTAGTGTGATATGAATTCATCACTTGGAAGTGACTCATTGATTGACGGCAGTAAAACAAACATGCACATTACGGAAGAAGGCTTCTTTCCAGCTCATGAGTACGTGGTCAGTGCATAGCCGAATTCACAGAGACGAAGACAATCTGTGCCAATGTTTACTTTCAACATTTTATTTTCTCATTTGCTAAGCAACTAAACTTCAAAAACTATGACTGTGCCACAGTGTTTGCCTCTGGTCTGAGCAGCCTGTTTATTACCGGTAATAAGGTATACCTGCAGTCTAGACTCAGGCAAACCAACAAACTGCACAGAGGAATTGAATTGCACATAATGCGCGCACACACACACACACACACACACACAAACGCACGCACACAAGGTAAAGCATCTGGTGATTATACTGTATTTGCCTTTTTAGTGACTAACAGATGTCCCCTGGTTGATTTCTAATTACAAAACTATTGATTAAGCTCAATATCAAAGTTCCGCTTTAGGCCTGATGAGAGAACGCAACAGATGCTTGAAAACATCAGTACGGGAGTCATTATTTAATGAATGTCATATTTTCACTTAGTTCTTGGGCCATATTTGAAAACATTAGCGCCAACACCCTGCGTTATCAATGAGCTGCAGGCACCGCAGCAAATTGAGATAAACCTGCAACAGGATCCCTGATGGCACTGCGCTTCCCCACAGAGGAAGCAGAGATATAGGCAGACGGACCCGGCACCAGACGTACACTGCTGAGAAAGTTTCCACTCAGACCTTTTGTGTCCTGTCGTCTTGTGTTGTCTTTAAAGTCATTTCCAGCCCTGTTTGATTTGTTCTGCCTTGTTGTTCCGCCCTCTTTCCTGTCAGCCAATCATGACAACTGGTTAATTGAGGGCCTGTGCCTGACACATGCAGATGCTGCACACTCTCTCTCTCTCTCTCACACACACACACACACACACACACAAACAAACTAATAGGGCCCCTAGCACCTTGACAACGGTTGTGAGTCACTGGTTTAAAAAGCCACACACTGTGATCTTCCTGTAACAAGGAGCACTGTGATTCTTCCACGAAATTGGCTGTGACCGCTCAGCTTTTCAATAGTCCTGCGAGACACGAGGAAATGACATGAACGCTCAGCTGGGACTATCTCTCGCCACAGGAAATAGAGTCGAGTCGAGCCACAAAGGTTGCTAATAGCAGTCTTTTAGAGGGTTTACATAAGTATCTGTCTGTTGATCGGTGGGGTAACCGCCTGCAAAACCACCTTTACATAACAATTTATCCTTTAATTGTGCTGACATTGCTTTTCATGCTTTTTAGTGAATGAGTATCCACACATTTTCCTGTGCCTGTGCGTGTGTGTTTGTGACATCACACAGAGCAGCCCATCACTAAACCGTCTTATCCTTCCTCCGGGGGCACAGCTTAGTGTAAACAAAGGGGGAGAGTTAAGAGAGGGAGAGGCGGAGTGGATTATCGCGCCTCTCCTCTTGAATCCGGCGAGATCAGAAAGTCATTTACACAGCATAATTCATTTAAGATCTATTATTCCCCAAAAACTAATAGATTAAACACAACGACTGTTGCCAACTTATGACATACTCCATATGTTCCATTATGGCAACCCAATAACGGTTTGGTTGCTGCTCTGTTTTGCCCTTTTTATTCTCTCCTTTCAGTAGACTCCATTCCTGTGTTTCGATAAATGTTCTGCTTATTGATGGGAGGGTTTTTTTTTATACTGTGTAGTTCTTTGTAAATAGCAGGTTTGTCCCCAAAGATCCTTTCCGCGGTGCAGCATAAGGATCTGCTGTTACCGTGGTGACTGGTCGGTTTGGCGCTGGGAAACTCGCTAACACACAGTCAGAGAACACACATCCTAACATGGGCCGTGTTAAAAGCAACATAACTGCGATGAATTATCGGAAACACATTTGCTCAGATGTCTTAGCGAAAGATGCAATTATGTGAAGTGTTTTGTAAACATTAATCCATATTTTCTTCCCTTTTTCTCATTTCATTCCTTCCTCCTGCTGGGCTGGCTGTTTACCTGACCACCGCTGTTCCATCAACAGGTAAGCGCATCATTTCCTGCACTGTGGAAGTTCCATTTAAGTTCCATTTGCCTTCAGCACATCCATTTGTCCCTGACTCGATCAAAACATTTTTCCTGTCAGGCATTAGTTATTCTGCTTATACAGTGTTAAATGCAGTCCTCAAGCGCGGGTGAAAATTGTATTTGCCATCACTTCCTTTCTGCTTTGTTTGATACGGTCACCGAATATATACGTTTTTATTGTAGCGAGATGAAGTGATAAGGGTCAATCATCTTTGCAATTCAACCTTTTCTAACATCAAGAACTGCACCAATTTTTACTCATTCACTCTAAAAGCTACATCTCCGTTATCATTAATCCCTCATTTCCACTTCAGGTGGGTTGCCATATGCTCTAATGTCACTCTCTGGAGCCAAGCAGCACATTATTTAATGGTGCACGTTTGCAATCCTGCATGTTATAATAAACCCTGTGATAGAAGCCCTGTTATATACAAAGTGCTGTATAGTAAGCTATAGAAGATTTCTATAGGCTTCCCCTTAGAGTACAAGGGCACAAGATTTGTTTCCCCATCATCAAACAAACCACCTGTAAAACCTTGTGTGTTTCGGCTGCATTATCTTGTTTTGAGGGTCGCACACTCACAAATAAACAACCGCAGCAAAGTGATGTAGTAATTAAATACAGTATGTCCGATTTTGACAGATATTTATTTTCAACACTTAAAGACAATTAGAGGTACATTTCTTATTGCCCCAATTGATATGAATATAAATACATACAAAGCTGTTTGCTCATTATATCAGGCGCGTTTAAACTATTGTTGCTGTTTCAGAGTGCTAATAAGTCGCACCCGCAGGCATGAAAATTAGCAAGGAAACAAATCAATGTCGACCGTTTCTGCCGGTGTCTCACACTAAGCCTGGGAATGTGCTCCGAGTGTCGAGCACAAGCAATTAAATCTGTAGACTTTTGGGCAAAAAGTGTCATTTTCTTCTCAGAGGAGAAAACAGAGGCCTTGTGCAGCAGTAACAAGAGCATCATTTAAACAGTGGAGGTGCTCCGTGAAGACGCGGCCTTATTTAGTCAGGAGCTGGTAATGGTTAGTGGGAAGCTTTCAGGGGTCAAGCCACTGATGGTGGCGACAGTAAATATCTATAATGGCCAATAATAAACACAGAACATATAAGGTCCCTGCTTTTGTCAGCAGAAAGCTTGATAGTACATCACTCGAACGGCATCGCAAATGGAAAATGTCTGCCGCTGTCTGTGCGCGTGCAGGAATCACCACCTCCCCTTTATTTTTAACCCAAAGCCAGGAGAAAGACACCTAGTGGGATCATAAGCTCTTATAGTCCTCCAGTATGAAATGCATTCCAGTGAAAATGTCTAATATCGGTTCCGTTTTGCTGGTTTAACTGGCTGTCTGTAGTGTTGAATAGGACCAGTGTGGAAAGAGCTAAACAGTAAATATTTGATGCTCTGGGGCGGTCGCCCACCCCCACTTATCCGCCATTGTAGGCATGGTTATAAATGACTTTGTGCATCCAAGAGAGGTTCTATTCAATGTTACAGCTGAGTCATGTCACACACACACACACACACACACAAAAAGTCACAGAGAACAGTTTATATATCCTATAAATTGAATAAGTGTTCAATCTGTAAAAGCCATTTAAAAGATTCAAGCACTGTACAGAAAATGTGAAATACAGTGAATAGAACAGAGTGTGCTGGAATGTAAAAAAAAGAAAGTTCATTCATGCATTCATGTGCTGTTGAACTTTCTCTTAATAGGCCGATGTTTTATAATCAGTCATCTCACGCAAAGAGAAATTGCACAGGACATTCTGCATGAATGGTGGTTTTTAAAAGCACGAGTGTTTTCCGTCATTGGACTGACTTGACTGAGAGGATCAAACAGATGAGGCAAACCCGTGCCGTCAGCACAGTTTGCTTTGCATCAGCAGTAGCGCTGCCACAGCAATTGCACGTCCACGTAATTCACACAGTCATAAGTGCCGGAGCGTATAGTATGGACTCCATTTTGAAAAAGATGTGATTGGCGCACCCCTGGCAGGGTGTGCTGCAAAAAACATGCAGTACAAGCAAAATGCCATCCAGCAATGTGACAAGTGACACCTTTTTGTTTTTTTGATGTTCCAAGTTTCACTTTATTGACATTGACACATTTAGAGAATAGCATATTGAATGTAAATAGCATGGTTAGCCCACAGTAGATGCTATTTAATTCAGCATCTAACCACCGGTTGCCAGCCAGGTCTCTCATTACCCATCAGCCCATTTGCCAGCTGCCTCATCATTACCCATCTCCCCTGGCGGCCCCTGTCACTCAAATGCCTGGGAAGAAGCTGGAAAATCAATTAATGTGTGTTGTATGCACGCAAATGTGCGCGCGTGCCTGTGTGTATACAAGGGAGATGGATTGATAACTATACAGCATGAGGGCAAGTGCATATGTAAATGGCATCTAAGTGAATGATTTCTGTCCCAGAGCTGCTTTGTCACTTGTTTATGACCTTTATTACATTTGTGTATGTGTTGCAATGCAGTGAGGCAGTAAAACCTAAACATTTTTATTTCACCCAGTCATATTACTTCTCTCGTACCAGTCAAACAGCGTAATCTGATTCAGTCATTCACTGTCAAGTGTTATAATCGATTTTTTTTCATAGAAAAAGAACTTAATTCTTTAAGATTGATGTATTGTACAATCAAACCAGTTGCATATTAGTGATGAATGGCCTTTAATTAATTACTTTTCCAAATAAGATTTGTTATGTTTGTAGAGCATTAATTAAAAACAAACTTTGTAACAGTACAAACTGCTAGTGTCCACTGACTCCTACACTCACTGGTTTTGTATTTTAGAAACTGGCAGAATCCTACATTCTAACCAACAAGACTGACTGAGCACAAAGTTTGTATATTTATATTGGAGCCTCTTGGTTTTGTTTGTGGAAGATTTCAACAAATGTACTGTAATCCCAGTGCATCGGCATGCATAATGATGCAGCCTTCACTTGGCTGTCAGGAGTCAGTGTTCTGAAATGGAAAACTTCTCACTTCCTAGAAGCACTTTTGGTTGAGCCACTGGAAAGACTAACCCCCTTTAATCTTTTATACACTTGTGACCAGATGAACTTTTTGCTTAGTTTCTTAAAAATGTTTATTGCAAAAAGTACAAATACTTTTGGACACTTTCAATACAGATGGATTCAAAAGCACATTCCCAAGGACAGGAACAGTAAAGTACATTTAGGCTACGCATATTTCCTTACCCAGTGATTTTGCCAATTGGCTATGTTTGTAAGTCTCAATGTCAAAATCAGTGGGAGGTGTAGCTCAAATTTCCCAGGTCCAGCCTGTTGGGCTAGAACGAGAGAGAGCGCAGACATTTGGGTGTTTACATCACACGAAAATGTCAAAATGGATGATACAGATGTAGATGCAAATGAACAGATGATGAGAAGTGCAGGGGGTGAGAAAGGTAGGAGGGAATAGAGAAGCAGAAAGTTTTCTCAATGCCAGATGGAAGACCAGTTGGCACTTCTCTCATTACTGTTGGGATGGATTTCCCTGTAACGCACCAACACACATATACAATCACACGAACAAACACACTCCCTCTCTTTTCAGACACACACACACACACACACACGTGCAGAGCTACCTCCCGTCACTCCACACCACCTGTCCAGCACCTGGTCATCAAAGTAAGACCAATGACGGCTCTCATCTCTAGAGTAGAGACAAAGACTTAGAGCGATGGATGCGAGAGGAGGGCTCTGGCTGCTGTGCGTGGTTTTATATTGATGCTGATTTTGTCTCTTTGTTGATCAGTTTACTTAAATCTGATCTCTGTCATGTGCTGCCATGTTATCTCTTTGGACAGACGCATGCTTTTGTCTCGCCTTTACCATCAAGGTGCGCAGAGCCTTTCGTGCCTGCTATAAATGAAATGTGACACAGATGGGTGGAGCGGCTTCCCTCTTTGATCCTAGTGGTCCAACAGAAGGACAGACCCCGACCAACACATGTCAGACAAAACTGTTGGACACCACCAAAGATACCGTAATGGTCCTATTGGCTATGAGCCCGGGGGTGAAACCACAGAGTGAGGTGGGACTGTGGACAGAAACACAGGTGCAACAATTTGGCAGATTCTGTCTTTAGGTATTTCCTTGTCTTAATAGGTCTAGTATTAGGCCACACTTCCATATAGACTACAGGGGGTCCTCGAGTTACGTCGGAGATCCGTTCCTGAGAATGTGTCGTAACCGAATTTCGACGTAAGTCGGACCATACATTCATTGTGCCATTGTGCATACATTGTGCCACAAGATGTCGCTATAACACCACGCTAAAATAAGAGTTTATTATGGTGAATTGCCTTTTGTCCCTCTTGTCCCTCTTGACACACCGTAGGGGCTGAGATCGCGAGTGTAATGAGCATTTTCTTTAGATTTCTGTTATCAACTGTAGACCCTGTGTTGTGAATAAACCTACGGTATCGCCACGATCCCGAACGCATCTGTGTCCGTGTGCATCTCCTTACCGGCTGCCGCTGCCGCTGCTTAGGATAGCAGTCACAGTACTATATAGTATAAAGTATAAAGAAGAAAATAGAAAAGAAGAAAATACATGAACGTGTGGCTTGCAAGGACATGTGGGTTTAAATACACACTGCAGAGCAGACAGGATTTGGTGTCATTACAAAGTGCAGCCTTGTCTCTCTCTCGTCTGTGGCACATCAAGCATCAACAAAAGACTTCTATCAATATAATACATCTGTCTTCCAGCCAGCATTCTCCCTGCAGCTCACAGGGTTTTTTCTTTTTTCAGTCGTACCACTGAATTTGTAAAGTCACAAGTTCCATTGTGCGAAAAAGAAATGTGTGATAAAACGTGTAGACAATGCAACCATTGTGTTGAGTGCCACTTACATACCAAGTTTTTTTTTTAAAAACAAGTTAAAATTAAAAGAATCGGTGGGTCTGTGTCTCCGCCTGTCATACTGGATCTCCTCTCCAGCTGTAGCTCTTGAAGGTTGACAGTCTGAGCTGGAGCTGAACAGTGTGCTCCAATCAGAACGCACCCGGCCTCATCGTCTGGCAGATCTGTCACTCAGACAAGAGCAGGCGGCGGCATGAAGTTGCTAAGCATTCAGAATCATCTGATGTACAACAACAATAGCATAGTGAACATGATTACTGATGTGCTAACTGTGTGGCAGCTGCCTCCTCATCAGATCCAGCTCATCTGCTGGCTACTTAAAATAATGAGACATCATAATGCAACAGAAATGATACTATGTTTGTATGGTGTTTTTAATAAAGGGAGTTGGAGTTCCAGTACACAGAGATAATAGTCGTGAGGTAGAAAACCCTCAGTGGGTTTTAACCAAAAGGCCTTTGGTAATATTTCACCAAAAAAGGATACTTCCGTGTAAATGTGTTGCACCTGCTGTTATGTTAATATTCGGAAACACATTACCATTCAAATTCATGTCGATGATTAATTAATTCACGCTTGCACTTATTAAGACCACGACATTATGCAAACATGTTTTCAAGACAGTCTTGTCTATCCTGTCTATGTCTGTTTACTCCATAGTAAACCAGTCTTCAATAACAACACAGCTGTTTTGATTGTAATGTAATACATGCGTCTAAAATGCACATCTCCTAATGACGCACCCAGAGCTATTTTAATGCTATGGATTTGAAATATAATAGTTAGTGTGTGATATAATACCACTGCTGCTTCTAAACTGGGCGGAGGGTGAAGGAAAATCATTTTGTCCCCCCTCCCCATGTCTTTGGCTATAATAGCCTATTAGATTCCTGCTTTACAATACAAGTACTGAAGTTCTTACACTAAAGTGTCTCCAACCAGCCCAGGTTATTCAGCCTTTGAAACCTAATGAGAACAATGACCTTGTGTTCCATTTGGATGGGTGGACAGTCCCCCACTCCCCCCACCACCACCACTAACCAGACCCTCTACAGACATCCATCTTTAAGAATTTTCTCCATTATCTCATTCTTTTTCTTCTTCTTATTCCCCCTGTCATTTTCAGCCATCCCTCCAATCTCTCTCTGTGGTTCTTTGTCTCTCTCTCTCTCCCTCTATTTGTGGCGTATTCCACTGGGCTATGCACAGGCATCCTAAATACAATTACAGTCCACAACTGAATGGAGAGGAAAGGTCCTCAGGGATCCCGGGAAACAGGAAATGGTCAGGAGGGTTGGACTGAGGAGGGAACGGCAAATCCCTAATTCAATTGGCTGAACCTTGGCAACAAGCCCCCGGCGACTCTTACTGTGAAATCAGTGGAATCAAACAATGCAGCTCAAACCGCAAGAGAGGTTCGCATCCACACAAACACACACACACACACACACACACACACACATGCACATGCGGACTGACACAAATGCATCTCATTTTCTCTCTCCATCGCATTGGTTTCCTCTCTGTTCCTCGTGCACGCCCATGCCCTTGTTTTCAGAAGGTGCACAGTGCTTGGTGTTGTCCTAATGATTTACCTCAAGATTCCCACTCAGTTTCCATAGCTGCTGTGGCTCTGAACTGTTGAGACGGGAAGGTGATCAATAACGGCTCTGTTTGTTAGTGATGATGACCTCCAACCCGGGGTTCATTTCACTCCACACACACACACACACACACACACACACACACACACACACACAAACACAAATGTACAGACAGACCAACTATGTGTTAAAGGTGAATGAAAAAAAAATCAATCCGTAACAACACTAAATCTCTTAATCCAAACTGTGGGTGGGCAATGCAGACAAAAAGCGAGTCACAGCATGTGTACACGCACAGTAGCACCATCAACAAATGTCTTGTGGCAAGAGTACGACAAGGATTTTAAGGAATCTCAGTTACGTTATTGTGTAATTAATTTAAGGCCTAATTGCCGTCGGTCTGTGGGCACTGTCTACAATCTACATGACAAAGCCGTTTTAATGTACCGTAATCTAATGCAGTCACAACCCCACAGCCCTTTGTTTATGTCACGTTATATGGTTGCAGCCAATGACCTGAAGAAAATGAGCTGTCTGGAGGCATTCCTATCTGCGCTGAGCCACAAATAATTAGCTGCAATTAGTTTGAATGATCTCATTTGAGGAATTTCATATTTGTAGATAACATATTTGTCTTGGTCGTCTCCCGCTGAAATACTTCACCAGATTTGAACATAATTATTTTACACGAATCCTTTAATCATAAGCACAAAATTGGGGCTCTGTTGTGTCTAATGCAACACTATACCAAAAAGCTGGGTTAGTGCAGATCCACTTTATAGAAGCAGCCGAGGGATCTGTCCTCCAACGCTTTAAAAAAAAAGGTGCCTAAAAATAACATTAAATATTTATTTATGTATTTGATCATATCATGTTCTTTTCTTCCTGCACCCTCAGGTCTACATCCTCCACCACGTCTCCTTCCTCCTCTTCAGCTCTAATGCCTGTATGAACAGCAGTATTAGCCGCCATAGCCGCACGCTGATAATTGGAACAAAGTGGAAGATCAATACAAAGGGCACACAAATACACACTAGCGCAGGACAACAATATAAACAATCGCATTTTCACATATACACTGTGATGCAGTCAAATACACACAGTGGAGTAGAGCTCTGAAATCAATAGAACTCAGGGGCAGGATTTTCCTCTGCATTTACACTGCATGCTCAAGACAATCTGGCATTGAGCATTTTGTGCAAAAGACTTAACTGTTTGCAAGAGCTCCTCTTTTTCGACATTTGTTTTTGTCGCAAAGTCGTATCAGTTTCAAGTCAGCGTGCCCACAGGTAAATCCCTGCAGCTTTCACAAATTGCGCTAATCAGAAAACACAAGCTAAGTACTGAAGCTGGTTCTTTCTGCATACTTTATTCGATACACTGAGTGTTACCACATGATGTTGCTGCATTATCTAATACCAACTGGGGCTGGTACAAAATGTGGTTATTCTAGCTAATTAAAACCATCTGAATGATAAAACCTACAGCCTGTCAGATATTTAAATCCATATCGCCTATTTGTGTGTACTGGTATATTACACCTGTATAAAATATGAATTCCCCAGAATTTGGCATGACTGAATAAATAATAAAAATAAAGGAATAAACAGTTTTCTTGGGATAGGATTGTGGCAATTTGCTATGCATGTGTGCACATGCATTTGTGTATTCCCCTAAATAAATATCCTGTGTTGTGTAGCGTTTCTTCCCAGGGAGGAAGGAGCAGCCAAGTGAGACTAACGGGCGGGAGTGAGTGGAAGTGCGCTGATGGGTCTAAGTGGAAGTGTGCTGATGTAGGAGGTTACTACCTCCCATTAAAACGGGAACGATATTTGATCGTGGCCTCCAGTTGTCCTTCTTCCAGGACAACAGCACTATAAATGTCAGTGTAGACAGTCAGTGTTTGTCGCTCCGCAGGTAGCCCATTTGCCTGTTCAGTGGTGGAGAACCCCGTGACTTCTGTTGACTCTTGTTGTGGAAGTCTGCGGAAATTAAATTGCTTTAATTGTTCTGAACCGAGTGCAGCCTAATGACCTTTCATTTTTCGAACGTCATTACCATTTCCAAAATGTCAACTTCGGTCTCGTCGCTGTTGTTATTTTTTTCATGTATCTGCTGTAAAGTACATGAGATTGTTCTTCTCCTAGACAACAAAAAGAATTAGTCGAAAACACAAAAACAAAACTACTGCTGTATGTTATGTTTAGTAATTACCTCTCATCCTGTGATCCAAATAACAGGATAGGACACTCAAGTCAATACGTTTATTACATTTTATGTCATAGGCTTAAAAATCAACTGAACAGTGCGATAGCTACAGTCTAAACATTCTTTCATAAATCTATTTTTATGTAACTGACTTTACATAAATTAAATATTTCTACCAGTTTTTCCATACTCCAAAGATTGCATTGCTTAGTTATTTATCAGTAAATTGCCTTCTAAAATAAAATTGTTTTTGTCTATTGGGAGCATGTAGTTACATTATCATTGGAAAAAAAACAAACAATCATTTTCTTTGCTTATAGGCAGCAACATAGTCAAACTGCACGTGCTTGAACAAAGGACCCTTTTTTCTACAGAATATTGTACATTTGTCTCCAACTTGTTTTTTTTTTTTTTTGCTTGATGTGTTTGTTTTTTTGGTATTATAAAGTCATGTGGTTATTTACAAGGCATTTTTGAGCAGTGTAGAAAAACGTCAACAAAAGCTAAATCTGAAAAAAGAACACATTACACAGAACACACTAACTTCAGAGTTCGTCTTGTCTGTGCTTTGCAGTGCCCTTGCTAACTTGGCCCAGTTCAGTTTATTTGTCTTCAGGTAATTGAAAGATTATAAAAGATTATCTCACGGACCAAACTCCGACTGTTGAAAACACAAACCAATTTGCTACTTCCCTCCAATGTTTGGTCAATCACCCAATATCTCAGGCCAACTTTTTTTCATTGTTGACCAGCAACCTGGAAATAATCAGATTTCTATGTCTATGCACAAACAGCTATTCAAACGCTTCCGTTTTTGTTGACACCATTCGGCAAGTTGTGCATTTGCTCATTTTAACCAACTATTGCAAATCTAATCTTAATTTTTCATAAACAGCAAACAACTAAATCGATTTCTGCACAGTCCCATCAAGCGTCTAAGGTGGTGAAATGCATTGTTTAATCGTGCAAAGAAGCTTCATGAGGATTTTGCAGGTAGGTCGTAAAGCTTCCCAGTTATATTCCTTCAGCAACAGAGCAGAAGTTTAACTTTTATTTGGCAGTGCTACCACTGATATTTGACAGCACCACACCTCACTGAGCAATCTGAGTGTGTCTCTTGATGACTGTTGCACTTCACCACTCGCCGCCTCATCTCCATAAGTGCTGATTTGCCAGAGTTGACAGGTGTGATTGTACCAGCTTGCCTCAGAGGGTGAAAACACATTCATTCATTTAATCTCAGTGGATTGCACCTCTTGAGCTTTATATATGCAGTGGCCTTTCTCCTGACTTACCAACTGACAATCACTGGTTACCACCCATCTATGAGAGCATGGCTATGTGTCAGGTACCTGACATTTGAATGGTCTCTTCACTCACAGTGTGGTGTTGAGGTGTCAACACCTTTGTCTGGCCCTGACAGAAAGTCAGCTCTGATGGATATGACATTGCAACTCCTTGACGTTATTGCTCCCATTGCGTCGTCTCTCAGAGTCCACACCTTCAGGATGCCCGATGTCTCCGTCTCTCCGTTTCACACACACGTATGCACGCACATGAGCTGAGCATAAAGGCATTCGACCAAATGGTATAATCCCTCAATGATGCGTCAAGTGTTTGAGGAGCCATTGTGTCCTGACCATTAAGTAGGCGAGGGGAGTATCTTTGAGATGGTAATATTGCTGCTGTCATTGAGCACACAGCCTGAACAAAGTGCCAACTTCTAATCAGCAGTGTGTGTGTGAGAGTGTGTGTGTGTACTTTGTGCAAGGGGACAAAAAGTAAGTTGAACATTTACAATGTTAGGGGAAGGTTAGGTTGTGGTCAGAGTTTGGACGAGTGGTTCAACTCTCCTGGATATGGATGGAAGTCAGTGTGATGACTCCTGAAGTTAAGACAGGACTGTGTCTGTGTGTGTGTGTGTGTGTGTGTGTGTGCGCGTGCGTGCATGAGGTATAGAGGCGGGGGAGAGAGAGAGAGAGAGACCATTAGGGCTTTTCAGAAATTCACATAGACAATCTGCCTCATTATTTGTGGAATAACCCATCGTGTTCCAGGCCGAGCAAGTAATTGGGTTTTTTGTTGGGAATCATATGGAATTCAGCGGATGCTCGGTACTTATAGAAAATTTATGTGAGCAATTTAGGACAGCAGCTATTAGACAACAAAAGAAACACAATTAGGGGATATCTGGATTCGTGTTCCACCCGAAGTGCTAAATAAAAAGTTATATACAAAGTTCTTAACAATTGTTCACATTTTCACATCCTTCTTTACTTTTCTACAATTCTTCAAGTTCAGTAGTGGTAAACATTTGGTGCTGAAGTAGGATGGGAAAACAATGTTACATAGATCCTGATTCATAAATTAATTCAATTCTGTGCAGCCAGACGAAAGGCCGGAATACATTTGTGAAACCGAATGCTGTGAGTGTACTCAGTGTGTTCAAGGATCAGTGACTTGAAGGAAGAGAAGTCGAACCCAAACAACATGTGCATGCCCACACAAATGTGCAGAATGGCGCATTAGGATGTTTGGGCACATTGTGTGGTGCACTGTGATGTTGGGGGCGGACGTTTAACAGATGGCACACACTATCTCCCAGGATAGTAATGTTCAATTATCTGTGTCCAATTTACACGTTTGTAATGGGTGTGAAAGACAGGGAGAGAGAATAGTGGAAGAGAGTAGGTAGAAATGAAAGCTAGAATAGATAGGAAACATTGTAGGAGGTGTAACAGTTGCAAAGATTACTTTTTTTTTTTGCCTTTCCTATATTATTAGCAGGGTTGTGTGCATTCTCCTCCAGAGGCTGCATAACCCCCCACCCCTCACCCACCCCTCCTCATCCTGCCATCGCTCTCCCCAAGGGATTGTGCCTGTGAATAACTAGAAGAGGGGCAAGCTGAGGTCGACTTTAATTTGATGGCGGAAAAAAAAAGAAGCAAACAAGTCGCCATTTTATTTATATATTTAGTTCAGTTGGATCGCAGGAGGAATTAGTTCCAGTTGAATTTGTTCAAAATGACCCAGATGAGTTCAAATTTGTCTTTGGTAATTGGACAGTGTTTCTTTTGTTCTGTAAATACAAGCAGGGCCACGGAATGGAATTTATTCATGGCTGCCAACCTCAGGTGAAAAGTAATGGCTGAAGCGAGGTGTTGTCGGGATATCATTTCATATTCAGTCAGACAGCTTCACTCGTCTTTAATGTTCCTCAAATACATATAATATTTGTGTGTAAGATTAGTCATTGAAAACATATATTCCAAGATCTCAGTGTGTTATCTAATAGGATTTAATAGTAAACAGTCCCTGGTCTTTATGTGTACATGTATACATACCAAGATGTGATTGGTCGGGCAGCAGAAAACAAATAAACTGGGCACTAACAAACAGCTATTTATGGCAAGGATGACCTGGCAGGACTGTGCAGGGCCAGCACAGCAGGTGGCGAGAACAACCAGACAAACACACAAAATATAAAGGACAAACAGGTGGATCGTCTCAGGTGGGAGGAGAGACGAGCAATGACTCACATCAGTAATGTGAATCAGGTAAAGAGGTAATAATACAATGCAGAAAGTGTAAACAGCTTTCTGGATCAGTCATAAGCTAAACAGCAACAACGACATCCTGACATCCACCTTTCCTCTGGGTTAAATAGCTGCTGTCTATACATGAACTGATTCCCAAGAGAAAACAAACTCACTATAAAGTAAACACTTTTATAATGCTATCGGCTTTTCAAATGAGACTAGCCTTCACTGATCTTTGTATAGGCAGCACTCGCGGATAATTGAGCCACACAAGGCCAGATTGATGGGGGGGTTGGGAAAAATATACAATTTGGAGAAAATGCAAAGAAGGTTGGAGCATGGGGAAAAGTTATTATATAGGATTTTATGTGTAGCAGAGAAGGTGAGTGGCAGGAGCAGGAGATGTCAGAGAGGAAGGGCCTTGCAGGGGGGGTTCGACTGACCTGGTTAGCCATAGCTGATTTAACTCCCATGGGAAACCACTGTGTTGAAACCCTGCTCTACAGCAGCTTCATTAAAACCTCCGCTGGTCCAATTTCCCTATTGTGCATGTCCGTTTATTATATCTTGTGTTTTTTTTTTTGTTCCACATGAGTCCACGTCACCCACGCACCCCTGTATGCAAAAAAAAAAACGCTAAACCTCAATTAATTTAGAGAGCTGTGGACGTCGGGATGAAAGGGAGGAGAACACAAGAGTGAGAGCTCTAGTCGAGGACTTGAAAGGCAGATGATTCTACGTGTGTCTTAAAGACCTTTCTTCCCTTTATTCTTTCGAGCCGTGCTCTCCAGTGAGCCGCTGCCCACTGAGACACGCTGCGATTGTGACGCCCCGGAGCTCGCCTATTGCCATCATTACAGAAGACCCCGTTCACTGCAGCTGCACACACACACACACGCACAAACACACACACACGCGCCAATGTGTGTAAATGTACAGGAGGGCGCGTAGTATTTACTCGCAAAACCTTACACACTAGGATCCCCATGTAAAATGTATTAGGGGTCCACAGCCCCGCAGGTCCAGAGCTTTTCAGGTGCTCCAGTTGGAAGTCCATTCTCTTCTTGACCTGCTGGAAAGTCACAGTGGCACAATGCCCTAAATAGAAAGGGATAGAAAGGTGATGGTTTGAAAGTGTGAGGTAACAGGCTGGCGACGAGCGAAGCAGTAACAATCACAGGGAGCGTGCGCTGTTTGATGCCAAATGGTCCCCTGGGGGCCGAGGCTCACCGGTCAGCTCCCTGCAGAGACCCAGCAAACGCTTTGCCAATTTGCCGTCATTCCGGCCATTGTAATGCGACACGGCACAAACATGCCTTTGTTCACTGACCTTTGAATAATTCAGCTCGGGCAAAATGCTATGACACATTTTTGATCAAAGTCTCACTATCAAAGGGGAGGAGGCATTTTCCAGATGCTCCATGGAGGATAAAAGCTTCCCTGCTCAACACAGTCTCTAAATAACAGTAAGGATAAGGCTACAAAATGGAAATTCCATAGGCAATCCATATATTTAAATGGAAAAGAGCGGGTGATGCAGTATAAAGCATTACTGTCAGAGAGCTGCTTATCCTGGAGGACTTTGACCTCTGCGCGGGGTAAAATATGAAGCTCGTTTTATCTGGAAGTTTTCCTCGGAAACCTCCTGTGCCTTCACCCCATGACGAATGGCTGGAGATTACAGGTTGGTGACCAGGCATCCACATCCACTTCCAGGCTTTGTCTGCAGGAAGCCATTTGTTACCCTCAAGGCATCTATCACAATATAACTTCACCTTCTAAGCTATTCATTTGAAGAAGCATTGGAAACAAAAAGCATCTGCTGACTTATAGGCTGCACCTGTACTGTCCGTCATCCAGCAGCAGTGCCTGTTGGACTATGAGTGTGTGTGCGTGTGTGTTTATGTGTGTGTGTGTGTGTCCGGGTGTGTCCATCATCCTATAGCAATTCCTGTTTGACTTTTGTTGTTGGAGAGATTCATGGTTTTGATATCCCTCGGGTGTTTTGTGGAAATTGAAATGTATTTCTCGAGCCCGGGGGGAATTTCTTTAAGGCTTTGAATGGCAAAATTGAATATGTGTGTGTGTGTGTGTGTGTGTGTGTGTGTGTGTGTGTGTGTGTGTGTGTGTGTGTGTGTGTGTGTATGGATGGGCCGGCTTTCTTTTTTGTGTGTTGTTTTATGTGCAGGGGTGTTGTGTACGTGTGTCAAGACTTGTTTTTTTGAGGTCAAAGAGCGTTTTTTATAAAATGACATGAAACCAGCACTTGTCTTCTGTCCCCACCCCCACCCCCCTCCCTCGCGATTCCCCGCATTTATTCCCTGGATAAATGCAGCTCCTGTTTTGTCAGTTTCTGACAACATACACATCAAGAATTTATCAGGCGCCAAATGGAAGCGGTGAATGATAAATATTAGCCGATGAGTTTGAACTCGCACAAAAAATTCAGACTTCTAAATGGCCCCAAGTGTCACAATTCATTTTGACTCTTCATATTTATTGTGCGTGGGAAGGCTTTGGATGTTTGTCAGGCTCGGGCCTGTGTTACGAGACAAACTCTTGGCTGTGTCTGCTGCCTAAGCGAGATGGCTCCTGCTGCAGATACACAAGCCAGTAGACATTTAAAAAGAGCTAAACTTTTTAAATGTGTCCCAACACAAGTACCACAGATGCCCTTTGTTTATGCACATAAACGTACATTTGCATTGCATGAGATTATGAGGGTGAGGAGGATAATAATCGCAGGTACGCCGGGCACTAGAAAAAAAAAACACGTGGTTTGAGTCGTCCTCGAAAGCCAGCGGGTTTGAGAGCTGCGCTTTTGGCTTAAATATTTAAGCTAATATTGAAACTCCTTTTTTTTTTTTTTTTTTTTTGGCCATGCGGGATATTGAACTTTTGATGTTTAATATCTCAGATCTGTGTGCTGTCCGGATACATTCTGAGCGTACTGTTTGTCTAACGGTGTCTGAATTAATAATCAGGATGAAACCGCTCGAACCACTGGGGGACGACGCTACATGCAGACTGTACATGCTGCATAGTGTTACATGTCTCTGAGGAAGTCTGCTGCGTGGGTGGGACGCGGTGCTGTATGGCAGCGTGGGCGTGCACGCTGTGGACAGAACCCGCGATATGCACCTATGAATTTTGCAGACTGACGTGTTTTGTCACATTGCGAGTCTGTGTTTCACTCGAGTCGACGTGAAAGTGCAGCTGAATGTATAGCGCAGACGTAATGTGTGTGTGTGTGTGTGTTGTTTTTTTTTTGTAGCTGCACATGCTGCGACCTCTCTTATGGAGCGGCTGTAAAGTAAAGTGACAGAGAATCTCTACACCAAAATGTCCTGACATTAAAACCAGCAGGCCATTGTCACTGAGCCCTCCTCCTAATACACTGCAGGACCTGTGTCAGTGCCCAGAGTCAATAAACAATGAAGTCCACTTATGCACAGACATGACCTTGACTATTCTTGCTTACTTCGACACCGTCCATTGTGTTTACTTGTGCATTTATTTACATAAGCGCGTCGCCAACATTAAAGTCAACATGACAGCCTATGATCAGCAGTTTTTTTTTTTCAGCGCCATTATAAGACATGGATGCCGTGGTTCTGGCCTCGTCTGCAAAGAAAGTAAATGTTTTATTGGATGCAAGTTTCATAAGAATCGTGGACACAAATGTTGTGTTGCATCACTCAGCTGGTCTCAGCAACACAAGAAACCCTAACCCGTGTTGTTAACAGATTTGATCGTGATTTGTTGTTTCGTTTTTCCTCATTCATTATTTAGCCGTACTGTAAGCGGACCACTGTGCTGTTGAGCAGAGAATCTAAAACTGTCGCTCTGAGGCCAGATTGCCTGCTTTCATTCACGCGTTGTCTGGTGCCGGTGATTCATCAGATCCGGTTATTTTCAGTATGAAGGAATGTTTGGGAAGGATGCAACAAATGTTGCACAAAGTGTGGGCATATGGCACCGACACGTGTGTGTTTGTGCCACTATGCATGTGAAGTTGTGTCTCGTGGGAGCAGATGACGCCACCGTGGCCAGAGTTTGTAGGTATAATTGCGTTATGGAGTGGAAATCAAATATGCTGGAATAAACGACCAAACAAACAGATGTGTGCCTCCCTGTAATGTGAGAAAACAAGGACGTGGTGGATAGATCTAATAAAGCAGGCAGTATGGCGGCAATTAGCTGAGTTTAGGAAGCTTAATTCCATCTATTAACACTGTTTACCACCTCCTTTATTATGGCGAGATGAATTGTGGCATTTAACAAAAGCTGTGCTGAACCAAATAAGATTTTAAAACACTGGCTTGTATTTGTTAGAGGCAAATGAGTCCATTGAATTCTGCACAGGCACAAATAATGTGCAGGGCCTCCCCATGAGTGTGTGTCACAATGTATAGTAACCTGAATGGTTTCATGCTGGTGTGTATGTGCGGAGTGATGGCTCCATGTACAGCCAACAGTCCTGATGTGACAACCAGCGTGTTGGAGTTCTGCAGCAGTCAGTGGATTGTTGGTGGGATTCCGCGGGTCTCAAGCGTACGGCAACACAGCTGCAGCCGCCGCTGTACGAATGATAAGCTAAACTCTCCATCATGCCGCGTGACAGCTCAGAGAGCCACGCCGCACACATCCATCTCCATAGGCTTTTCACTTCATGTCAGACGCCGAATATATCTGCCACTGTGAAGGAGGTACCCCAGGGTGGGAGAGGAAATACAGACGAAGAAAGAGAGAGAGAGAGAGAGATGGATAAGGGGAGGGTTAAGAGGGAGGTAAAGCAAACAGGAAAAGGCAGGTGAGACAAACTCTTGGATGAGCCACGTGTTGATGGGAGAAGAACCGAGAGGGAAACAGGAAGGATGCTGCAAGAAAACACATGTCCTCCCACGAGACCTAAACCCCAAGGGGATACTGTGATCACTGTTGTATGTGCGTGTGTTTGTGAGTGAGTGAGTGTATGTGTCAGTGTGTTGTGTGTGCGTGAACTGTCACAGTGTATTTGTGACAGCTTCCTGCTGACAGTCGCGGAGACGGAGAACAACCTGCTTACAACTCCGAGCTTTTCTTTTCAACCGCCACGCAGTCACTCACTTTTCCTCTCTCTCTCTCTCTCTCTCTCTCTCTCTCTCTCTCTCTCCCTCAGATGACGTGTGAGAGTTCACACGCCGCGCTTAGACCAATAGCCTCGAGCATCGTTTGTGTTCAGAGGGTGTAAACACGGCTCATGTGCATCTTTATGTTCATTTCACATTTATTCCTCCACACAAAAAAGGAACTAAGGTGTTGCTCACCAGATAATGCATGTATGTGCACAATGTACGCAAAGGAACTACTTTAACTGTTCCAAGATCCAAGATACAATGTGAATTCCTCTTTGCATTATTATTGCACAATTCTTTACACAGTCGATACCAGGAAGTTAAGTTAAAGCTGGGTGGAGTGGTTTTTGACCTGCAGGGGGCAGACTGATTTCATCTTACAGTAAATTAGGCTTGATTCATCAGTTTCTAATGGCTATGGTTTTAGCTGCCACCAGATTGTATGTTCATGTGTTGCTGTTTCTGAATACTGTCCAGCAGAGACAGTACTGACAAATAGATCTGATACTATTCCGCTTTTATCATATCCAGCATGTTGTGTTATGCATTATTGCAAGAGGCTGCTAATGTGTAACCTTTTAGGTTATTACATTTTTCTCTATATACATATATATATTCGCAGCTGTTATTATGAATGAGTAAGTGGAAAACGTTTTTTTTTTCCAGATCAGCCCTTTTTCCTTTTCTTTTTCCTTCCCCATGACTATTGACCGAGAGAGATCACAGAACCACAGTTGTGACAGCTCAGGCTCGTACCTTGACGGCGGGGATGAAAGGCGGGAGTGGAGCGAGGTCAGGCTCTGCTTAGGGAATATTTCACAGAGCCATCAGTCTCATGGAGAAACACTCACTGCCCTGCTTATTCTGTCCGTTTCTCTCCCGCTCAGCCAGTGACGCAGCACGCGAGGTGTGAAATCTTCCACCGGCTGTCTGACTTTTTTGCATTTGTGTGCTTGTGTGCGAGATAAATGTTGTAGCTTTGAGCTCACAAGATTTTCTTTTCCCCTCTTACATGGTTGTTGTAGCCTCATTTACCCCATGTGGTGTTCCAGTAAATGTACTGTGATGCAGCAGATGTGAGCAGATCAGTTTCAGAATTCACTAAAAATCACCAGAAATGTTTGTTGTTGTTGTTGTTGTTGTTTTCTTGCTTGCTTTTTGTCCATATATAGTGTAATAGTGGGAATAAAACATCATTGTTTCCATCAGCCGGTAAGAAATGGCCGTTCGGATTTAATGGCTCTCACATATGAGAAACAATATGGATTCTGGAGTGGTCAGGTTGTGTTTTTCCAGGCGTGGTTGCAGAATACATGTTTTTTTTTTTTTCATCTCTCAGATAATTGATTCATATCAGTATATCTTCATATTGTGGACCTGCCAGAACTGAAAACTATATTTGTTGCGTACAGGTGGAGCAATTTCTAAGTCTCTAATCGAAGGGAAATCACAATCAGTTTTTTTTTTTTTTGGTTTTTCCGCCAACCTGCAGACTCTGCACCTGCAGTTAGATTCTCTTTGTTCTTCTCCTCTCATTTCAGGCTCACTGGAGGCATTCCAATAGATCCATCAATTTGGCAAAGCAGTGGGTGTGAAGCATAAGAATCATTCCCTCGGGATGCACACAAAGACACAGACACACGCGCACACTAATAGACAATCTCTGTTGTTTATTTGGCTCTCCTCTGTGTTTTTACCAGCAGGATACCTCAGAGGTGAAGCTCGTGTTGTTGATTAGGGCCTTGGTGTTGTCGTTGCCTGCGTTTGTATACGCGGCTATTTATTACCACTGTGTGGTTTCTTTTCGCCAAGCGCTGCCACATCGCGGCATCTTTTCTCCGAGGTCTCCTCGCTGATTACACCGCCGTCGTTCACAGCCTCATGTGGTGGTGCACCAGTGTGTGCACGTGCATGGCCGTGGCTTGACGTGAGGTTGGGAATTGGACGCCACACAGGCACCAGCCAGTGTAGAAATTCTCATAAAGTCTGTAATTTCCCCAAGAAATCCAATGACGCACGGCATTAACGGATCAACCGTATTATGTCTGCAGTATGGCCGTATCTTTATGGGTCTTGCGAGGTCATTAGGAAGCAACAAGCTGATGTGACGCGGCCAATTAAAAGGTGCCACGCGGGAAGCTCTCAATTTGCTGATGAGCTAAATCGGGGCGTTCTGGCTCAGGGTTGAACGATCAGTGAGTCTCCGCAACCTGTGACTGACATTCTAGATAAAGGCTGTGCTGTTCCTCCCTGCATCCCGACACGTATCTAATCAGCTGCTCTGTCTTCTCTCTGTGTCCCTCTTCCTCCCTCTGTCTTCTCTGGCGTCTGGCCTCTCTTGCCGTCCATCCAACCCCTCTTGTCTACTTGGGGATTCCAGTGATGGCTTCAAAAGGCAAAGTTCGAGGTGAGTCGTGGCTGCGTTTTCCCTGCTGTGCCTCAGCCTTACAAACTAGCAGCAGCAGCAAACAGAAAAGGCGGGGGGAGGGATGGGCTTGATTTAAAAGCAGTTTTTTTTTTTGCTTGTTTTTGCTGTTTACAGTGACAGAACTGGGGGGGGGGGTAAATTCAAGTTTGCTGTTAATGGGATTTTAGTGCAAGTAAGTTAACGGGCTTAACGAGGCTGGTTGTGGTGACTGGATACCTCCAGATGAAAGAGGATTAGCATTGCTACACAAACGTCTAAAGACATTTTTTGAAACTCTTAAAGTTTCAAAAGGACAGCATGAGGTCACTGCGTGACTAATTGTGTGTTTAATTGCGTTACCCCCCCCTCTTTACCTTTGCCAGACAGTGGAAAGTTGGCAGTAAATTACAGTGATCACAATCTAGAGTGTCACTCACTCGTATCTGCATGATGGCAGCATGTAAACGGAGGGTGGATTATAGATCAGCGAGAGTGTCACAGAGTGTTTGTTTGAGAGGAGATAACCTGGAATATATTCAGCTGTGTGCTTCAGTAGATTCTTGCTTCTCAGGGTTTAGTCAACCGTCTCTTTAAATACCATCGCTGGCTGGTGATGTCTCAAATACAGTACAGTCGCTTCCTGGTCAGAGGTATTACACAGGCAAATGAGAGATACGGATACAGATGCAGACAGAGAATGGATGAGACAGAATTTATTTTATCACCTGGTTTTGACAATCAAAACTGAAAAAAGAAAGCTGAAAATCGATCTTGGAATAAACAACAACTGTCTGTAGCTGGCTTTTAAAATGCAGCCACATTTTCTTGTGTTGAAGAATAATTGAATTGTGGCGCTGGAAAAAAGTCAGTTTTATGACTTTATAACAACCCTTGACTTTTGCTTTAACAACCATTGACTTTGGCTTGATGTGTTGAATTCCTGAGCTGGTTCTAGTATTAGAGGCATAGCTGATGCAGGCAGATCAGGAGATCTTTATTTCTAACATGACAGTTGCTTGGCAAATCAGTGTTTGCTGGGTCTCGGTTACATCATCGAGATGAGCTGGTATGATTATAAAAAAACAACAATTGAGCATTCTGGTATTTTGAGCTCGAACCTGCCTGTTGTATAGAGACAGATATTTTGTGTTGCTCACAACAACAACTTTCTTTGACTTCTAATGAAAGAGGTTAGTAGGGGATCGGGGCTATTTGTAGAAAATGTGACAATACAACAGTGCCAATGCAAATAAACAGCACTACTAACCGTGTTGTTGTTAGTAAGTAGCCATGTAGCCAATGGAAGGCCCTGCTCATTCTGATAATGGTACCAACTGGTTGTATAAAAGGGGACGGATGCCATATTAAAACACAGTCCACGCTTTGATCGCTTTCATCACAGAAGTTTTGGACCCAGATGAACTCGTCCTGGGCTGAAGCAGTCTGACTTTAGCTTTGAGAGGAGATCTTCAGTGTCAGCCCCGCACTGCGGCGGAGTGATGCTGACACACGAGCCAAATGATAAGAGCTGTTTTTAAAACTAGCGCTTTCCGCTCGCTGAATCTTGCAAACCCCCCCGGGGCCAGAAGCATCTCCCCCAGATCACTCTTAAATGAACAGTATCTGTCAACACATCACCACACATTAGAAAATCACACTGCGTCGTGTTGATTTGGGGAATCTGGGAGTTGCTTGGTGGCAGCAGCGATTAGTCTGATTTCCCTCGTGAGTGCAGCTCTACCCTGAGATCATGCCGTTCTCACCTCATATGAAAGCAAAAGAAATGAATCGCTTCCTGTGATTAAAAAAAAAGAAAGTAGAACGCATTTCTTCACAACATCCCTTTGAAAAATAAAATAGAATCTCACTGGCCTGAATTCATCTGATTGGTCTGATCTTCTGCTTCTAGGACATTTATTCATTTAGAAAACTTACCAGGCCGTCGAGTGTGGATGACTCCTAATAATACTGTGCTTTTGCTTCTCTTTAAATTCAAAGCAGAATATTTTATATAAATATATGTTGTAATATTTTATATACTCTGTGGAGCCAGTTCTTTACCCTCTGTGTCCTTGTCATACTTAAAATAGAAGCGATGAGACATGCACTTTGCTATTTCTAAAAAGGATGAACTGAAAAGAACATCAAATGTAAACTGCATTGCTCACCGCTTCGGCAACACGCAACCGCTACACACTGTTTGTCCTTACAAAGAGCATACACACAGGTGACTATTGTGTACAAAGTACAAAGCAAAGTGCAGACTTAACGTAAGTGTACAAAACAGGTCGTCTCTGGCGAGAAGCAACAGTTTGCGATATTGTGCGTTTGTTTTTGCACTTGCCTCAATTATTCAGTGGATTTCCTCCATCCGTCAAACTGCGTATCTCTGACCTCACCTAACTTACCTTTGCTCTCGGCGTCTTCTGTTTGCGTTCGCCAGCTGGAAGAAAGCAGTGTATGCAGTATTTATGAAGGCCTCCTTTACCTCTGTCATAAAACCATGAGACGTCTGCCCTTGACTCGGAGAGGAGAGTGAGATCCCGGGCCATTTTAGATTGAGCAAGCTTGAACCCACACACAGTGTGGACAGAGGTTTATAACTCTGCCCTTTAAATTGATGTGGATGAATCAAGGGCATGAATACTGGGCAAATGATATTGGTGTCTGGGTGCATGTCTGGCTGCCGACGTGAAATGAGTGTGTGAGTTTTTCGAAATGTTGTGATACAGACGCAGTAGGGCTGGTTTCTGAAAAGCCACGTTGCACAGAGGTCTCCTTGATGCACTGGCATGTTTATTTATTTATTTATTTGTTTGTAGTATTGAAGAAATTCCTTCCTGTATATTTAGTCATCCTAAAACATCCTAAAATTCCAAGTCAACATTCCTACCATGTGCGTTTGACAGATAATTTGTGATGGCTCCACCAACAGCTGCAGAGTCTAGTTACAATACTGTATGTAAATGACAACAGTGCTGCCATAGCCAGCTTTTCTGGTCCCGGATAATTAATTTCATATCTGCACATCAGAAATGACTGTCCTGAGGTGGTTG
This sequence comes from Trinectes maculatus, assembly GCA_016785345.1. Classification (NCBI taxonomy): domain Eukaryota; kingdom Metazoa; phylum Chordata; class Actinopteri; order Pleuronectiformes; family Achiridae; genus Trinectes; species Trinectes maculatus. Next base: position 258,635 of record JAFBJQ010000199.1, on the reverse strand, counting down.
TGACTACAGAGGTAGCTCCACCCTCTGCAGGGGTTGCATTCAGTTTGCCCACAGCAGGAATCTTATCAGTGTCAGAGGAGAAGTTTGGAAAAGGGACCTGTGCATGCACACACACACACGCACACACACACATTGAGACACATATTGTATTTGCACAAAGAAATGGTGGTTTATATAAATATTTCAAACTCAAACAGTTGCATTATTAGAGATTACTATGTCATTATGCATTTTATCAACTCTCTTAGCATTATGTTTGTAAATTGAATATATTACATATGTGTTTAACCATGTGTGTATAGCTTAATTGTTTGCTTTTAATTAGTTGCAGAATATGGTGGATTGTAAAATTATTTTTGTTTGACTTCAGGTTGATTATCACTTTCATGTATGTGCCATCGTTTATTTCATTACAACTATCTAAGGATCTGTTGCCAAGTATTTATCAGTAATTAGCAACCACCTGGTCAATGGCTGTAACCCAACGAGCTTAAAATATGCAGACTGCAACCTTTGTTACCTGATGACACATAAAAAAAAAATCACAGAAAGTAATTCATACAATTTCAGGGGCAAAAATCTTAATCAGTTTTTCCTTAACAGATGCATTTGTCCATAAATATGTAAAAGATAAACACTGTATTTTGTGCATTGTTGTGACCTCAACGTAGCTGTGTCCCCTTTAAAAACAAAAGTGTAGTATGTGCATTCAGCTGGGTGTTTTTTTTCCCAGCAATCAGTTCAGTATATTCTGAGTTGCAGAAGTCGAACAGATATATGACAGCTGCAAATATGTAGGCACTGCTGTGTCAAACCAGGCTTCACTTTCTCATTTGCTTTCAAGAGGTTTAAAAGATGAATTACATATAGAGCTGTAACTCCCCTAGTGCTTTCTCGTTTCAAAAGACTGCTATATAGTTTTGTCACACTGGCGATTACTGCTTTTCACAGGAACATGCAATTTAATTTCAATGTGAATACCGGGGGCTCGGTTTTTTCCCTGTGAGGTGTAATAGCGTTTTGAAATGTTGATAAATTACATTCGAGATGCGACGTGGATTTGGGATGCGTGTCGGCAGGAGGCGTGAAAAAGGTCAGAGCAAAGGAGAACGAAGAAAGACTGTGTGTTCCTGAGGAAAAGGAGAAAAAAAAGGGGGGAGGGGGGGCGGTGTTTGTGAGTGGGATTTGTCACACTGCTTGCTTTCAAGAGGTTTAAAAGATGAATTACATATAGAGCTGTAACTCCCCTAGTGCTTTCTCGTTTCAAAAGACTGCTATATAGTTTTGTCACACTGGCGATTACTGCTTTTCACAGGAACATGCAATTTAATTTCAATGTGAATACCGGGGGCTCGTTTTTTTTTCCTGCGAGGTGTAATAGCGTTTTGAAATGTTGATAAATTACATTCGAGATGCGACGTGGATTTGGGATGCGTGTCGGTAGGAGGCGTGAAAAAGGTCAGAGCAAAGGAGAACGAAGAAAGACTGTGTGTTCCTGAGGAAAAGGAGAAAAAAAAGGGGAGGGGGGGCGGTGTTTGTGAGTGGGATTTGTCACACTGCGAATAAGAAGCCCAGCGGGGGGGAGTGATGATACACTTATCTGTTAGGTTTCTTCTGTTCCATTGCGTTGTCATATGTCAGGATTAACTTTAATGTTTTTTTTAATAGCAGATAGAAAAAGTAGAAAACGGGTTTTATCTATGAAATTTTAAGTTGCAGTAATCGGTTATGTACAGTTGGCTCAAAAGGTGACGCGGCCAATCAGAACTGTGCACTGCCTCTGTCCGTTCTGTAATCCCGTATTCCCGGCCATACATCACAGCTCTACGGCTCAGCTGAGCCGCAGTCCTGTAACAAAGGTCAGTAGCTGGAGGCTGTCCATCTGTCTGCCTGCATCCCTCTCCCTTTCTCCGCGTCTTGAATACCTAAATAAGAAAGGTTAGGAGACTCGGCTGCTCCTGCCTGAAAGGTCATGTCAGGGAGTGGACAGGAAGCATTCAGGATACTGTTACCTGCATTATTTGTTCGGCGGTTTGCTTTGGAACATGCACTGTGCGTCTGACTGTGCCTTTTGTGACCTTCGAATATCATCGCTGGCCGCACAGGCTTATTGTCGTAGTTTGGTATTTCTGATAAATAGTGGATGCCGTGCAGTGGGAGGCACAAGTCCAGGTGATTGTGTGGGTAAGTAGCCGGAGCTTATATACCAGGGGGAGGAGGGGAGCGGGAGGACCGGGTAGTCACATTAAAACTTAAGATTCAGCTCATCGAGGGAGACAGCTGTGTGGAGGGTGAAGTGTGAGAATGAAATCTGGAGTTAATAATGATTCGCGTCCCACACTCCAATCCCAACTGAGCGATTGCTTTGCTATCTAGCATACAGCCTTTATGGTGACGTACATATTATCCCATTCAAGCTAAATAACGCAGAGCAAATTTAATTATGTCATTACTTGGTAATGAAATACAGATGTTGACCCGGCTTACCCTTGGCATGTCAGTCAAAGTGGAGGGCAATTAAAATGACCCCCCTCCCTCGCCGTGAGAGATCGAGCACAACTGAGCGTAAGAAAGGAGGTGGGATCGAGATAAATCGGAAAGAGTGGGAAGCACCGGGAGACAAAGGGAATATGAAAATGAGAAAGAGAGGAAAGTGGAAATGCCACCCTTCAGGGATCAGCCAGAGGAGGGGACGTGACAGAGGGGGGAGAGAGGAACAGAGAGAAGGGAACTGAGTGGAGGGGATGTGAACTGGAAACGATAGAGCGGGAGACTGAAAGTAGGAGAAGGAGTGGAGGTGGAGTGAGGAAAGGACCTAAATTTAGACATGGAAATCAGAAGAGAGCAGCTGCCTGCTTCCCTCAGGAGAGACATTTAAATCAGGTCTGGGTGGCCAGAGGGGGAGAATGGAAGAACCTCCTCCACTGGTCAATTAGGCACACAGACCACTGCACTGTTCTAATATAACCATCATTGTGGCCCCTTTGGCCCTTATCCGTCCCACTGGACATGTAGCACTAGACACTAACGCAAGGCTTAGGAAAGGTTAGAGATCCCCAGACTATTTGTAACTTTGTGGAGGAACAGGAAGCCCTGAAGAGGGAAGGAGGGGAGAAGGAGGAAATGCAAGCAAAGAGCTATAATGTTTCTATTGTCGGTAAACTTACGGCTATCGACGGATGAATGGGCTCGTGTGTGGCACCTTTAGTTTAGAGACGGTTATTAAAAAAAATCTCCACAGTGGCATAATTGATTTTCTGTGGCGCTTTCATTCAGTTTCTTTAAGTACATATTAAACTATGCAAGAAATGTGCAACACAATTACATTATAGGATGTGCTATTCACATTCCAATATCTGTATTTCTTCCAGTATATTTCTGTGTGTGGTGTCTTTGTACGTGCATAGACCTCAGTGCAAATCTGGGAAGATACAAAAATATTGATAACATTAATACTGGAAACACCTGTTTTGCCTAGAGGCCAATCCAGCACTTAGCTGCAACCATTAACTGACTCACATGTTCCTTGTTTGTCACAGGCAGGTTAGTTGTAGTAGTAGAGAACAAACTTGCAGATTATATATTTTTCAGGGATGAGTAAAGACTTGACAGTTCAACAAGCTAGCATATACCCAGAGTCATCTCATTTTCATTGATTGTTTTGCAGTGACTCATCCACTGCAGTAATGACCCAAAACCATCTACTGTGTCATATTATGCAGAACCTGGCTCAAAAAGTCCTCATTGCCACCTCTCGGTATGGTGTTAAACCATTAACTCTCCTTTGTGCTCGCCACAAAGGAAATAAAATGTATCAGACTGGGCTGTATGATACCCCAACCGAGAGAGTGACGAAAAAGGAGGAAAAGTAAGTGATTTAAAGAGAGGAAGTAATAAAGAAAGGGAGGCCAGGAGCAGGAGAATGGTAAATCGCTGGCAGGATCATGCCTCATGCAAAACTTTCATGAATAAAACATTTTCCTAGCCTCCCATAGCGCAGATCCATTTTTCCTCCATTTCCCTCCTCTTCCCTCTCTATCTCTCACATGCATGATTAACCTCGGGAGGCCTTAATCAACACTGGAAATGACCCGTGCTCCTTGACTTACCTCTCTCTGCCGCGCCTTCCCTCCTTCACCTCACCGTCTCTCCTCTCAGCATGTCCTCGACCACAGGGCTCTCCGATGGTGTTTGCCTCGCCAGCTGAAAGCGCTTGTTCGTGGGTTTATTTATCCTTCCTGTGCAATAATTACCTGAAGTAAGGAAAGCACAAAATTGGCTGCAGATAATTACAGTGTGGAATTTGAAATACCATTACTGTGTTTGAACCAAGCACTCTCAGCAAAATCAATCCAAACAGAATTTGTGGCATTCAAAACTCCTATTGAAAAAAAAAACTAAAAAAAAACTTCATAGACTGTTTTTTTTTTGTATGTTTGTTTTTATTATCCTTTCCTGGGGGGGTGGTTTAAGACGAAGGAGTTAGCTGGGGATGAATAATCTTTCTTACCTAGGACTTTATTTACACAGTCGTTAAAACCTGTCCTCTGGGGATGAAGACAGAAATAGATTTATGGTTATTATTATTTACTTGCTTGCTTGCTCCCTTAGCCCCCCTTAGCCTCCCTCACTCACACACACACACACACACACACACACACAAAATATAAACCCAAACCTGCTTTGAACACTAAGACTAAACCAAGTTTTAACCCTCAAACCCGTTTCCCAAATGTCCTCACTATGTAAGGTCTATAGCTTCAAAATGGTCCTCATAAAGAGCAAGTACAAGAACAAACACACACACACACAAACAGGGACCGTGAGCTGTCCGAAGTTCTGAAATCAGCTTGGCAGCTATTGACGAACCAGCGACCTGTCCATGGTGCTGAAAACGAACTCGGCTTTGAGGTCACACACAGTGGTTGCCTGTAACACTGTTTGTCCTATATTCAGCGCAGGAATTACACACATGAACATCCACACATGTGCACCAGTCCACAGAGGACAGTTTTTAATTGCTCTTCCCTGTGTGGCTGAGCTTTCAGGGTTGGTACCAAAGGCTAAATGCCCCCTGTTTCCTCTATGTTAGTTTCCAATTTAGCAAACAGTGGTGACCGGCCATCCTGCATGAACATGTGATTTGTAATTACGGTGTTCATAGACATAAACCGGATTATTTTAATTTTATATACATCTTTATGAACTTGATGGCAATTTCTTTTTAGTCCACCTTCATAGCTGTAATTCTATATGAATGTACTTAATTCAAAGTTAATGTACAAACGTAATTAACAAAACAACCTTACAAATCAAGCAATAAAAATATCCCATCTGTCTCTCTCTGTCTCCCCCCGTACCTGTCTCTCTCTCCCCTACCGTTGCATCCTTATCTCCTCTGACGCTGTTATGTGTCTCGTTGCAGGCATCAGTGGTCAGTACCCTCTGGTTCAGAATGTGACGGTGACAGAGGGTGGGACAGCGAACCTGACCTGCCGCGTGGAGTATAATGACAACACCTCCCTCCAGTGGTCAAACCCGGCACAGCAGACCCTCTTTTTTGGAGACAAGAAGGGTGAGTTTGGAAATTTAACAGACAGCAGCAGTCTGAGCGCCATCTGTGTCCGTGTCCAACATTTTATGTGACAGTGTTTTCCTGTCCTGCTTTGTCTTTACATCAAGTCCTTTCACTGGGCTAAAAAGAAAACACATCCATGCCAAAACCTGTCTTTAAAACATTTCCTCTGAGGATGAAGAGCAGCTATTTTTGTATTTTGCTACATATCTTAACTGTAACACACACATTCTCATGGACAAACATGCGAGCACTCAGACGCCACTGCTATTGATCATGCTTGGTGGTGAGATCAGTACGGTCAGATTGCTTTCTGGCTCATTTCGTCTAACATGGACGAGCAGGGAGAACATCCACTGTCGCACACAATTTAGCGTATCAGTTTGTTTGTTTGTTGGGGTGTTGATTGCATGAGTGTGGATAGCTTGAAATCGGATGCGGAAAAACACAAATGCCAAGGTCAGAAGTGGCACAAGAGGCAATGCAACAGTTGACAGCAACAATAGTTTTATAATTATTTTTTTTGCAGCTAAGCCTTGCAGGAGGTCAGGTGAAGGAGTTTGGGTGTACTGGTGCCTCCTCCTCTTAATCAAGTGATGCACACTCAGAGGTTTCAAATTGTTGTTCAAATCAAGTTAGAACATCAAAAGAAGAGACCACATACGCTGAAATTCAAGCAGCCTGCTGTGCAGGTGCCCTTCACTGCAGTCCCCGAGATCTTACCTCGCGCTGCCTCTCAATTTAAATTCCAGCTAAAAGAACAAACACAATCTCCCGAGTCTTGGATGGCGGAGTATTAATTTGTGCAAGAACACAATGTTGGTTACAAATAACCAAATACCCCTCTTGCGTTTTGGACTGTCAATCACGAGTGAATCTAAAAAGTTTGCCTTCATTTAATGAACGCCTTACTACATGATCAAAAAACTAGATACTGATGCAGAAAAGACTATAATTGATGTGCTGTATGCCTCAGTTGTTATTTCACACTGACACAGAGATACACACGCGGATAAAGAAAAACACACAAACAAATACGCACACTGTGATTATGGGTGTGGCACAAAGCAACTAATGTATAATGGCTAATGAGCACAAAGGGTTTATCTCTGACCTTTCGCAGCCTCTTCAGTTAAGTCCCCATAAATAGGATTCATGGATGTTATTTTGTTGGTTCATGCCTGCTGAAATGATTGTGCCCTGTGCGTCCCTCAGCTGTATTAGTCAAGTGTAATAGAGTATGAATCACACTCTGCTGTAAGTGTCTGGATTAAGCACATGTGGGATTTACACAGTCTTCCCACATTATCCCTGAGCCCACTGGGCTGCCTTGTCCATTTGTGTGCTCGCACTCTGAGCTCCTACTTGTGTGTGCGCTTGTGTTTGCGTGTATTTTTGCACAGGCGAAGTGAACGCATCCACGTGCAAAGCGTTTCAATTTCCAGCCATTCCCAGTTTCACTTTCCTACATTGTTTTTTGGGGGTTTTTTTTCCCGTAGTAGCAAAAAGCCGCACATCAAAAATCAACAAGCGATGTTCTCTGCAGGTTATTCCACATCACACCAGGGGTCCAGCTCTGGGGTCTATTTCACGGCTTTTGAAGAGCACAGCTCTGAGATTGAAAATGAAAATGCAGTCAAGGACTCTCTAATTTTTAGAAGAGCAAAGTAATGCTACTAACCACCCAGAATTCCATGCTGTTACCGGCTGACTGTGCGTGTCTGTGCATGTTGCCCAGTCACCACAGCTCCACAGGACTGTCTGAGGGCTGAGAAGTGGTTTGAGGGGTGCAGGTGAGAGTAAGGTGGGTAAGTGAGCGCGAGAGAATGCATCGTGTCAGTGAATGCGCTCATATACGTAGATAGTGGTGTGCATGTGCACGCCATCTGTGTGTGTGTGTGTTTTGGGAGTTGTCCTGCTGAATGTGGCAAATTCAGATGCACATGCTGATGGGAGCACTGAGACGGCAAGAGCTTCCAAAGTGCTATTGGCAGTGTGAGAAAGGAAAGATGTCTCAGCTGCAAATGCCTGTGAGTATAGTGGGTTTCAGATTCATTCTCCTTGCTGCCTGTTGGGAGGGAAACAAATGAGGATTAGGACATGTATACTGGTCCCCAACCCAAAACCACAACCTTACCTTTTGTAAACCTTTACAATCAAAAATATCTTAACTTTTCATGCAAAAACTTTTTCCCTTTGGTTGAGTACAGTATTTTGTGTAGGAGAATGATTTCCTTGCTTCATTTTTTTGGAAGTTTTTGCGAGTGGTCTGGAAGATGAGCAGCAAACTACAGATTTTTTTTTGTTTTTGTTTACATCTATGCAAGTCAGCTTGAAGTGTTGAAATCATGTTTGCTGTCTAATTCAACAGATTGCCGTCCGTGTGCATGTGCGGCGGCACAAAGAGCCGCCGTCCTCTGTTAAAGGCAACAAAGCATTAGCATAAACATATTACTTACAAAGACAAACGCCACAGCCGACTTCATTACGGGCCTTTGAGTGGTGCTGGTTTCACAGCTGTTGTTGTTTAATGTCAGGCTGAGTCTCACCTCGAAGACGTTTAGTCGGATGAAAGCGGCTCCTCTTGTCTGCCGGCCCCTCAAAGGTGCCGCCGTGGCTGTGAAGAGTTGTTTGAATTTCAAATAAGTCAGTGTCCTGAAAATAGGCGATTTTGTCCTTTCCATCACTTACCACAGAGGGACTTCAGCTGCGGCGCCACGGCGAGCGCGAGATGAGCACTGAGCAAGAGGGATTCTCTCTTTTATGAGATACAAAAGAGGCTAATATCGCTTTACAAATTGCCCCTTTTTGGTTTCATGTAATTCAGGACTTGATTGTAGCTTTATTTCCGGGATGAAGAAATTTTTGCAGCGAGGCATAGATTCAATTTATTCACTATTCCCAGAACAGAAAGAACCTACGTGTAATTACCTTCTAGGATTTGCAGGCCTTTAGTGGTTAAGGTATGACATTCAAATCATTTATTCCACATGGTTAGTGTAATTTGCTAACCCCCTTTTTCATCCCATTTCTTCTCGACACCCACATGACTTGTCACAGTACTCCCTTGATCCCATTTCCTTCTCTTTCATTTTCTGCCGAATCGGCGTTTACCTGCCCGTATTTGCATCTTAAGGTTTTTGCCTCCACACGTTATTAAACCAGGATATATTAAATACTTGTCCGAAAGGTGACCTAATCCGCCGGCACATGTGTTGTCGACTGCATGATCCACTAATGCGTTCTGTTTTGTTCACTATCAGTGGAAGAATCGAAAGGTTCATTCAAGTATTTGGTAGAAAAACTCAAATTAAATATGTTTTCATTACTTAAATATCATATTATGTTATAATGGAATGTATTATATTGTAAGATATAAAAGCAACATCATGAAATAAATATGTTGTGATTCTGTTCATTTACACCAGTCTTCCTCCACTGAGAATTTCTTTGTACTATCCAGAGATAATAAAAAAAAACGTGAACTGTGGTTATACATTGCCTGATATTCTATGAAATGCTTGCTTAATCAAATCGCGGATCTCGACTTGACATTGTTGTTCCTGATGAAGGTCGGCCGCAGCTCGTGGAAAAGGCAAACTGACCACGTAAATGTCGGAATGACTCGGTCACTTTACCCTCAGTCACCACAAACAAGCACCGGTGCATTCGCATCTGAAGACTGTATCTCTTCACATTCACATACATCAGAATTATCCCACTCTTTCAATGCAAATGCAATAACATGCCGACGTTGCTTCGCCAAAGTTCCCGCTGCGCCCGAGCTGGACACCTCTGCCTACAGGTGCTGTGCCATCTGCAGATTGATTGAATCTGTTTAAAGATTAAGATTAGTGTTATGGGTGAACAGCTAAGGGCCAGTGCTCATTTTCGGACCCCCAAGCTGCTGAATATGAAACTGAGCAGGTCCTCAGATGTCAAATATTCCGCTGTATGAATCAATTTGCTGACTGTGTGTGGCTGTGTGAGTCTGTGTTTATGTGTGGGCCAGTAAGTACACATATGTACGGGTTTGCCTGTGCAATATCAAGTATTCCACTTCCCTGGTATACGGCCATGACAGCTTTGATGCATTCAGAGTATCTGTGCCTGAGCAATTTAGGTGATGGGCTTTTAAAAGTTTTCCAAAGTAAATAACAAAATAAGAAATGCCTGACAGGCTTTTTATTAAAAAACGATAGAAGACTTTTTTTCCTGTCAAAACTTAATCTGAGCAGGAAAGTTCAACTTTTGAGACAGCTGTCGTTTTGTTTGATTTCCTGGACGAGCGCCTCGACGAAACGTCCTCTCATATCGGCGCGGAGATTGGTACGGTGTTCTCTCTGATAGGAAAGAAAACTCGACTGTAAATCTCCAAAGATCCCTAACAAGTCCCCTCTCTCCAAGACAAGGACCATAAAGCATGAGAGGGAGACGGGGAGGAGAGGAGGAGAGGAGGAGATGGCGTGCAGGCCTTGGTGGGATAAAAGAGAGGAATTAAGGAGGCATTTTATGAGCGCGTTCAGAAACAGTTATCACCTCTGAAAGACACAAGCAAACTTTTCTCTTTGACCTTGAGCATTTCCCTGTCTGTTTTCTATCTCTCTCTCTCTGCAATATTACAATATCCAGCCTTTCGTTTTTTTTTTTTCTTCTACCTACTAGTGTTTAGAAGCGGTGTTATTACTGCCTTTATTAACAGAGCCACTTATCATTTGTAAGGTTCAGAGAAAAATGCCCTCGGCAAATTGGAATAATTAGCTCACATGTAGCGGCAGGCGAATTCTCTCCCTTTGCTGGAAGATCAAAAAAACAGCGAATTGTAAAAGTAGCCATGTTGTAATGGAAATTTTCACTGGCGCTATAAAAATGGAGCACTGCAAACATGGTGCTGATTTCAGAAGCCTTTCAAAGTCATTTTGGAGGATGGCTAAAGTGGGTGTCTGGGTAATATGCACTGCAGCTCCTCATAGACCAAGTCAGTTGTTCTTATTGTCACAGGCGTTAAGGGGAAATGTAACCGTATGCAGAATACAACAGGGTTTATAGGCAGAAGCCGTCTCCTCGCTGACCCACTTCTCACAAAGGATTTAATGAAGTGGGGTTTCCCGCTGAACTCGGCGTGGCAGGTAGTAACTGATGAAAGAAAATCATTTCTGTCACTGGAAAAATCTCCACAAGCCAATTATTGTATAAAGTGTGGCGCTTTTTTTTTTTCATTTTAAAAACGCCAGTGTGCCTCGCAAAGGTATAACAGGCATGGGAGGTTGTGAAAGGGCTGAGATGCAGAAGATACATTAAGCTATTCAATAAACATTGCACTCTCATCTCTCTCTCACACACACACACACACACATAAACACACAGACACTCTCAAGTCCCCAGATGGGTTGTTGACAAGGAAAAGAGAGCAGTCACAGCCACACAGACTCGGGGTTTATAGGCAGGTAGATTCTGGAATTTGCACTTTTCTCATTATAAAACTGTGTCACTTGAGCGAGCATCCACCTGCCAAGGTTCTATACTTATGCATACGGTCCCTGGATAGATGACCAGGATGGGGGGCAGGACGTGGAGCTGGGGCTGGGGTGGGGGTCTGTTTAACTCTGCCTCCACACTGTGGGCTTTTAATGTACAAATGTATGTCAGGCCGATATAAAGAGAGGACCCAGGAGCAGAGACTTGATTCACAGTCTTTAATTTTTCAAAGATCTCTTTCCCAGAGTGAAAAAGCAAGGCTATGAAACTTTGACAAACTTACTTTCTATACTCTAACGTGACTATCAAAGTACAACTCAAAATCTACAAAAATGCTCATAAAGGGAGACAACCTATCTAAGATAAAAAGTACAACCAAAAACACTCTAACTGAAAACACTCCATAAGGGAGGAAAAACAATCTGACAAAGTACAAAACAATGGCTATGATAAGGTAACAAAACTATCAAATTTACAAAACAAAAATACTCTTAAAGAGACATATCGACTTACGAATTGCGATGACAAAGACTATGGCATGGAATCAGAATGCTCGTGATATCGGTCAACAGACTAAGACACACTGGCACAAGACAAAGGGAAACACAGACTATTTAACAAACTGAGGAAGGGAAACAGGTGGAAACAATCAAGGCGGTGATGACAATCAGAACAATGGGAAACACCTGAAGGGAAGTGGGAAGTGACCTAACGTGAGGAGGGTATGGTTTCAAAATAAAACAGGAAATTATACCAACACAGAGACGAGACATGACAATGTACCTTTTGCATATGTGCATGCATATGTTTACTCACCGGCTGCTTTTGATGGTGGAGGAAAGTAGCCATGGAAAACCTGCTATATGTGAAGGTGCTGCATTCATTTTAGATAGATAGATAGATAGATAGATAGATAGATAGATAGATAGATAGATAGATAGATAGATAGATAGATAGATAGATAGATAGATAGATAGACAGATAGACAGACAGACAGACAGACAGACTTTATTGATCCCAAATTGGGAAATTACAGTGCAGCAATGTATGTGTGTATGTGTGTATGTTTGTATGTCGCTGGTGTGCTTCGTTTGCCCAGTGACGCGTTACGATTTTAGTGAGACCCTGTCGACATCACTGACGAAGCGCACAACCATCGGCTTGATCAATACACTTTCACACTTGTAGTTTTGTTCCCTCGGTTTAGACGAAAGAAAGAAATGTGGCGCCTGTGTGAGACGTCAAACAGTCTCGAATTAACAAGATTCAGCAAACTCTCCAAAAATCAGGGAAACCCCCAGAATGAGATGTTGAGAGAAAGACAGTATGAGAGGGGGAGGCGTCATGGGGGAAAGAGGTTACTGTTGCTGAGCCTGAGGTTCAGTTGCCGTTCTGACAGCGACCAGAACGCACCGCTGCACACCAGCCATAATCAGCTAAGCAGTCACAGTGCGCACAGCAGCTTACTGCAGGCTTTTCATATCTAATGCAGCAACAGCAAATGGGATGAAGCACACAAAGCACCAGCGTCCTTGCTTTTTGTTTTAGGCCGAAGATACCGACAGACGCGTTTAGTTTTAAGTGGAGAAAACTTTCATGTTTGTGCTTTATTTTTATTTTTTTTGATTGATTGTTTCTTAGCGATGTTTGTCCTTGAATAGTCTGTGTGCATTTGTAGAATACACCGATTTTCTTGGGGAAAAAAACGTATTCCTAACTGAATATTCATTCATTTATTATTAACGAAGCCAACGTCTTTCCTCAGAATGAAATGTCAATTCCGATTTCAAAGTAACAAGACATGTTTGACCTTCTCTCTGTGCGGCTTGTCTCTTTCTCACTCCCCCCTTTCAGGGTCGTGCCTTTCTCCCTGTCCATTAGAGGTTTTCTTTTTAATGAAAGTTCATCGCTGCATTCAGGGGAACCTCGGTGCAGGCGGCTCCTCTCAGGTCACCGCTGCTTGTGAGAGGATAAAAAACATGAATCCCACCTGAGTTTTCTGAATATTAACCTGTTTCTGCAAAATCAATCAGTCAGTATGCAGAGTTCATATTTCTGAAGATACTTGTGTGTTCGTCTTCCCTGAGATCAAGGCAATCAAATCTGTAATCCATCTGTCTGCCTCTCTCACAGACACACACACAGGCACATGCATAAACTGCAAACCAATAACGAACCACAACACACACACATTTGTTGCAGAAACAAATCAGTTGCTCGCTGCGAGCTGCAGCTCGGTGAATATTCACAGAGGGACAAAGACTAATGCTCGATGAGCAGGAAGTACGCTAGTGCGTTTAACAAGTGGTAGTTTTGGCGGAATGTGAAATCACTGCTCTTTGATGTTGACAACAGTGCCGCCGCGTACGTACGCATCCAGGACCGTCTCCGCTAATGGTCTCTAATGGACGGTGGGCGGCTGCAGTGCTTCTGCGGACAAATAGCAAAGGATGCATTCCTCACCTCTGCTCGCTGTCAATATCCGTCCTCTCTCTGGCCTCGGAGGGAGCACCAGAGGTTGCAGGAACTAGAAAGAAAGAAGGATGGAAGAAAACGGGCAGTGAACTGTACTCTACTGTTGTACTTTTAATCGAACATCGGGTCGAGTCTTGGCAACATGGTCCTTTTTTGTCCAGTTGGTGGAGACATCGATATTTGTGGACTTTGTGTATTAAATTAAATGTATGGAATCTTATTTTCAGTATAAATGAGTATATTTTATAATGCTGCCAGTTATATTCTAAGTTCATGGTAATATATGGCACCTTTCATGTTTCTCAATCCTTTCAGAATTCACCCTTCCAGGGGGATCAGGATGATCCGGCTTTTTGGCATCTAAACAACCCTGATATCCGCCTGTAAGCACAACAAAAAATGAAGGAACTCCACTTCAAGTTAAATTGTATACTAAGTCTGAATGATCATAGTCTTCAATTAGTATCGCGTTAAAAAGTTCTGTTGTTTATTGTTGTGTAATGCCGGTGATTCATGACAGGAAGTGAAGAGTCACCATTAATCTGGGTTTTCAGCTCAGTGAGTTCTGAATACGTCAGAATTCTCCAGAATCCGAAACACAAGAACTCACTGTCTATCTATAATCACATCCCTAAATGTCACACATCTTCCCACAGTGAGCTGTTGACAAGGGGGGGAGGAAAAAACGCAAAATCGCGACACCGTAGCAACGGCGACAGAGACATGAACTATATTTCCTGATGTTTGTCTGCACATACTTTCTTGCCCAAAGCAAATAAGACAACAGATGAACGACGACGTTGTTTGACTTGTAACACTTTTACCGGTTGGATGAGCTGCCTGAGTCGACAGAATGAGGTCTGGCTAAGAGGAAGAAGAAAAACTAAGACGCTGACAGGAAAAAAAAAAATGGTGACACAAAAAAAAAGAATCTGTTGATTGTGTTAGGTTAGTGTTTGATTAGAGATGGTGTTTGTGAATGCATTTAACAGGCTAGGTGGCTATTTTTGCATGCAGGTCTCACTATCGTCACATTGTCTGTGCTGGCAGTGCATGAGCATAAAACTAATTTGGGGTCTGTGCATGGTCACGTGCGCTCACAAACACACACACACACACACGTAGACACACACTTCGACATGGAATTGTAGTGTCTCTGGTGCCGAGCCTAAAGCTACGTCATGTGCTCATATCGACTTGTCATGCCTGCTCAGGCTCAGTGCTTATAGAGATAACTGGTGTTGCGAGCGACAGGAAGGGACAGAACAAATGCAATCATAAATGGCAGCGAGCAGCTGTCGTTTAGTCCGACTGATTACGAATCGGCCGCCATTCAACGTAGGTGTTTATTCTGGGACCCGCAAGGCAAAGGACGAGCAAGTGATGTGAGATTGTGTGCGCGCTGACATTTCTCTGTGTTTGTCAGCTGTGCGGTTGTTGAGACATGCATATGCAGAGGCCATACAGGGAATTCAGCTTATATGCCTCCATTCAGGGGCAACTCAACAGCTTGACATTTAGCAGTGACTGACAAAGTCCACCCGGTAAAAACATAGCTCATTCTCCATCAGGCTTTGATTCAGTCCATCAGTTTAATCATGTACAGACAGATTATTATATTATTATGAACATTTACCACATTTCTACCACTGATGATGTCTGTACATTGGTTTTTAATTGGGTATTATGGGACGAATGTATTCTGAGGTATTTGGAAAAGATACATTCCTTAAAGACATTCCTTAAATTAAAAAAAAAAGTTTTTTGGATGATAAAACAGACTTTCAGCAATTTGTGGCGTCAGGCGTCGTTTTGTACCATTCACTCATCATCTACAAACAGACTGTCTAATGGACTGTGTGCTTCAGGTTTTTTTGTGTCCAGGTCACAAAAGCGCTCTACTTTTTGTATAATTTCTCCCAATTACCACAAGCAAAGACGTCTTTCATGTGGCCGCGCATGAAAGAATACATAAATCTTATGTACACAAGTAATCACACATCTCTTCTGTTGACTCCTACTCATGCACTTGAACAACGTGCGCTCCAAGTCAGTTTGATGGAGAGTGACACAAGCCTTGGCTGCTCACATGAAACAAGGTGGAAATGCATTGGATAAAACCCTTGAGCTTCTTGGATATGAAAGCAGAATAAGTGATTTTTTTTTCTGCTCACAGCAAACCGCGTTTTTATTATTTACATCACGCTGCAACCTTAAAACACGCTGCCACTGTATCATAGATCTTAAATATAAAGTGTTGTGCGGAGTAGGTCTGAACCGGCCGTCTAATTTCAGCAAATCCATTTTAAATCTCACATCTTGCCAAATTCTCATTAAGCCTCTTTCTCAGCCTGTTATTGCATTATTGATTTTCATCCCACTTTCTTCTGTCGAAAAAATTGCATTTTCATATAAGTAAAATGTCTACGGGGGCTGTATAAATAAGTGTGGTGCACTGTAAACGTTGACCAGTTTTGCCACTTTTTTCGATACAAATTATCCAAGATATCTCTTTTATATCCGTATATATTTCCAGCATGTTTGTACCAATATTGTTAGAATAAAAAATGTACATGTTTAGCACCATTTAATAGAGGGACAGTGATTGCAGACACAATGGACTGTAAGTTTTTAAGTCGTATCTATTTACTAACGCTCTGTTTGTCTCTCTCTCTCTCCAGCTTTACGAGACAACAGGATTGAGCTGGTGCGTGCGTCCTGGTCGGAGCTGACCATCAGCATCAGCGACGTCACGCTGTCTGATGAGGGCATGTACACCTGTTCCCTCTTCACCATGCCCGTCCGAACAGCCAAAGCGTACCTGACTGTTCTAGGTGAGTGCTGCACAAACCCACACGTCATGTGATGCTGTGTAGTATTGGATCCAGGTTTAGAAGAGAGCAGCAGAATAAGTCGACTAATGGGGTGGCAGGTATCGCATCCTAAAACCAATTGGGAGACTGCAGCACAAAATAGGAATGCAAAGATACCGTTCACCTTAAGAGTCTCCCAGACTTCCTTAAAAAACATACACCCGCTCCTGCCATGTCTTTTTTTTTTTTTTTTTAAGGACGCTTTGAAAATAACTTCCATTTTTACTAGCATCTATTCCCGCTTGTGAGGGCAAATACTTGGAAAATGATAAGAATTTACCTGGAATGGTATCAAGCCTGAATTCTTGGTACCTGGATGCCTGGATAAATACTTCCGGAACCATTATCTGGCTCTGAGAATTAGACAGAATTATGGCTGCTGCTCCGTTTGGGCATGAAATGGTTTGAGATGACTAACATCAGTTAAGGCTGGACATCAGGGAACAAGAGAGGGAAATACAATCAACACAATCTGGAAATGGCCTGGTTTTAGGACGGAGTGTGAGTGCTGGCAGTTGAGATGTAAAAATGCTGAAAATCATTTGGACAGAATAACTGAATAATAAAATAAACATGGGCTCATATTAGCTTCACATTCCGATTATCTTAAAATGTTTTTGTTCAATAAATACAGACATCTGCTTATTTATTATCACATTTACCAGCTCAGCAATTTACAAATGATTCAAGTATGATGTGTAGTATAGATCAATATTGTAAATACTAATAAGGTGAATGTGTTTTAAATGCTAGTGCGCTTTAAATTACAAGAGTTAGTACAGTTTATCCTGATGGGAATATGATCTATCTAATATCTGTTTGACCTGATGATGTTGCAAGAGTAAGATTCAAGCATGACACAAAAGTTTAGTTCGTAGTAGGTGACTCTGATTTCATTTCTGAATAATGCAGGAATTATCAGTGGAAGCTGCTTTGCTTTTTTCTTTTTTTTTTTTGCTTTTTTTTCCCGACCACGCATCAGAAATCAAGCTCTCGTTTCTTTTTCATGTCTCCAAAGCCCTTTTGGTCATGCTTCAACGGCCGCGCGCACACAACTGCGCAGCGGCACGCACAAATCCACGTTGCACAAATGAGAAGAGAAACACACACCCACTCGTCTGACACTTACAAACACGCACACGCAAACACGGAGGCGGATTATGCTTTGCAGCCTCTGGCCAGCCATGGGGAACTGGACTGTCTGGGATGAACACTGTATTTCATCTGCTCTCTTTCAATTTCAGACAACATCCGTTTTTACGCTCGTCTGAGTGAAGCCGCGCTTTCTGAGACGCACTGACATTTGCACTTAACATGCGACTCAATGAGTCAGTTTTGCATGCGTGTGCAGGCACACTGAAATCTGCATGTGTAGCAGTTAATTAGATGAGGAGGTGATGGAACCCACCGTCCACATAGCGCAGGTGTCAGGGAGCAGCCATTGTTAGGAGATGGTTTTCGTTGGAGGGGGATGATAAACAGAAAATAGGGAGACCTTTAACTGGTAATAAAACTTACAGGGGGCGGTGAGACAAGGCCAAAGTCAGTCAATGGCATTGACTGACAGACCTTTCACTCACTCAGCCTGGGGCAGACTTATTGCTCATTGACATTAGAGAGGCAGAGTCTACACACTTAAAACACTCATTATATGAAAGGCCAGTAATTAACATTTTCTGTACAGTCTTTGTGGGCCTCCTTTGTGGATATGAACCTTTGCTCTTTTGCTTACTCACATGTATGCACACACACACACAAACACAAACACAAAACTTACACCTTTGATTCAGTGTTTTTTTTTTTTTTCTTGTTGTCGGCATCATTTCCTTAGTAGACGTGTTCTTCTCTGGGTGCGTTTGTTGACATTTTAATATGCGATTTTTCACTTCCATAACACCATAAATAAAACTCTGTTCACTTCCTGCGTAGTTGTGTTGCGGCTCAGACAGATGTCTCGCAGTCTGGCCAAAGCAAAGCACAACACAGTGCGTGCTTCTTTGTAATTCATGTGAACCGACCCCTAAAGGAGGGGATGGCCCAGCGGTTGTCGCTCTGCGGTCCGCCCACGAATCCCCCCGCAGGAGGCTGATCTGGAGACGGATTTCCAATGCGGCATGATAATATTATTGTTGACATACAGCTGTGTCAATTAGTTCCAGTGCTGTGCTTTTTCCATTCCGTCCTGTAGGTGTGCCAGAGAAGCCGGAGATCGATGGCTTAACGAAACCTGCCCTGGAGGGAGACCACATCACCCTGACCTGCATCACTCAGGGCAGCAAGCCTGCCGCTGACCTGCGCTGGTTCAGGAATGAAAAGGAGGTCAAAGGTATGTGACCTCAGCGTAAACCTGTGTGAAACATTAAAGGAGCATTATGTCACAGGAGAGTTATAGAGTGACGTTAACAAAACACTAATATGAGTTTGAAGATACCTTCACTTGCATCATGGAGTTGCAACAATGGATTTCTGTGCAGTGGATGTGTCAGCTGTATCTTTTTCTAATAGAGCAGATTCAGCGTGTGTCCTCTGGCCTGAGACCGATACATTAGCCTCCCTTGTTATCAGCGAGCCGCTCTGAATCTCACTGACTGGACACCACACCTCATTTCCACCCTGCTCCTGCCTGACTAAGCATCCGCTTTGCAGTTGTTTGACAGGGAGAGGGAGAGACAGACAGTCAGACAGACAGTCAGACAGACAGGACGAGAGAGAATATTAAAGAATAGAGAGCTGGGGACGGGGAATAATGAAATTGCGTTTTGAGGAAGGGAGACGCAGATGCGGTTTGGTATTAAATGAAATGCAGAACCCAGCGGGACTGAGTGTCACAGGATCTTTAGCAGAGTTGCAGAACTTTGCCAAGGTTGTTGTTGTTGTTGTTGTTGTTGTTGTTTTGCAGAGCAGACTAAAGTCACGTGACAAAATGCAAATCAGATTTCTTTCTCATTCAGATGACTGCAGGTGTAACAAAGAGATGTGAAAGGAAATCATCATTCACTTCAAATCTTCCAAAACAAATGGTGAAAATGACTAGAAAGACACATCAGGATGTTTGTGTTACTCAACATATGAAGTCATCAGAAGCATTTGAGAGGTCATTACACAGGATCACTAAAAACCATTTTGTTCATTTTGCATGATGTTTGCTTTTTATCATTGTAGTTTCTGGTATCGTCTACAACAGTGATCAGGGCTGCTCTCCATCCTCTGACATATATCATGCAGATATACATCAGTAAGTTTTACAATCCAGTTGACAACTTATCAGTCAACAGAGTTTTTTTTTTTACCCGAACCCACATGCACGTACAAACAGTATACACATCCATGCATGTATATATACATATATATATACACACACACACACACACACACACGTGTGTGTATTCCGTCCTGTTATTGAAATCACCACATTTTCCATTGAGGTAGCTTGTCACTCCACTTAATAGTTTCTCCTGTGTCCCCTCTGAGGAACAGGAAACGAGTAGAACCAGAATATACTCTAATTAGCAGACTTATTATTTTTTCCTTACAGGCTTATTGTGTCTCTACGGGTGATGATTGTGTCTCCCAGTGGCACGAGAGTGAGCGAAAAGCTTCCTGTAAGGCAAAGGGAAGTTCAGCCAGGACATAATGTTCTTTTAATTTACCACAGAGCGTGAACAGGTAGGAGGAGATATCCTCCAGGTAGAGGTGGTCTCAAGGGGATAGGCTTTCTCATTAAGGTCAGACGTGATCATTCCCGTCACCAAACTTGGCACACGACTATCTTTAATTCTTTAATTTGGGTCTTGTACATTATCTTACCATTTATATTTATATCACCGTATTATTCACTGTGACAGGGGTTTGAATTGAAGGTTCAGGTTTGCCCTTCTGTGTGAGCTTGACATTGTTGAAACTAATTAAATGTATGAATGTATGTATGTAAGTATGCATGCGTGTGTGTGTGTGTATGTGTGTGTGTGGCCCCTTTTATCTCTGTACATGAAGACGCATTGTCCCAGAGCCCTGAGACTTTATACAAATGTCACATTGGAGATTCAGCTCTTGGCCTCAGCAGCAGCGTCAGTCAGAGGTGATGTTTCTTATTGAGTCCACTGAACGGCTGTCTTAGCATTTGCTCTTACACCTTATTGGAGGTGAGCTGAGGACCAGACAGCTCAGTCTGTTATCGCAGGTTCGGGTTTCCCAGGGTCCAGATAAGCAAAGCAGATAAGCCCCAGATCAATGGCGGTTCCCACACCATTTTAAGCAGACATCATGGTTTATCTGTCACTATCATCAGCTGTATCTGAGAGATGATGTCGAGTCTGTGTCATCACATTTACTGACCTGGCCACAACATCGGCGAAACTTAAAAAAAAAGAAAAAAAAAGTCCCTATTTAAATCCACAATATCTTAGAACCATTTGTTTCCAAGTGGGGAGAAACACTGATTAATACTTGTGCATGTAATACTCCTGACATGCAGTAGGTGTCTGGTTTTAATTGGAAGTGCACTGTTCAGTGTGATGCATGAATAAATAAACAGCAACATAAACAGACACAAAGGGCGACGCATGTTAACACGCGGGTATGTATGCGTATATGCACGTGAAGGTGCGTGTGAGCGCACAGGAAGTGTTCATCATCCTGACAGGAGAGGGGGCGTGTTCGGTGTGAGGAGCCATCTGATTGTGGGTGACCATGCTGGGACTAAATGACAATTGTGACATATTGGTGTGGGATCTGGGGGAATGGAGAAGATTATATTACCGACGGAGCCACTGGCGCAGTCCATCACCCATTCACGCGCAACACCCTATGCTAAGTGTGTGTTTGTGTGCGTGTGTGTGTGTGTGTGTTCGAAATAGAACTAGAGAGCGAGCAAAACAGACAGATGGAGCAGACAGCCTGCATGTAAGGCCATAAGCTTGTGTGTGTCGAACGGAATCCAATATTCTTATTTCTCAGTCTCTTTGTCCCTCAGATCCCCCCAGTCCCCACCCAGTAATGATATATTTCTATCTCGGTTACACACCGTAACCCGGAGAGGCCTCCGCCAATATCGCCACATGTAGCACTTGTTTACACACCAGTGAACCAGAGGGAGCTGTGCGGAGACGAAGCCCGGCATCGATGAAATGAATATTTATTTGGAATAAGGGCGGGGATGCATCGCTATCCGACTAGTATTATCATACTCCCTGACCTAAACTGTAGAGGTTATTGCTTCATCATGTTATGCGATAGCGGCGTTCCATGGGGGCTTAAGGGAGACGATGCAGAGATTAGATTCGGGTTGGCAGTCACATCTCTATTCTCTTGTCAAACTTGTTAGTCAAGGACAGGGGACTATTATTTCAGCTGCACGTCGCGCCCTTTCTGGTTGTTGTCTGCTGACTTTTCAATACGCTATCGCTCAGGTCTGCCCGTTCACTCAGGAGCTGCACAGTGACTGAACAACCTTTTGAAACAGTGCTGACTAATTTTTCATTTCTGGGTAATTGCCCTTGCAGGTGAGAAGAAAAAAAAAGGTGAGCGTAATTATTGGAAGGTTTTCTCTGGAAAGAGATATAGAGGAGAAGCGAAGAGGCTGGAGCTCCTGGAAGTCATTTCAGAGGGGATGATATTGACATTGATGAAACTGCCGGGGACGAATGACAATGAAGTTCGGGAATTTAAAGTTTTCTCGTCTTTAAGACAAATACATTTTCAGCAGCCGGAGACGACCTCGCACGCTGCTCAGAAATGATGCTGCCCACCTCCCTGCAGGGTCCAGCGGATCAATGGCCATTAAAGATGTAATTTCATGACGGTTGCTGCAAGTAACAGTGACATGAATAAAAGATGCTCGAGTCGTTCACACACCAGAACACACACTCGCCCTCTCCAGCTTCCATGCATGAGCGGGACAAATGGCGACGCCCCTCCGAGCATGCATGTCCAAGCTAAAATGTCTTTAAGATTTTGTGTTACGTAAAACTTTTTTAAAAAACGACATGGTAGCTAGAATAAAGTGGATTAATATCTCAGGCACGATCTTTACCTTCTTTTCTGCTTTTTAAATTCGTAGCACCTTTATTCAATAACCTTGTGTTAAAGGATGTCTGACTTGTCCTCGCTCTGCGGCGCCAGCAGAAGAAGAAGAAGAAGAAGAAGAAGAGTGTGTGATCAGGTTAACAGACTTGGACTTGAGCAGCCGTGGTAAAAAAAAAAAAAAGGAAAAGAGATCAGATTGCTACACCCACCGTCTACGGCCATTAGGAGCGGCACGCTGGAGGTGGAGAAGCTGTCCGCTTCTAAATGCCAAGGCACCGAGGCCGATCGGACCCCTCGACTTCAGGAGTGGAAAATCCGTCTCCATGAATCCACATTCGACGCCGCTTAGCTGCGAAGGCTCAGGGAGTTGGGTGTCAGGAAGGACATTATGATATGGGTCTGCCAGGCACTGATAGAAACCCACCTAACATTTCAAAGTGCTCCCCGGTCGTAGTCTCCCGTCAGTTAAGTGCAGGATCAAGCTGGTGAGACAGTTCAGACAAGCTCGGACACCAGCAGGCTGCCAGAACGTACGACAGGTGGTGGAGGACACATATACCTCCTCCATGCACCACTGGAGCTGGAGCCCTCTGTGTGTTGTGTGTTTTGAAGTGTGATGTAAGACGGGCAAACAGACGCACACAGATGATGCAGTCGTTTGGCCGCATGTTTTCTTTGATTGCACTGAAATGGAATTATCCAAACCTTTGTTCTCTGCTCGAGCAAATTGTTTTAAATCTCAGCTGGGATGCAGTTCAGGGTTCGGTGAGTCAGCGCTCAGACCCCCACTGCCAGGATTAGTCAGGCCGCCCGCTGTCGTTAATGATTCCCTCTCCACGCCAGCCGGCGTCCTCCAGCTCTCGTATAGGTTCGCCCCGCTTTTCTTTTAAATTGAAGAACTGGGTCAAGTTCTCCCAATTTGATTTCCCGCCCTAATCCTCCCAGGTGCTGTTTTGGCTCACGTTGACGTTGTCGAGCCTCGAGCGCACACCCACAGAGCAGTGTGCTGCGGTCGCAGCCAAATACTGTGCCGCCACAGCTTCCTGTTCAGACAAGTTCACCTGACGGCCCAATCGTATCTGCTTGTCTGCTCTGTGTTGCTCCTGTGTCCATATTGAAGTTCACAAAAAGTGTGATACATCATGTAGATATGATAACAGATATATGATATGTGTGTGTGGGTATTTTTTAAGTAGGGCCTTTGACTGACTGAGCAAGTAATTAATAAACAATTGTGTATTAGTCCTTTCCTGGCAGTGCAGTCAGCAGCAAGTGTGATTAAGTGCTTCAACACAAAACCTGTGATAAGCTTTTCTATTATCCCTGTCTTTCATTCGGTAGCGATGTTTCTGGCCATATCAAAATCATCACTTCAAAATGCTGCAGGGTTCTTAAAAAAAACACAAAACTTTTACTTGACCGACACCTCGATGTCAGCTGCTTCACTCAGCTGTGCATAAAATGCGATAAGATATTTAAAGACCAATTATACCTGCTCATAGGCTCAGGCATGTGCACACATTTTTGTACATGCACACACCTGCACAGCAACGCAGACGGCAACGGTATACGCAGCGTCTGACACACTTAAATGCATTAATGCTTACAATGCATTTCTTGTTGTTGGACACTTTGTATGTTCTCTAACTGGACACGAAACCAAAACTTGAGACCAAATCATGATTTCATTGAAGCCAAACTTTGCACAAGCGCCTCACTTTTTGTGGCGCACTTATCCTCATTTGTACAAAGAATCTAAATCAGTCCAGACACATTATCTAACTGCGGAGTCAAATTGAAACCGTCAATAAATAAGTTATCTTTTTTTTGTTGTTGACTCATTGTAAAAGATCACTAATTGGACTAATTGGAATTAAATCTGTAATAAACCTAACCTCAGCAATAGCATGCAAATGTAAACATGCGGGAGAGTGAGTTTAAACGAGAGGGACTTCAAACTTTATATCAGGGGAAGGAATCTTCCCGGGATGCAGATGGGAAATGGACGACAAGAGGCAGGCAGATGCAGTGCAGGGGAGCATAAGTTATTGATATGGTAGGAGAGTGTTGGCAGCACAGTGTTAGAAATTCACCGTTCTCTCTCCCTCTGTCTCTCGACTCTGTTTCACCCTCTTTTGTTTCCTGCAGTTTCTCTTTTTGTGAAGCAATCCAGCCATTTCCCCTCCCTCCCTCCCTCCCTTCCTCCCCCCTGCAGTGTGGATGGATGTTACAAACACCGCAGGCCTGTCACTCATTCATCTCTGGGGGAGGCAGGCTCATTGCTCCAGTTGGGGGAAAGTGACTGAGCGGAAGAGTTGATTGGCAGAATGGAGAGGGAGAGGAGACAGTGGGCTTGAATGCTTAGAGAGTGAAGCAGATGAGCACGGAGGCAAGGAGGATATGGAGCGTAAACAGTCTCCTTAAGAGATTCAAACAGAGGAGGCCACCGTGGCACAGAGATGGTACGCACTGTGTGCTGATGCTTCCTGAAACTTTGCTGTGATCAAAATACAGTGAATGATGGAATTTTATCATGCCGGGATTGTGTGGAATCGTTGGTCCTCTGCACATGGTACAGGACGTCCTGACTGGGTGCGGTGTTGATATCAGGGACGGGTGTGGGGGTCAGCTTCGTAACCCTTCACGTTAGAAAGGCCTCTCCGTCTTCTGGGGCACAACTGCTTCCAGTGTGATGGTGATTTATTACGAGCCAGCACCGTTTCAAGGACACCGGTGTCGTGGTGAGAGATCGGTGTCGTGAGGGGGGGCCATTAGGCTTTAATCAAACACGTTTAGCTTTTCGAAGGAGCGTACCTTAATGGAGGCGAACGCAGTCAGATGACGGGACACGCCAACTTTCAGGATCATTTGAGGAAGCTGGGTTGCAGGAGTTCTCCATTGGCTTGGCAGTGAGGTGGGTGTTGGTGGGCACAGAGAGAGAGAGACGGATCAGCTGTTTGCACAGGACGACGAGGCAGGTGTTTGAGGGAGAGCCCTGAAAGCAGATTGCACAGATGGAGTGGTCTGTGCATAATGATACTTTGCTACCAGGCTGGTTGAAGTTATTGCCAAATGTGGGATTGGCCCGTCTCATGTGTTCGCCCCTGCAGGCTGCAAATAGCACGGATTGAATGGAGAAGTGAAGGGCATTGGGTTTGGTGAGATTTAGACATTGTGTGGGAGCAGGAAGCCCAGGAAGACACATGTTGTAAAATTCCATTCAAAGAGTCCTAGCCAGTGATTTCATAAAGCATCAGTAGTGGGAGAGACATTGTGTTATAGGTTATAAAAATCAGTGCTCCCAGGACTCATCATGTTGATGCGTGGTCACCACGCCTTGCTATTTATGTGTGACCGTGTGCTGCTCTCTCCCCAGGTGCCAAAGAGGTCAATGCCAGTGGGAAGACGTTTACAGTGCGCAGCTCCCTCCAGCTGCACGTGGACAGAAATGATGATGGAGTGGCCTACACCTGCAGAGTGGACCATGTGGCCCTCGCGCAGGCACCGCAGCAGGCCACCGAGGTGCTGGAGGTCCACTGTGAGTGTTCGCGCCAGCACGTGCGCACACATAAACGCACACTCACAAGTGTGTGGACACACAAGGAGACATTTAACATTAAACAAACAACTGCCGGATTTTATTAGATGCTGTTCAACTTAAAAATGCATATATTTTGAGAGTATTTACACAATTTCCAAGTATATTATTGTTGAATTATTTTCCTGTTACCATTGTTTACATTTTCTTATTATTATGTTTACATGCTGTTCTGGATGAAATGGAGTAATAATTTATCCTCCGTGAAAAACCCTGTGTTTACATTTTGATCTTATCGTACATTTATCACACATCTTTTTCCATAGCATCGTATCATAATGGGGTGAAACACTTACAAAATGCTTTTGCTGACATTTATATTTCAAATATAAAGCTAAATATAAAACTATTCTGACTGATAAATATGAATGTAACCTTGGTGCAGTCGTTTGAATGTTGTCCACCCTCTGTATCTAGATGCTCCTCGTGTGGAGATCATCCACTCCCTCGCTGTTCCTCAGGAGGGTCAGTACTTAAAGCTGGAGTGTGTGTCCAAAGGAAACCCCTCGTAAGTCACTCAACATCTGCTTTAGTGGATATCAGTCTTTTATATATAAGACATCAGACCGTAGCAACGTAGCATCCCTTGTTTCTCTTCCGTCCTCTTCCCTCTCAGGCCGGATCCTGTGATGTGGACAAAAGATGGGGGTGAACTCCCTGACCTTGACAGGATGATTGTAGAGGGGCGGGAGCTCACCTTCACTTCACTCAACAAGACAGACAATGGCACCTACCGCTGCGAAGCCACCAACCACCTGGGGACCAGCAGTGCTGAATACGTGCTCTACGTCTACGGTGAGACCAGAGAAAAGGCTGATATGTCGGCAATCCCGTTTCACAGGGACGCGTCCAAAAGTGACGCAGACACAGAGAGAGCTCTTCATCGTCGGCTGTTTGACTCGGCTGACAGATAAATGACGTGTAGAAGAGGGAGAAGCTGCAGGAGGTCGCCCCTCAAGCACTAATGCTGCTTATTAATTGCAGAAAGCATGAACCCCCTGATCTGCATACTGTACCAGTGCTAAGAGTGATTAGTGGTACAGTCTCTCACGGGGGGGAATAAGGGCCTCAGGTGACACAAATGCCACCAACGCCTTTCCTTAAATAAACCAGCGTCCCAGATCCCTCACACACAAATACGCTCACACGCGCACGCGCACACACGCTATGGCAGCGAAATGTGTGAGCGAGGCAGAATTTAGTGCTGCGTTGTCAGGAATATCACCAGGAAAGATAAGTAATTCCCAGGAACGCCAGAGGAGGTGGAGGATAAAGGGACTCGCTGTCAGGGGAAACAGATAGCTCCTTCTCCTCTTCTGTGTCTTCACTGCCATTTGTCTTTTGGCATTAAGTAAGAATGCTTAAAGGAAGAGGCAGACGGGAGACGCGTCTCTGCTACTGTATGATGAGGGACAAAAAGAGAGGTAGTCCTTGACCATGGAGACCACACTGCCGGACACCTAAGTGGATCAATAAAATATTACATCATTATTATTAAATGCACCTCAGGGGTCATTCTCTTGCATATATTCAAAAGGAGACCTAATCTAATAAAAACATGAGAAACCCTCTCAGGCGCAGACATGCTCTGCCAGAGCTAAAGTGATTTCTGAGATGTTGCTGAAACTCCTTGATGGGATTACACATGGCATTAATAACCACATGTAGGATGTAACCAAGGTTAGTATTAGTATTCATGAAGTGGTTTGAAAAATCTCACATGAGGTGAAATGTTAAATACCAAACAACAAAATAAATGGGTCGCGCGTTTACACCGTTGCTGGTGTGGTCATGGTGTCTGGGACGAGCACAGATGATCCACACAAATCCTTATGGACAGGAGGCTGTTTACTTCATATGGCTCCTTATAGCGACCTGAATATATGAAAAGTATCTTATACACTGGAACAGACTAATATATGGATCTGCTCTCCACATCCCTTAAGGTGAAGGTATGAAATTTAACACTGGCCAAGACTGACTGCTGGTCATAATATTTATGTTATTTATGTTAGTTGTTAGTTATTTATTTGTCCAAGGACAAGGATCATGACTCAAACCATAATCTGGTTTTATTAGCCCAGGTATCAAATGATGTCTGCAAATGTTATATAAATATAATCTTTCAGATGAAACGTACCTTAATGGCTTGCAATTAAATTAAAATAGGCGAATCAAGGGAAGAGCGAGGTAAACCCCCTGTTGTCACACATCTATTGACTTTATTACTCCTCCTATGCAGAAGCTAATGTAACAAGCCAACTGGAAAGATATAAGATTGTTTGCATATAACGTTGAATTGTCTCTTTCAGCTCCATCCCAAACGCAGTAATTGTTTGGAGTCCTGTCACTATGATATTTAAAGGAATGCATGTTACAGGTCAGCACTGGAGGGGGGACACGCCGCCTCTGACGGTTTCCTGTCATTTCCATCCTGCGTGAACACTGTGCTTGTAACACGCCGTTTTACGGTTGCCTATCCATACAGCTGATCTTCTTGTTAAAGGTTAAATTACTGTAATTTTAAAAGAATGCCACATAAGCATATTGATGAGGGTCACTTTAATAATTTATTGGTCAACTTATTAGGTCCCCTTGCCAGTTGAACCTGAAACGTTTCGAGATTTACATTTCCAATTTAACCTCCTCCACTAACCCATTTACCCTCCAACCCATTACCCTGTCGCAGTGTGTTGAGAGAAGTTAACCATATATTTCTATAGCAACCAACGCACTTAATGACATTATTATTATTATTATTATTATTATTATTAGTAGTAGTAGTAGTAGTAGTATTAGTATTAGTATTATTAGTATTAGTATTAGTATTATTGTTGTTGTTGTTGTTGTTGTTGTTATTTTTATTGTTATTATTCAACTGAAAAAAGGCTGTTGATTCGAGACCAGATCCAGGGTCAGATTCATTTGTATTTCTTTTGAAATGGCACCTGGTCCGTTCCAACCCGTCATCCGTGATTAGCACGCTTTTTAGCTTCTCACAATTGCTACCATAATTCCTGGAAAATGCCTTTTTAATGGTTTCTCTCCAAAGAGACATTTTCCTCCCGTCGCTAAGACACGCACTTAGCTGCATAATGATTCACACTAAGCTTGAAATGTCAAGGAGATACACAGGACAGTTGGCCCTGAGAAAGACTACCTCAGCCAATTAGAAGCCACACCGCACCGGCTTCTGCATAAAAGCTGAGCGATATAAACTTAAAAGCCAAGATGGTAGTGTAACCTCATTAACTTTGTCGCACTGTGTTTAAGCCACATTTTCCCGTTGCTCCACCATGTGACAGTGAGAACCGCTGCCGTGGCTTAAACTACCTTTCCCTGAAATCCCCCACCAGGACAGATAATTCACACAATTATCAAATCGCTGTCATCATATGGTGTAAGAGGTTCCCAGTGTCAGACCTGTCTGCACACACGCGCCCTGCAACCGCACAATTACACTTTAATTACATATTACATATGACTCTGTTTCAGGTTTTGCACTTTATTTAAGTCATTTCCACAGGCTACAACCACACACATACTCAAAGTGCAAAGTGGTCACTCCTGTATTTACACTGATGAACATGCATTCATTATTAATACCCACGCAGCCAACAGTATATCTATTAAAAAATATATAGTTTTCTTTTAAAAGCATTATTCCATCATCATTCATGTTATTTCTGAATTCATTTCGGACATGATCAGTCAAAAGAGTTTTCATGATTCAGTAGTCGTGACTCTACTGAAAGATTTTTGCTTGGCAAACGTAATGATCCATTCTGTACTTCTTGGAGCCTTTTCAGGCTTTCTGGTGTGCACTCATTTATCTAAAATATTTTTTTTTTTTCAAGAGAGTGACCTGATTTATGGAACCAGAGAGTCAGGAAATATCATATCCAACTTTCTCTGAAAAATAAAGATTGGAAGTAATAGCAGGTTTCATGTTTCTAAAATGGAATAAGTCAGTCTCAGTTAATATTCTGTTTTCTGCTAGTTTGCAAAATCACAAACAAAATCTGATGTTACTTTGTAGCTATTAAACTAAACTAGTCATTTAAAAACCTTCCAGGAAAATCTCCCTGCATTTTACTCCCTGCATTAAATGTTTTACTGGCATTAGCCGTAAACTATGGGAAAAAAAACTGTTATTTAAAATATATAGGTCTTTACGAGACAAGAATATATATATATACTAAATTTGTGTTACTGAGTTGTTGACGACATTTCGTTTTGTCATCCATCGTTGTGTCGTTTTGCCGTTGACTTGTTTTCGTTGCTGCCTCATGTGAACTCTTTTTTTTGTTGTTGTTGTTGTTGTTGGCTGTTCTTATGTTACTTTTGTGTATATTTTTTTGTATATGTGTCTGTCCCCTCCACCAGACGCCCCCACCACCCTGCCTCCATCCACCACTCCCCCCATACATCCCAACCCTCCAGATCCTACTGCACTATTAGGCACCCACGCTTCAGACCCCACAGTCACTGGCAACAGAGGTACAGTATTAGCCCTCACCTCTCCACAACATCCTCAGCATGCTACTGTATATTCCCACTTCCCTTTTACTTCAATGTCTCCCTCTCTCTCTCTCACTCTCTCTCTACTTCACTGCTCTAAGCATCAACATAAGCACTTCTCATATGGACACTCTGGGAAACAGAGACATTGACAAGTGGTCGAATGTATTATGCCAAAAATACTTCCTGGGAATAACTTTGCCCTTTTACCATTTTAGGGCTGTAAATATAAACTGTATGTCCTTTCAGTACACTCTCAAGACTGACTTACATGTCCATCGACTATAAGTCGCATTGTGTTTATACATCAAAGACGTTATTCAGATGTGACTCCCAGTCACTCCTCCAGGTCACTGTATTCAAAAAGAGGCTTGCTGTGCAAATGCTCCATCTCCAGCCTCTTGGCATTTCAAAGACTTCAGTACGTCTGTGCCTCGACACCTCAAAGAGGCAAATGTCATGTCCAGTGGAAAATGTCTGGCCACTGGAGATGTCCGATCCTGACTCCACAAGCTGAGTCACAAGCTTCAGACTTAAAAAGAGACATAGCATAGTAACCATCTCATGGACAATTTAGTCTTTAGTGCTTTATTACGAGTGCTGTTGGTGTAATCCTTTCAACGTTGCACTATAAAGCATATGAATAATGGGTTGTCTTTTAAAATAATGCTGAAAAAGAAGTTAGAGAGGCATAAATTGCTGAGCATATCCCAGATTCTAAGCATCTCTTATTCCTGCAGAAGCTAAAAAATTGCCAAGAGTTATGGCTATGGAATTTAAGCTTGATAGGCAGTGTAAATTAAATTGCTATAATTGTCCTGCAGCAATAAGCATGTTTTTTTGGTTTTTTTTGGAACACCGAAAACAACCTATAAAAATGTATTTCTCACCAGAACTGGGACATTTCATCATGACAGCACCTGCACCAGCACAGTTGGAGTTGAAAGCTGATTTGCAGACAAGTTTTGCAGTTGGCTGACAAAAGACCCCGAATATTGCTTGATCAGCAGTCGGCAACTGATATGTGGGAACGCTTTAAAGTCGTGGTTTGGAGAGTAGATGTATTAGTCAGGGTAGTGTGTGTGCATAACACCTTAAACCGCAAGTGGCCGTCGTCAGTTTGTTGATTTGGTTTGAGAGTCAGATGAAGACGCCCCCATCTGGAGATAGTCTGGCATGGCTCGCTGTGTTTAAAGGAGCCAGTTTGCACTGAAAAGTGCAGTTTGGCTGAGTTCAGCATTTAAAACTGCCAAGCGGAAGCCTCTCGCTGGAGGCGCGTCCCACTGGGACGGGGCCCTCCGAGCAGAGGGCCTCCTGCTGGTTGGATTACATATACCACCTGGCAAGTGAAAGCGTCAGGGTCCTTCAGAGGGAGCTGGAGGACACGGCTGGGAAAAGAAGGATGTTCTGGCATCACTTTCACAGGAATAAGCTGCAGTAATGGATATCAGAGGATATTGATGCTCCAGCTTATTGGCCTGTATCTTATTAGAATTTCTGCAGGGTAGAAAGGTTTACTGACAGGAAAGGATGTAATCATTATGTGATTGCATTATTTATTTTAAGAGACACACAGACAAAGTACTACTACTACTACTACTACTACTACTGATCAGCTTTGTTTGTGTACATTCGTGATTTGGACATGCAGCTAAGCAAGCAAAATATATAAGAGAGTCAATATTCCTAACATCAGCAGTCTCCACTCCCGTTCCCCTCTCTCATCTCACTGAAGATCCTATTAGATAACAGGCTTTTCTACACATTGTTGAATATTCCTCGTCGGTATGTCTCAGTTCCACTCCGATGTCTGCTTGTGTAATGCAGAGACACAGAAGGAGCCGAGCCTCTTTTTAGTGTATCCTCGGGGAATCTAAATATCAGACTCCTTCGCTGCATCCCCTGTCACAGGATACTACACTATCTGCTTTCATGTGTCTGCTTGATTTATTACCGGGTCGTTTTTGTTGTTTTTTTCCTGGGCTCCGGATGAAAGCAAACAACTGTAGAGCTGTAACAGTCCCCTGATGTTTTGTCTTTTTAATAACGTTGTCTACCAGAGCAAAAACATACTATAGGTTTAACACAGAGACTGTATGCAGATGCTTTTTTTATTTTTATTTATTTATATATATATATATATATATGTATAGCTCCATCAGTTGTGCCCCACTCTGTTTAGCCATGTCCTCAGCACCTCCACTTGTCCATCTTTTGGTTTTTGTTTGCATTCACTCACTTTTGCAATATCCCCTAATCTACCACAAATTACACTGAACAAATAAGCAATGAGCTGTTCATGTTCAAGAATAAATCAATGGATTTGTTTTGTTTTGTCATTAGTGACTTCGGATGAAAGCAAACAACTGTAGAGCTGTAACAGTCCCCTGATGTTTTGTCTTTTTAATAACGTTGTCTACCAGAGCAAAAACATACTATAGGTTTAACACAGAGACTGTATGCAGATGCTTTTTTTATTTATATATATATATATATATATATATATATATATGTATATATATATAGCTCCATCAGTTGTGCCCCACTCTGTTTAGCCATGTGTCCTCAGCAGCTCCACTTGTCCATCTTTTGGTTTTTGTTTGCATTCACTCACTTTTGCAATATCCCCCCTAATCTACCACAAATTACACTGAACAAATAAGCAATGAGCTGTTCATGTTCAAGAATAAATCAATGGATTTGTTTTGTTTTGTCATTAGTGACTTTCAGGCTCCGAGTATCCATTTGCATTTGGTGTTGTTTCTTCATCTGCAGCCATCAGAGGAGTGGTGTGATAAACCTGAGTGTTGTCTCTCAGGACTGAGCCTTAAAGGGTTGTTTTTGTTTGTTTGTCTGACGATTGTTATTTGATAATGATGTGTCTCATAAGTCTCCCAGACCTTCACTGTTAAGATATTAGTCATAATGGAGCTCCTTTTGATATTGTGCTTTTTCAGAGTCAAAAGTGAGCTCTTTTTAGCTTTGATCTTAGTAAGCCCTGTTTCTATGACTACCACAGGCGAGTCAGAAAGCAAGGTGATGCCGCTGGACTACATATTCGCTACAGGAGAAAATATACGACTGAGCTGCAATCAGGTTCAGGACCAATATCATACTTCAACAAACAGGATGCTATATTCACTTAATATGAGATAACCTTCATTTAATAGATTTAAACGTGATGAAAACAGGATTTGAAACAGGATTGTTTCTTTTTGGTTATTTACAAATTATGTGTTTGTAAGACATGAGGTCTAACTTTTTTTTACAGTAATTTCCCCATGATAGATTTTTTTTGTCTGATTTTGCTGACATGCTGACAGTACTTATATATTAAAGGGCCAGTGCAACAATATATTGTTTAATAGAAGTGTCCTTACAGGCCTATTAAGAAACTGTTGACTCAGTACTTCTAATAGAACATGTAAATTTGACAGTAATTCATAAGCTCATATTTTAACTGTTGTTGACCTTTGGGGTGTAGCTAGTGTGCTGGTTAGTGTGAACTTCCTGTTTTTTATCCTTACGGCATAATGTCAGGATTGATGTGTAACTGCAGTGTGTGATTCACTTTATTAATGAAGTGCTGACAGGCCTGCCCAACACACACTGCTTCAATAGCCCAGTAAGCCCTAATGGCGGCAATAACTCTTTTGCTAAGTATCAGAGGTCTATGCAATGTCATCAGACCCCCTTTACACATACACACACACATACACACACACACGTTCATCTTCCCTCACCACCTCTGGATTCTTTCAAATTTGCCAAATGCCTTTTCCTGGCTTGCAAATTAGCTTTGACCTTGTGCAGGTAAAACGTTGAGTTATGCACAAGAGTTTCTTTGGTGTTTAAAATATTTACCATTCGCCTCTAATAATCAGCATTGGTGTGGCCAACCCCAGCACCTGTAGCCCGATTAGTGCCACAGAGAAAGAGCCCACCGTCGAGAAGATCGCAATTATTCATGCCCGGTGTCTCTGCCTGTGGAAAAGACGAAGAAAAAAAAAAAACTAAAATAAATATACATCTAGCCACTTGCATAGTAAACGCTGTCTTTCCCCAGGCCCATTATTTGTTACTGAAGAGAGCTAAAAGTGAACAAAGGCACCAGCAACCTTGAGACTCTTGAGAATCAAAGCCCATATATAACATAACATGGGAGAAAATACTGAACTGTCTTAAATTGATGCCAGACGTCTGGTTGCTACCTGAGGTTTAACTGTCATTGGGGATTAGTTGAGGTTACCATGGTAACCCATAACCTGTTTTTCTTTTCTATGTTGTGCTGAAGAGAAACACAGAGGACCTTTCCTCTCCCCTTGAAGTCGATAGCGATAGTCGATAACTCACGAAAGTTCTCGGTTCTAAATGATTTGAAATAACGTGTACATTGTTGTAACGTCAGCTGTCCGGTGGCAGATTATTTAGGAATGAACAGGCCACACTACAGGTAATATTCTGTCTTCACCCACTGAATCTGCTTTAGGCTGAGAACAAACCGTTTGTGGAAACTCAATAAGTGAACGGACGATTTTCATCTGGTAGAGGGATATGTAGCTACTTTATTCTATTGCCATTGATCGTTTTGTGAAATGGAAGGTGTGGGTTCGGCCATGGCCACGGGAAGAAGACGTATTTTCCGAGGGCAAGTGTCCAGGGCAGCTGCTTTTAGCTGTGCTTAAACCGGGAAGGCTATGTTCAGTCTGCAGCATCCCCAGGGGGCGAATGGTTAAATATTGAATAGTGCCGACCATCTTCTCTCCATTTCCCTCCCACTCCTCATTCTTCACACCATAAAGCTGAGGAGCACGGGAGGAATTAAAACATAATGCAAAGGTCTTTCCGCTTATTGCAGGGTAAGCTTATTGATGACCTGTCACATTAACTTGCTTTGGGGAAGAATTATAGCAACAATTTGGATTAAAGTGAAGAGTAGAAAAGGAGAAATCGTTAGATCCTGGGGCCAGAGTTATGAATTACCTGTAATAGCCGTTCTATTCATTATATCTCAACGGCAACAGACACAGTCATGCACATGAACACATACACACACACACAAGTCTAATTTTCATATGTTGACATAAGGTTTTATTTGTTACTGTATTCGTTTTTCTCTGCTCATCCGCCTCTGGGAAATGTTGTGGTGGCAACTTTCCTCCTCCACTCTTACTCATTTCTGTCTGGCTTCTGTTCCTGCTGCTTTTATTCCACCAGCTAACCGGCAGCAGAATGTAGATTAGACCAAAATAACACAACAATTGTAAAAATGAAGTCCGTCGTCGTATAGAAATTTAGAACTAGTCATGGGTTGTGCAGACGACAGGGGCTGCTGCGACAGACCAGTGCTTGCAAGTGACTTCATGAATTCCTATCATTAATTCTATTGCTTTGCTTATACTTTCATGCTGTTACCCTGCTGGCCGCAATTTCTTTTCATTCTGGGAAGAGGGAGGAAGTGTGCTACAGATAGTGTCCAAGTGTACATGTGGGCTTTATTGAATGATTAGCAGAAATAATTTGTTTTCAGAATCTAATTAATCCGCTGTGACCCAGCATGCAATATTCACAGCCGCGCGCGTGTCGCAGTAACGTCTCTTTTCATGTGGTTTTTAACTCGCACATGCAAAGTGCGTCTGCTCATAGGGGCGCGCACGTGTCTTATGGGCTGCGGCCTCTAGAGGCGCTCATCTTGGCAGTTGAGCCAGCGTTAGATGCAGATTGGCAGGCACTTTTCATTTTCTCTCCGTTTACTGCCACTCCTCTTTTGCATCTCTGACTTTAACTCCGCACCAAAAGCTTCACGCTCTACCTTTTTATGATAATGTGAAGTGTTTCCAAATAAAAAACTATGACTGGCCACATTGTTGTCATTACAAACAGTTGAAACCATGTGGAAATCATCTTAAAGGTCATCATATCCTCTCTTGCACACACACACACATGCACATGCACACATGAAGATTTGCTGACCCACACCACTGACACCTTTATGAGCCCATACTTAAGTTGGCTGCAGATTTATTGATCTGAGCAACCAGAACCATTGCTTCACAAAGCTTTGTCTAAGATAGACTAGAGAGGAACCAGTGTAATCCCCAAGAAGAAAGAGATACTTGTAAGGCATTAATTTATTATCAAAAACATTACCATGATTGATTGATTGATTTAAAATATGGCCGTGGATGGAAAGCAGTTCTATACTTCCTTATCACATCATCATAAATATATACAGCAGCGTCTGTTTGTCCCAGTCACAATCCAGCCGCTAGCAGTGTGCATCAGGAAACTTGTCTGAGGAACCATGTTGCCTCCGCGTAGCTTTTCATACTAAACCCTATACAGAGGCAGCATCAGTGAAACAGATCAGATGAGGAGTTAGTGGGCCAGTTTAAGAGTAACACTTTTGGTTCAGTCCATCTGAGCCGTAGCTCACAGAAGCCCCCGAACCCCTTTAATTTATTAAACATGCCCAATTCACAAGGCCAGACCACAAGGAGAGTGTTATAAATATTAAAGGAGGAGTTTGCTCTCCCACGCTCACACATTAAATCACACTGAGAAGAATGTATGTGTCCTCATTAAAAGATAATCTGTTCTGGAGCCATAAAGCTATATCCTCTCCTTTTCTTCTTCGCTTTTCCATCTCGGCCCCCCTGAAATTTCTGCTTTTTTGCTCCCCATCAATCTCGAGTTTTTCATTTCCCTTCTCTGCGTCTTCGTAAACTCTTGCTCTCTCCTCTCTGTGTCAGTGAACTAGAATCGAAATACGTATGAATACAAGGATTTTTTTTTTGTTTCAGAACATGAAGCAAGATGCTGTGGCATTTGTTAAGTTTTAAGTAAGGTGAAAATATAATCTTAAGTATATATGTGTGTGTGTGTGTGTGTGTGTGTGTGTGTGTATAGGAAGGAACTATCCCCGAGTATATGTTATTGATATAACATAAACAGGTCGTTTGGAACATATTGATCGTGCAAATCAGCAGTGAACGGGAGACGATGCTGTATGAGCGACTTGTTACTTTGACCCACCTCTTGCTTTGACTTAAGGTATAATAACTGTTGTGAGTGGCTGTTCTCATGAGAGCGGATGCTACGATCATTTTTTTTAAAGCAACCTTTCAGTTCTACTCAGAGGCTAATGCTTCCTTCAAGGTCAGTTGCAGTTGGATCCGCTGGCGCGGACAACCTGCACTAGTAGTGTCAAAGGGTTCGACTTAAAGGCCCAACCACCTGGACATGACATGTGACTGTGTGGCCGTGACTCGTTGGTAGCTGTGACTCAGCTGTAACGAGCAAACTGAGGCACAGCAGTCCGATAGTGACACTGGCTGTCCCGACAGAGAGAGAGAGAGAGAGAGAGAGAGAGGTGAGGAGACACAGCCATGTGTGTAACTAAACGTCTGAGTCGTGGCCCTGCTGGGCAGCGCCGGGGGGGAACATTCCTCCACTCTCTGCTCCACTGACCAAGCAGAACCGCAGCACAGTGAGCCCGCGCCATACATGTCTGTATGTCTGTATGTCTGTACGTATGAGTGCGCCAGTATGAGTGTGTTTTTGTCAACGTGGGATCAGTGAAGTGCTACGAGAGTTATGGGGCCAGCTGTTCACGCCGGCCGCAGAGGCCGGACCCTGAGAGCGAAGTGAAATACTGAGGAGAGAAAGTGTCAATAAAGGACTCGCATTCATACACAGCACACAGGCAGAGTGACAGAGTCGGATGTGGCAGCGCCCCGACGCTCCTGCAGGATAATGAGATGAGTGCTAATTTCTCAGGTGTCATGGACTGATATGAATAATACAGGCTATTCCTTCACCCACAACCCCCCCACCCCCTCCCCATCACTGTCAACCTTTTTTTTTTTGATTCATCCATCGTGGGTCTGTGAACTGTCAGTGTCGCATCCACACTTACACATTACCATGAAGAGCCCTGAGAGGCAGACAGGATCTCAATAAGGGGAATAAAGTAAATAACTTTTTTTTTTTTCTGATGAGGCATGATGACATGACTCGCACGATGAGTCCTGCCGCTCTTCCGACACCTCTCCAACACCTGACTCGTTTCTCCTCGCCGAGAACCAGAGGAAGACTGATCTCCCCCTCTTATTGTCTTTCTGATGATTTATTTACTGTGGACC
Source organism: Trinectes maculatus (assembly GCA_016785345.1). Lineage (NCBI taxonomy): Eukaryota > Metazoa > Chordata > Actinopteri > Pleuronectiformes > Achiridae > Trinectes > Trinectes maculatus. The sequence continues at coordinate 219,947 of JAFBJQ010000199.1, read as the reverse complement.
ACTCCTCCACTGCCGCCCTCGTTTGCATGTGGATGGTCCTGAATTATTCACCTCTTTTTTTTCTGACTCTCTTTCCCTTCCTTTTGCAGGGCGGATGCGTATCTGCCCGTGACTGCTCTCTGTGTGCGTCAGGGTGGTCTCTCTCTCTCTCTCTCTCTCTCTTTCTTCCCCTCTCTCTCTCCATCCATTATTATTCTCAGGGAGCCGGGCAGTTCTGCTCTGATGGCATGGTGTGAAAGGAGAGAGAGGGATGACAGCAGCTCAAAACATCATTAGCTCAGGAACAAGCTGGGAATAGTCTTTTCCTTCCTTCTTGCTCTGCTTTGTCTTGTCTGCCGTTTACTGCTCCTCTGCACTCGTTCCCTCACCAGCCAGCAACATCACCCTCTCTCTCTCTCCCTCTTTCTCTCTCTCTCTCTCGCTCGCCTCAGATCCCAACGCCCTGGGGCAGCACGGCACTGACCATGCCTTGATCGGAGGAGTGGTGGCTGTGGTGGTCTTTGTCACCTTGTGTTTAATCATTGTCCTGGGAAGATACCTGGCCAGGCATAAAGGTAAACCCACAGTGGACTCTCTCCAGGTTTAGCATGTCCCCGTTTGTCCCGTCTGACGTCTGGCTCCTCCCCCAGCCGTCAGGTTACAGGTGTTTGACACTTGCAAACCTGACTGTTGGAAGTCTTGCGTCTTGCACGTGCACGTTTGATGTGTGGTACATAGTATGACACAGGATGTTGCTGTTTTCAATGAGCATTGTGCAATAAATCTGTGAGATATTACTGCAGAGCTGATGAGAGATGCTGATCAATAGGGCAGGTTTCAGTGCTCCACTGTCTACTTCCTGATATCGAGAGTGACATCACGTTATTGGGAAACACAACTCTGAGCCTGACAATAGTAAACATGTTTGTTTTCCGCTCCTCCTGTCTGAGTCATTATCACATCCTGCACCATCCTAGCTTCTCATTCCCTGCATGAATAATGTAGCGTTGCTGATGCTGTCTTCAGATGTGCTTCTCGCCGCAGGCCGCGGGCAGCGAACGCCTCGCAGGTTCTGCTCAGTGTTTGTTTTCCTTGATCCAGGTTTGTTTTCCCTTTGCTCAGGAACGTACTTGACAAACGAAGCCAAAGGAGCGGACGATGCGCCTGACGCCGACACGGCCATCATCAACGCCGAGGGCAACCACGCGCATGCGGAGGAGAAGAAAGAGTACTTCATTTAGACTGCAGAGGGAGCTATGCGCCCCCCACCCCCAAGTCTCTGTATCTCTTAATCTCTCTCTCTCTCTCTGTCTCGCCCCTTTTCTTCTCCACCTCTGACCACTGCCCCCGTCGTGAGCGCGAGGAACCTGCAGGCAGTCCGCAGACAGACAAGTCCCCCAGCTGTTTCCCTGTTATTGCCTTTTCTTTTCTATCATTTCCATCTCGTCCCTCATCCCGGCCTCTGTTGTTCCTTTCCTCTGTTGACGGCCCGTTCTCACAGGCGGCGTGCGGTTGCTGCTGAGGTGGTTCCCTTTGCCATGCGTCTCCACATCGTTGGACACGAATTCCCGAAAATCTGTGTCCATGACTGCTCCTCCCATGTCTCCCCGTTCGTTCGTCCTCTCTCCCGTTTTTCCCATCCTCCCCCCCCGACCACCCAAACACGTTCCACATCCCGTTCTCTCGCGCACATCCACACTCACACATATCATGTCGTATACCCACATCAACACGGTGCCTAAAAATACAGACGCCATTGAACTTGTGTCAATGCCTTCATGTTATATCGTCTGTCAGTAGCAGTGTAAATGCTTTGTAGATGGTAAACTGGACCCTCATCTCATTGCTTAGCTCACAGCTTTTTATGACGCATTGTGTCTTTTGATTTGAATGATTTGTGCTCTTTACGCCTTATACATGTCAATCATCACACTGACTATGATACTTTTAGATGCTCTGCCCCCCCCCCCCCCCCCGACCCCCACCCCCATCCCCTCTGAATAGACTTGTAATTAAACAGTTGACCCCTGTAAGATAAGAAGAAGGTTTTTGTGTGACACTGTAGTACGTTTTGTCAGATAACTGTACAAAATGATTTTCATTATTAGGGTAGGGCGAAATTAAAGGTTTACTGTTGGTATCGTTTAGAGCAGTGAGTACACACCAAAAATATCTGAGAGATACTAGATGAAGAGCTCCATCAAATGAACTCAGTCAGTTCTATACTGTAAACACGTCTGCTAAACCTGCCCACCTGATGTACTGTTGTCTATATCCCGGCACTGTCCAGGCTGCAGTTTAGCCAAACGCCAACACCATCAGTGTCCTTGTGACAGCTTACAGTAGTTTGTTATTCACATTACTGGTTCAGGTGTATGCTACAGTCAATCTCCTCTCTCTACAAGCTGTATAAATTGTACTGAAGTGAGTTTAGCTTTTCACTTGGAAGAATTTTGTTTATGTGGATGTGGGAATTTTCAGGCTTGAAGGACCTCATGAAGTGTAAAATGAACCATTAGTAGATGATACAGAGTAAAAACGACGAAACACTTTGTATGTACAGGAACATCAGTGTTGAAATCATTTCTTTATACTTTCAGTAATGTCATTTTGGCTGATATCTCTTGTACACTAGATGCCCCAGCAGCTTCACGTTATGGTTTGTATATGATTTTCTGATTCATTAGGAACTAATTACATATCTATAAGGAACTCATTTGACAATAATGATAAGATCAGTTTCACTGAAATCAGTTTTTATTTGCATTAATGCCTTTAACTTTCTTTTCCTGCCACCTCTCAAACTACATCACCACTTTTCTAATTTCAGTTCTCTCTCTCTCTCTCTCTCTCTCTCTCTCTCTCTCTCTCTCTCTCTCTCTCTCTCTCTCCATGAACTGAATTATTTCTGTTTCATGGGGTCGTCTAGCTGAAAAAATATATACATATATATATAAATAAGAAAAATAAAGGGTGAGTAGTATGTGAGTGCTGGGTCATAGATCTGCAGGGGCCTCTTTTCCAAAACTAAAAACTGAAGACAAATATAGAAGCACAAAAATGTCTGAATGAGTGAGTGTTAACATTTCCAACAACTGGATCATCTTTGAAACGGTTCCTCTGTTCAGATGGAATAGAGAAAAGATGACGCACCTGTCTTTGATTTAGTTGTGGGGTGACATACAGTGCATCTTTTTAAAAATGTAATCTAAATCATGTTTTTTTAATGAAAAAAATAAGGGTTTCTAATGATTTTGGTTGAAACGGTACTCCGCTCCCTGCTGTATATTGTGTCTGCTAAAATGTGGTTGATTGTGAAAATTGCTGTTCTGGGTACTGGATTCCCGTATTCCTTCAAATTTGTATATTAGCCACCTTTATCTATTTAGGTTTTCATTGCATCATCCTTTTTAGAAATCTTTGAAACAAATGTATTTTTGTTTTGGCACAGGGCATGTATATAATGTGTGAGAACTAAAGTTTCGTAATACACATTGGCATGGTTTTGGTTTGGTTCTTTTGTCATCCGGGGTTTGTTTCAAACTGAGGTACTTTGAGAGAGAACCACAATGAACGTGCAGTTGTGACGTTGGAGAACAGTGGCTTCGTTGTGTTCGTGGCATGCTATTGGGTGCTGCACATCTAAAGGCTTTTAATGTTGAAGAAAATATGATGAACGCAAAAGAAAAATGACAAAAATCAGTGAAACAAATGTTGGGGGGGGGGAGAGAAAATGTGTGTGTGTGTCCAAACTGGAATTGAGGTGTATTAAAAGAACATATTTACGTACTTGGCAATGAACATAACACACAGCAAGACAAACATAATAACCTAATATAACATTACCCTAGTAATCAACATCTATTTCTTTTTTTATATCCCAACTATGTGTCTTTCACACGTCTGCAGGAAATCGAATGATTGACTCGCCTGTGAAAGTTTGATAAATCCTTTGGCCCCTGAAATGAAAGTCTTCAATGCGAGGCACTAATCTTAAGGGAGCAAATTATTACCAAGGGCAATAAAATATTGGGCCCAGCTGTCTCCAATTCACTGGCCAATTTACAGCATTATGCAAATGAGGGCGGCAAGTAAGGTCTTGTTCTACGTGTTCTAACGAGAGCAGCGCTGGAGTGAATCGCCAAGTTGTGAATCATCACAAAACTTCTGATAAAAGGATTTAGCATTGATTTTTTTTTTGTAATCACTGCAGATGTCTTGACACAGGTTCCATATTTTATGCTTTTAGTGCAGTTCAGTCATTGCACCGTTCACGGGCGTGACTTCAGTCTCGCCACAAACCTTCAGTAGATCTGCAATAAAATGCTCCGGTCTATAATCTTCAATATTACGTCTGTATACATACGTTTATCTCAATTGTATCGTTGTTGTTGTGTGTGGGGGTTATTTTTTTTTTTCGATCTAGTTCTGTCAATTGTGTCTTAAATCTACATTTTTCTGTCGCTTTATGTCTGTATCCGTCTCAGAGTTTAAGAGGGCAGTCAAATGGATTTGTTGATTGTGAAGTCAGAGGAACAGGCTGTTTTCTGGCACATTGACATCAGTAAATAACCAGGTCTGTGGGGATATGGGTTGCTGTTTGCATTAGACATGAAACAGGTGCCATTTACTAAATTATGCACTCTGATTAATTTGATGGATATGATTTTAGTAACTAGTGGAATGTGGTTTTTTTATGTTTATTTGTTTGTTTTTCTAAAAACCCAATGTACATATTTGTTTTGATGTGAGCGTAATGAGCTCATTTAGACCAAACCTGAATCTTTTTTTCTTTCTTTCTTTTTTTTCTGTTACTTTAACAGCCTGGCACACACACACACACTGCCATGCACTATTTGACTCTGATAGAAGCTACTGCAGTTCTGTTTTCTTGTTGCGAGTTAAAACTAAGCTTTAAACTTGTTGCCTCATCGCTTTCCTGTGTCACACCTGTTAAATTAATATCCACAACTACATGGGCCTCTAATTTCACCTTTGGCGACAAGACAGTGATCACAGAATCACATTGGCACAGTGCCACCAGGGGCCTATTCCATAAAGCAGGATTACCAAATAAGACAGGCTTATTTCGTTAGTCTGGCTTATTTTAGAGTGGATCCACTGGAAAATAAACCAGACTAACGAAATAAGCCTGTCTTATTTGGTAATCCTGCTTTATGGAATAGGCCCCTGCAGAAAGTATTCACCACCCTTCACCTTTATCCACGTTCTGTTACGTGACAGATTTGATCTAAAACCGATTTGAGTGTAGTTATTGTTTTTAAAAATCGACATAAAGTAGCCTATAATGACAAAGTGAAAACATGTTTTCGGACATTCTTGTAAATGTATTAAAAACATAAACATTTAAACATAATAAGTATTCACTCCCTTTGTTGTGTGTTGCTCAGGTGCATCCAACTCCCACTGATCATCCCTGAGATGATTGGAGATTGATTGGAGTCCACCTGTGGTAGATTCAGTTGATTGATCATGACACACAGCCTTGTGTAAGGTCTCACAGTTGACAGTGCGTATCACATCAGAGCCATGAAGTCAAAGGAACTGTCAGGATTGTGTCAATGCACACATCTGCAAACCGGCAGCGCTGAAGGTCCCAAAAAGCACTGTTATCTCCATTATTTGTAAATGGAAGAAGTTTGGAACCATGAGGAACCTCCCTAGATCTGGCTGCCCAACCAAACTGAGGTGACCTTGAGGGGATCAGCAGTGAAGGGTGCCAAAGGTTCTTCAACAAAATATTAAGCCGTGGGTGTGAATACTTATGTACGTACCTATTATGTTTCACTTTTTACATTTTTAACTAATTTACAACAATGTCTGAAAAAATGTTTTCACTTTGTCATTATGGGCTACTTTATGTAGATTTTTTTTTAAACTATACTCAAATCAGTTTTTGAATGAGTCTGTGACATAAGAAAATGTGGCTAAAGTGAAGGGGTGTGGATACTTCCTGGTGGCGCTGTATTTCTGTTCTATTCCAGTTCCATCTATAGATTTGTCTCTGTCGAGTGTTTTCCTGGAACCAAATCAACCCCCCTTTCCCCTGCTGGAGGTGGGAGTGACACCACTGCAGTTATGCATTTCTGCAGATCCAGCAGGAAATGGTGGCAGTTGTTTTGTCTTCATATTGCGTACAATTTTGTGTGTTCTTTTCATGTCGGTGCAAACAACGTCACAGAACCTTCACATCTGTGGAGGTTTGCCTCGTTAACCATCCACTCTTTAGTCTAACGCGGATTGAAATGCACATCGAGCACATATTCTTATGTGATTAAAGGACGTAATGAGTCAGATTAATAGATGATTTTCTGTTTCAGCTGATTAAAACCTGCAGTCACACAGCAGCAGGAGGCATCGGTGTCCCTCCAGGCAACAGACACAATGAGTAAGTGAAAACAAATTATATTATAGTACAACTCCTGCTGTCATTGTCGACCAGGTTCTCTGATACACTTCACCTGCAAAAAATATGTCAATCAAATATAAATTTAAAAAAAAAGACCAAAACTGATTTACTGATTGCAAACTTGGGACGGTGTTTTTTTTTTCTTTGCCATGCGCCACCTACAGTTTGAGCTTGGTGGTAGTTGTAGGAAATTAGAGGCCCATGTCATCTACACAGTATCAACCAGGCTCCCTGATGGAAATGGTTTTACAGTATATGGAGGTCTTGGCCACTTGGAGTCATAATATAAGTTTTATTTACAACTGCACTGGTTTAGGTTTACGCCTTTGTTTACCACAGTGGTCCTGTCTCTCCTCCTCCGGCCTCTTCATGTGTCTCTGCTGTACAGTGTGGCTTTCTCCTTTTGTTCCTCTGCAATATCGACTCTCGAATCAATCAGCCCAATCTCCATATTGTCACAGTGCTGACAACCACATGTGACACAATCGCACATAGTGGTGGGTCCTCCCGCCCCCCCTTTCTTTTTGTATGTGTTTCTTTTTGTTCTGCATCTCAGGAATATTTTCCATTAAGACTTCTTTTTTTTTTTAGTTGATTTCTTTTCTGCCTTGAAACGGGGTCTTGTGAGCGGTTGTCACTCTGCCAGTCCCTGTGTGCTGACACCATGTATTTGTTGAGTTCAAGATTTTCACAATGTTAATAAAAGTATTCGGTGATTCTTCAGTAATTCTGTCATCTTCCTGTCGCTGTGATAAGATATATATATATATATACATATATATATATATATATAATGATTGCAGACTTGAAATACTGAGATTTAGAAGTATGCTGCAAATGATCATGGGTTTCAGTAATGATGGAGGTTGTTATGCTAATTCTGTCTGATGCTGTGAGCATTTCAATGCTTTTGTCGCACAAACACATCTCAGTCCCTGTGAGTGTTTCGTTATATGGCGCAGTAATGCACTGTCACCCACTCAGTATAAAACATCCACAGTAAAGCTTAGTAAAGAGGAAGATTAGAACTCGACGACGTTAGTTCAGCTCATGAAGATGTAAGACAAGAGGTTTTATTATCACGCGGTACTAAGATGGCTTGATCTGATATATATGGCACCATAATGGGGGTGTTTTCCACCCATTACCTGTGAGATTTATTCTTTAATATAGAGGTTCGTTCTCATGTATAAAATGAAACATGTTGAATAAATAGTTGCCAAAACATCTGTTTAAGCCTGATTCAATTTTTTTTTTTTTTAGTCACATGAGGAATCACATAGTAAATACTGTGGCTTTAAATACGCCTGAGTGCACCAGGGTCCACGTAAACAAAGAGTGGTGGTGGTGTTTTTCTGTGTTAGCTGATGGTCAAAACAAGGCTGTTAAACCCCTGGAAAAACAGCTGTACCGGTGTTACACAGTGTAAGAGCGCAGAAGTAGTCTCAGTAAATCAGAGTGATGGACATGGGAAAGTAAAGTCTCAGAAACACTGAAAAGCAAAAAAAAAAAAATAACACATTTTGAGAGATGTTTTCCTAAAATGTCTGTACACAGTCACCGCGTGAAAGACCCCTCTCTTATATCCATTATCCACTCGAAGATAGAAAAGCTTAAGTTCTCCAGTAGATTCTGCAGGACGTTTTCACTCTGGATGTACGATAGTGCTGTTTTTGTATTTACTTGTAATTTTTTTTTCTTTTTTTTTTTTGGCGTTGTCTCTGATATGACCAATGCGTGTAGTGGTCAAGTGAAAACCCTGACGGGACTTTCATCGCTTCAGCAGCGGGGGAAGTGGAGAACGTGCATGTGGACGCGCGTTCTCCACTGGCACACAAAGAAGAAGGGATGTGAAAAGAGTGCGGCTGAGAGAAGGTGTGGATGCAGCTGAGCCTGACTGACAGGAGGGAGAAGTATTCTCCCTTTTTTTTTTTCTCCTTGTGAGTCAGAGGATGATGACTGAGGGGGGAATTAGGTAATGGCAATAAGACGTCATGTTCGCCTGAAGAAAGCAGCTGCAATCAGCCCACCTGTCAGGAATAAACACAGCCCGCAGAGGCTCCAGTTTGTGCAGCCGAGGTGTGATTCTTCTCCTGATGAAAAGTGAGGGGTCAGAGAAAAAACTCAATTACCGCTGAATCAATCAGAGCAGTTGCTTGAACTGGGACAGGGAGGTCAAGGAAGACCAGACAGAAATAGCTTAAAAGGTTTTTTTTTTTTCTTTTTTAAATGCTTCCCTGCAGTAAGAGAGACGTTGCAGCAGACAGTCTTCAAAGTTTCTTTTTTTTTTCCTCCCTAAGGAAAACTTTCCCAAATTTTGCCCAAAGTATTTTTGTGTGTGTGTGTGTGGGTGTGGGTATGTTGTTCCTGCTTCATTAGATGTTTGACAGGACAGGAGGAAGAGACCGGTGGGATGACGGACAATGACGGATTCGAAGTTGGGTGATGAATAGGCAGTGAGCCTACACATAAACTAAAGCCATCACCTGACGTCTCGTCCCACCACCTTGTCAATACGGTGTTTCATGGCTAATCGCACCCTAAATGAAATGTTAGTTTCATTTAGGGTGTCTGTTAGAATAACGTATCACAAAAATAACGTATCACAAAAATATGTTCATGTCTTCAGCGAGGCAACAATTAATGACTTCAAAACCGTTCAGGACACACATTCTTCTTATCTTGCTTTTAGTTATGATAACTTTCTGTAACAAAAGTTGGCTTTGTCAGTGTGTCTGTGATGAAAGGCTGTGGCTCGATATATAAATATCAAATGAACGACCTCAAATTCAACCTGCTACAAAGGGATTGGCATCAAACCCCGAAGCACAAAAGGGATACAGAAATGTTCTGCTAAACTGAGGACGGAAGATGAACTGTTTTTGGCCTTGTTGAAACTTTTCTGGGGGGGGTATAGGTTGACATGTGTATGAACGTTTTGCCAATTGGAGATGATTTTCAGACAGTGTGACGAGCGAAACGATGAGACGAAATAAGTCCCAGAATCAGTCATGAGCATAAACACATTTAGGTGTTTTATATATATATATACAGTATATGTATATATATATATATATGTATATGTATATGTAATATAACTTTATGATGATGGAGAGAAGGATTTGATGGAGGGATGCAGGTGGATGTGCCGGAGAAAAGAGCTGATACGGTTACGTGTCTTTATTTTTGCCGGCGAGCGCACAAAGGTGTGTTTAAGATGAATGGTGACCCTCCACAGACTCGCCAGCTCCGACACACAGGCCTCTCGTTAAGTGTCACTTTTCTCAATGTGCCAGGGTGCGGCGCCCCGCACCTGCCCGCCGCTGTCAGTCTGCCAGCTGCCAGCGCTGGAGCTGTCTCCAAGGTGTGGGCCGCTCCATATGCAAATCCATCCCTCTTCTTTATGATGCAGATTCACTCGCCAGTGTCTCTGGTTGCCTTCTTTCAGCCCTTCACTCAGAGCCACTTCCTCCCATCTCTGTATCAGCACTAATCTTTCCCTCAGCCACTTTTCTCCTAAAGACCGGGAAATAATTACACTTAATAATCACAATGACAATAATATAAACATGTTACTTCCTGATCAGTTCATCGTGTTAAGTGATTAAGGTGATAAAACGTGGCAGAAGTTATCCAACCCGCTCAACATCGCCATTAAAGCCGACGGCCTGGACGGGGAACTAATAACAGCTGTGCTGTTTCACATCGAAAGTAATAACGGCACAGAGCCAAAGCATCACAGTGTGTCTGTCCAAATGCCCGCGCTGCTCGCTTTATGTGCCACCCGTCCAGCAGCACCAGTATATCATGGCGGAATGTGAGCTTTATGGAGGACCGCAAAGCGTTCGTCGGCCTTTGGCTGGACCGCTGCATTGATATTGCTAATTTATATCTGCTGCACAGCTAATGGTGGATATAAAAGGCTTCAGGCTCTGTCCATTCCAGGCCTTGTGTTTGAGGGCACGGCTCCAGATGATGAGAAAGCAGAGTGTTCGGGGTGGCCTGCATGCTGGTGCCTCATTAAAGAGCTGCAGATTTATCACGGTAATTAGAACAGATTGCGTTTTCTCTGTGCAGCGTGTGTGCGCGCGTGTCGCTATTTCTCACACGCAGATACTGTGCCGATAAGCGCACACATGCTACTTCCTGTCAGATCTGACAGACTGCGTTGTGTTATTGCGAGTTCAAGACAAAAAGCATCCCCCCCCCCCGTCCCCGTCCCCGTCTCCGTGTGGGATGAGTCACTCTCACTGAACCCTGTGTTGTGACATAAATGTTACAGTAGATTGCGGCTGAACGTAGTCGTGAATAAAGCGTTATTTCTGAGGCAAGGTCAGATCTTTGTGAGGCCATGTTTCATAGTAATACACAGCTCAAAGGCGCCTTGTACAATTAGAGTCAAGAGTTCAACAACCTGTTAGAAACCAGTCGCTGTGTATGCAGGCCTCAACGAATGCTTTTCCTCTACTGTCACTTTATATCCCCAATGTTTCAATCCGTTTTACCAATTGTTTTATGCTCACTGTTATTATATCACTGACACGTTTACATTGTAATTGTACATAGTTGAATTTTGTGTACAAACTTGGTTGTGTATTACCACAGAGACTGATCCGTTGTCTCGACTCCATTTCCTACAGTTAATTAAAAGATAACAGCAAGAGAGCTCAGGTTGTGCACAGATGTGAATTAACAAGCTGCACACAGCCCATTGCGTGATACATGAAATATATAGAAAATTCTGACAGCAGTAGAGCCTTTTAAAAGTCATTATACAGTTCCCGGAACCCATCACGATATAACAATAGTTCCACCTTGCGCATCCACCTGGCGAGACAGACGTCTCCCACCCAGCTGCAAGAATCAAAAGAAACAGAAAAAAGTGGTGACTCCATCAGAGATCTGGGGCAAAGGGGTCACAATGAACCAGATGTTTTTCTCTCGCTCGGGTTTGGCCAGAGGTAATGATCTATGTCAAGAGAAAAGTACAACTTTACACCGAGGTACTGCACAGGGGTCAGGGTCACCTTTAAACAGATGTTATGGCAGAGGCTGCTGCCGGTGTGCTGGGACATGGGTCAGTATTAAGCAGATGTTGCCGGACAGGAGGGATGAGCATGTCCCATTTTCTTTGGGCTGACTAAACGCTGTCGCCTCTGTCAGGAGACCCCCTGCTGGCCAGGGAAATAGCAGGAATCCAGCTTCTTTTTTTTCCAGCTGCTGTGTTGCAGTGAAGAAATCATTGCTAATGTTGCATATTCTGAAAAAAAAAAAAAAAAGCACCATCAAATCCCGCAAAGACGCCTCTTGGCTCACTGCTGTGATGTCATTCAACCGCTGTCAGTCAGTCTGGTGCTACAGTGATTGACACAGTATGCACAGAACTGACACATAATTGTGATGATGTTTCCTATGAGTGTAAGCTGACAATTGGAATATATTTTTTTCAATGCATCTCCACATTGAATGTTGAAACATGCTGCTGCAATAAATCAAACTGACATGTTGCATGTTGAGCAGAGCAACAGCAGGCCTCTGAAAATTACACACTATTAACACATCATGATACATTTTATTATATTAATTCATCAAAATTAGTTTAAGTCTTGAATTCCAAAAGAGGATTATGGGGTCTTGAGTAAGTTAGAAAACAAACAGTAGATATTATTACTGTGTATAGTCTTACCAAAAGAGTGGCTGCACAGCAGTGACCTCTCCGACTGCCTGTGGCAACATAGATGTGTGATTTGGAGAAAGCGTGGTTTCACTTTTGAATGGCTGTGGGCGCGATAAGCACATCACTGGCGAGCATTGTAATTCAGCTTGTGTGGAAGCAGATCTGCGGCGGAGATCTTCCTGTTATAAAACCTACAGACATCTCTCGGCGTTCTGATTTGGAAGTCGTCAACACACGACCTTGCGGCACACGGCTCCCGACCTCAGACCGCCTCTCGCCGCGTTTGCCTTCCCGCTGTACGATTATGTGCTCTGCGTTTCCACAGATAAGCTTCAGACGTGCAGGTGTCGCTACGTCCTTGATAACGCTCAGCACGTGAATAAATAATAGTCGACTGTCTCCTGAGACGGAGGCCTTAAAGCGTCTGTAGCAATTATAATGGTTTGCTTGCTGACCATGTCAGTCGTCAGCTCTGTGTACCGTGACTAACATTTACATTCTGCATATTTATTCCATAGATTCTGTTTTCTTCCCTCTCAGTCTCTGTCTTTGTAGGGCATTGCTTATATGCATATATCTTTTACCCTATTTACCGATGAAAACAATAACACCGTAAAGAAAAGAAGACTGGAATGCAAACTATACAGCAGTTTATTTCCACTGAGTGAACAGTCCATTGACATGGCATGGCCGTTTAACATGGGAGACATTTTCCCCACTAGACTCGCAGTATGTAGCTGAAGGCTTCTGTCTGAGGGAGCGACTGCATATGAAATGTTTCGTCACTTTGTCCTTGCTATTTCTTCCCAGCAGCGCGAGGAACTTTTTAAAAAATAAAGACGTGGCCCTATTTTTAAAGCGCTCGGGGACCCAGACCCAGCCAGTAATGAGAGACGTTTCCATTCACAATGCCTTGTTTTCCTTTTGTTTAGTATTTCTCCGTCACGCAAACACATGCACCGGTGGAGACGCACGCCCACGGTTGCTGTGATGTGATTGAGCTCAGCAGTGTGCTGTTTATTAAAAAATGGGCAGACTGCTGAGCTCGACACCTCACCACTGTTTCTGAATAACAAATATTAACACGGTGCTATCTCCTCAATGAGAAATGCTGCAGTGGAGCCGCGGTCGCTGTGTGTGTCTGTGTGTGTGTGTGTGGGTGGGTGCAGGACGTAGTACGCGTGACTTCTTGCAAACAAATGCGACTGAGTTATGACCTTATTTGGATTAACCGGAAGGCTTTTGTTGTATAGCAGGAGCTTTATTAATTCATGAAACCATCACGCTGTCACTCTCCCTCCTGGAGGTGATTCATACATCTGTGACTTAGAAGAAGTGAATTCTCTCCGGAGACAAATGCTCTGTGAATCCCTTCTGTCATTTATCTACTGTATACTGTATATTTGTATGACATGATAAATCCCCTCTGATTATACTGGTGGTGGCACAGTAGTCTTTCTATGTAGCCTCCCACATTACATGCACACAGGATATACTGTAATATGTTGGTATGCAACACACCAGCATATGGTTGATCAGTTGCTAAAGTTAAGGTTACAATACACAAGTGTTTGCAAGTAAGACACAAATGCAGTTTCACATGAGCTATTGATTCTTGTCTCTTACACACCATTTACATGGGGATCTTTATGACTATGAAACTGTTGAAGCACTTATTGTAATTTGAATAACATATTTTATATATATATATATATATATATATATATATATATATATATATGTGTGTGTGTGTGTGTGTGTGTGTGTGAATTATAATACAAGTCATTTTCCTCCTTTCACAGTATAAAGTAAGTGGATATTTACCTTCCGTTCTTCTCGCCACTGATTTTACTTGGCAGCACTTAGGCCTGCCAGACTGCACTTTAAAATAATCCTGTTGGAGAACATAATAGACGCTCATGCAAAATGTAAAGGGCAAAAAGAAGATAGAGAGATAAAGGACCGAGGGTGAAGGACTGAGAATCGGCGTTACCTGATGGAGTTTCCAAATCACTTTTCACTAACGTACCTCTTAACCCTGAATCTGTCACCGCACGTGCACGGGAGCGCGCACGCACGCAATGAACCATCTGTTGCGGCTTTTAAAAACAGTTCAGTGGGACAGCGAGCAAAGACGAAAAGAGAGGTGAGAGAACGGCGAGAACGGGGACAAGTGCGCTGACACAAGAGACGGAGCAGATTATGACCTTCTGATCACCTTCTCAGTGACATTGTGCCGTATCAAAGGAAGAGCTTGACATCTAGGGAAATACAGTTAATCCACGTTCCTAAGACAAAGCAACAGAGGGGAATTCTTCAAACATTATATTTAATTAGTTTTATCAGTAAAAAGACGATAAAACAGACTGATTGAATAAAATATGGTTGTGAGACGCTGTATTTCATGACTCGGCTGCAGAACGTTTGTAGGTGTGTTGTTTTTACCATTGGTGACAGGTAATAGTTGCTTCGTGTTACCTTACAGTGCTCTTCTCACTAATACTGCATCTGCTTCTTAACGTCTCTACATGTCTAATTATTCTTAAGCTTTCATGGTGCATTAAATATCTCAACCTCGAGAGGAACGTGTCGGACTTGATGGCTCCATCTGTGGTGAGCTGCTATTCATTTTTATTGCAGCTGTAATGGTCAGACCGATATCTCTGTCAGCCTCACCTCAGATTAGACACGGGATGAAGTGGTACATTCCGAACTGATGTAAACGAATTATTGATTATTGCCGCACGTCGTTCAAGAAACATGTCCAAATGTGCAGCTTTATCATGAGGCCATTCAGGACATGTCCAATTTCCCCTCACGAGACACCGATAAGCTTCTCTCCTTACCTGTCACTCATGACTTAGACTGAGCCCAATTTAGTCTCACCAAGAATCTATCACGCAGCGATGTTATCGGCAAGTAACCCAATCTCCGCTTGGCCCTTCCATCCATCTTTCTCCTCCGCGTCTCTCTCTCCCCTCCACCCCACCACCCATTCTTCCACATGTAGCTAGCGTTGTCTCTCTGTCCTCTGTCTTTTATCCACTGGTCTCTTTCTGGAGGACCTCACAAACTAATCAACATGACTTTGCATATAGATCATATCCCCCCGCTGACAAGGGACAGAGAAGAAAAATGTCCACATCGCTCCGTATGAAGCCTTTCGCTAATGTGATGGATGAGTTGCATTTAGCTTCAGCAAACTTTTGAGACATTTCACTGATATGACTTGATTAATGGCCACGCCGAGAAGTCCACTACAAGAGGAACCTTCTGAGGGGGAAAATTTTCCCCAGAAGATCTCTGATAAAACGTTTACTGGCTGGTTCTGTCAAGTCTTACCCATGTCAGAGCATACTGAGTTGGTTTGTGAGAACCCCCTAACAATGACACATACATGCAATATTTCTCTAGGCGGACATTTTTATATTTTTTAGTGATGAAAATAAAGATGTCATCAGCACAAAGGGAGAATATGAGAATCATCTTAAACAGTGATTGGTTGGTGGCCTGAGGGCCATATCATTCTGACAATGGATGCCGGAGATAAGGAAACAGTAGAAGGAAATAATAAGGGAGAAATTGTACAAAAAAAAAAGCTCCACCTTGGGAGAGCTTGTAGAGACTCTACACTCAAAGAGGTTTGCATCACCTGTCAGTGCTAAACTGAAGACAGGGTATTAAAATCCTTAATTATGACAATTAGGTTTTATTTAAGCCTGGATGATATGGAGCAAAGACCTTAATTAATCCGTCTCTTATGGTCAAATGTCTTCTTGGCATCAAGGGGGAGAATATCCCCAGGGGTTAGTGACCTGGAAGCACATCTCATAATATGGAGCAGATGTCGAACATAATCAGAGTTGCATCTTAATTTTAATGAATCTAGCGGGGTCGTAATAAGTATCATTAAATACCAAACAGCAGCAGAAAGTATCAAACATGATGACAGTGGCTGTCTCAGACTGTGTGAAAATATGGAGCATTTGGAATGAATGAGATCAGTAAGTGTTGTTGTGGCGTGTTGGTTGCTATTGGAGATGTTTTTATTTTAACCAAAACCATGTTGGCCAGTAATCCAAATCATCATGTTGATCATAATTGCAGTTAGATGTATTTTCTTGTCTGTACGTTTTTATATTTTGTGAATCGCAACTCCCAAAAAATAATGACACAGCTGAAGCCTTGTCTATTTCTGCCAAGTGAAGACACAATCCTTAACATAGTGCATTTTCCCCAGTAAGCATTAAGGCTTCTGGTGGAAGGCAGGGGACAGAGGAGAGCTCTGTAACAGTCACATCATTAAAGTTAACACTGTTCAGCTCGGCACATTTAGTTTATCATTAAAGATGTGGTGCGACACTGAGTTTGGTGCGTTTTGGTCCTGTAAGTAGAAAAGCTGCCGCATCAACTGTTTGTCTGTAGGAGTTTTGCACTGAAAGGCACACACACACACACACACACACACACACACACTGATTCACAGTGTGCCCAGACCATTTCTGCAAAAAATGTCAATTTAAATAGTTTCCAGTTGAGTGAAAGTAAAGCGCTGTACCTCACTGGAAGTAAAGCTGAAGTAGATACACAAACACACTGGGTGTCACCCTGAACGTCTCTCTGTTTATACAATATAGTTGTTGTGATGATGAAAAATCTTATCCAACAAAAACATTGTTGAATTGTTACTGTCTTTATGTTGATATTTGTATTTTTCTATTGTCTTTATGACATTATTGTATGACTGAATGGTCTCCTTTTGTTATTTGTGTCTTCAGTTAAATCAGTGTTGTTATTATCCATTCAATTATTTAGCCTGTAGACAATTATCATATTTAGCTATATATACATATATATATGTATATATATATATATATATATACGTGTATATATGTATATATATATATGTGTGTGTGTGTGTGTGTGTGTGTGTGTGTGTGTGTGTGTGTGTGTGTGTGTGTGTGTGTGTGTGTATATATATATATATATATATATATATATATATATATATTATACACACACACACAAACTGGATATGATGATGAACCTATGCATTGATGAATACTTATAGTGAAACATGCCTGGATGTTGTGTTCAATGATTTTCAATGGGAAAAGTCCTTGTAATGTCCTTTTGGCTGTTGCATTCATTGCTGTGTGTGTGTGTGTGTGTGTGTGTGTGTGTGTGTGTGTGTGTATATATATATATATATATATATATATATATATATATATTATACACACACACACAAACTGGATATGATGATGAACCTATGCATTGATGAATACTTATAGTGAAACATGCCTGGATGTTTTGTTCAATGATTTTCAATGAGAAAAGTCCTTGTAATGTCCTTTTGCCTGTTGCATTCATTGCTTAGCTTGTGTAGCAGATGTCTATCAAACATGTCCTTGCCAAAGTCATCTGTTGGCCTGCCATCACCAAACAAATGACTGCCTTCCCCTTATTCTCTCACCTCTTTCTCTTCTAACTCTACATAGATCCCTGTCTCCATGGGAATAAAGCCATTTTAGCATGTCATGTTTTTTTAATATCCCCCATGGCCCCTATAAATATTTATCGAAGATCTGCCATTAAGATGGACCAAAAAAGACCCTCTGCTAGACCGTAAGCAAACACTGCTGCTTTGGAAGTCAAACAGCAGATGTTGTAAGAGGAGCAGACATACTCCAATATCATGTAAGGACATTTGTACAAGTGAAAGGCTTGCAAGAGGACAAACAAATTTATGAAAGTATATTCAATATAAGTTGGCATAAGTCGAGACAAAACTTTAGACTGTTACATAATTGTCTTACCGTGTATTTATGTAGTTCATAGATTTGAAAAAAAACAGAAATGAGAAAGAAGCATTGAAAGTCCATGTGTTTTCAAAAGGGTCTAAATGAACTTGGTCATCGTCTTCTCCCTGTTTGTTCCCATTTTTCTGCTTTCTTCCCTGTTTCGTCCTTTTTCCGGCTCACACCAGCCCTCAGGCCCCTCCACCTCTCCATTTGGCTGCTGTGCTTCCTGTCCTGCTTCCTTCCTTCTCCCTCCGAGCTCTGACTGGCCCAGTTTTCTATATTCCTATAGCTGCCAAGAAAAGTATACGTGTCTCGTTACTTTATATACATATATATATATGTGTGTGTGCGTGTGTGTGTGTATATATACAGCATATATGTATATGTGTGTATATACAGTATATATTTACACTTTTGGAAAAGTGCAACTAGGTTTGTCAGTGCAGTGTAAGCAGACAAACGATTTACATCTAATCCACACATCAATACACATAATTATGCACAATTCAGGGAGGTATCAAACTGCAGTGTCGGTGAAATCGGGTCCAGAGCTTAATGTAAGTCAAAAAAATATATCTAGAGCATCTCTTAAAATCAATAGAGATCACAAGGCCAAAGCATCAGACACAGTTCAGGTCAAGTCAGTATGGCCTCAGTGAAAAACCGAATACACAATTAGAGCCAAACATAGTAAGAATACCTACAGTGTCTTATCTCCTGTACAAGCTGAGCTTGTTTGACTGCAGGATTGTGGTGCATGGCTTTTGAATCACCATGTGGTTGAATTAGCATGGATTTGGCACCGTGTTGCTATTTTTCTGGAAGGCGGGCTTTGTATAAACAAATGGGTGAAATGTATCAACATGAGCTTGATTTTTCTGTGCAATTTAGTAATTAGCTAATCAAGACATTGGCTACATTCATTATGTCAGTTTTGGGGGAAAGACATCATCGCATCATATTTAGTAATGAGAGGGAATCGTAATATGAGCTGTAAACACAATTTACACAGTTAGGAAAACAGAGTGAAATGGGTAGTGTGGGTTTGTGAGTGCGTGTTTGTGTGTGCGTGCAAATTAGACAGTTTTTTCTTTTTTTTTTTTGCTCTTTTTAATCTCGCGAAATGAAAAGCTCAAACAGGCGAACATATTTGGGTTTATTTGTGATCTTTTCCCAGAATCATTTACACTTATATCATAAAGCTTCAATCATCCAATGAGACAGAGGTTGTTATTGTCCATTACTGTTCTCCGACATGTTGATTCCTTCCTTTCTTACAAAGACAGATTGTTCTGAAATTAATCAAGTGTGGCACTTGTGTGTGTGATTTTTTTTTTTTTTTTTTTGTAGCCAGCCAGTGGATAATGTGCCGGAGCAGGTGTTGTTAAAACTAACCTCCAGGCACTCTGTTGAAACGAAGAAGTCTGAGAGGTAATTTTATTGTCCAGCAAACTTCTTTCAATCTTTTAGCAAGATGAATACTAATGACAGGACTGCAGGCGAGTCTGAGATGTCGTTTATATCTCTCCTGATGCCTGTAAAAGTAGCTGAAGAGAAAAATGATTACCCATCTATATGAGGGACATGCAAATGAGAGAAGGTCAGTAGCGGGTCACGGGAGGAACTCAGGAATGTTGCACGGTGTTCTTGTTTAGTGTAAAAAAAACAACAGCTTGTTTGAGTCAAATTTTAAGTTTGGTGCATGATTTCGTCTTTCATTTTTAAAAAAAGCTGCTACAGATAAAACATTTTACCTTCACTCTTGATCAAGCAGCAGTTTCGTTTCCCGTGGGCCTGCTTTTGTGCTATTTTGCAGCAGACCTGATGTTAAAATGTTGAAAGTCAATCTTCCTGATTTAATATATACTTATGTATGCGAGGCTTGTGACATCCACCCAGAGGTACTGTTCATGTCACAACTGTTCTCAGTCACTCTGTCACTTCACAACACTGGCGTGTCGCACACAAGGTCACAGAAACCCATGGTAAACGAAAAGTAGTGTGTATGTGTTTTGCGCGCGCAACAATATCGTCAACCAACGATGTACGTTGTAGCGCGTGCAAGATTGAGAGTGTAATCAACGTTATGTGCTATGCTCAATTCGTAAATTCCTGCTATGCGGGTGTCCTTATTTAACTTTGACTGCTGCCACAGATGCACGTTTCCTCTATAAAAAATATCCACGGCAATAAATCAGAAGGGGAGGAAAGAGACATTAACAGCAAACTTGCTTTTTATTGCCTCACTAAGTGCGTGCTGACTGGACAAGACAAAGTGCCCGAAAAGGAGACCATTTGGAAGCGTTTGCATTCACGCAGTCTATTAACTGATTTAATTCTGACAAAAAATGAAGTCGTGATTTACGCAGTCGCTGTTAAAAATACTCCTTGTGTGTATGAGCGGACTTTTAATTTCATATAGACACTAGTTTATATTCAGGTTTAGATCAGGATGGTGTTGGAAGTCTACTGTGCTCTGTGTGCGTGTGTGCGTGTGTGCGTGAGTGCGTTTGTGTGTGTGGGACTCAGAAAGCGGAGGTGCCTGCTTGTGGTTCTGCCAGTGTTCATGCATTCATGCATGCTTACATGTGAACCTGATTATGTACATCTTTGTATCCGCTGCATGGAAATCAACAACAACATCATAACCCTGGGGACCCTATTAAAGTGCAGCTCTCTCCAGTCTGTGTGTGTATGTGTGCGTCTGTGTGTGTTTAAAATAGGAGCCTGTATTAGAGTGATGGGTGAACTTCCCCCACTTATTCAGGGGGAGTCAATTAAAATGAACTTTTTTTTTTCCATTGCACCCCACTCACGCTCAGTCATCACATTCAGGTGCAGGCCACAAGAGTGCGTGTGTTTGTGTGTGTATGTAATCATACAGTACGTTACACAATTGTCCCTCCAGTTTGAAAAAATGCCTTATATCCCTACTATGGTTGTCATCAGATTACAAATGTAGCCATGTTTTCTGCATTAGGCCAAACAAATGAAATGTGTCAATGGTTCACTCTATTTCTTTCTCTAACACTTTCTAATTCTGGAAATGTGTTGAAATGACCTGGAAGACATGAGTGAAGGAGCCATTCTCACCAGCAGGCGGCCTACTTCACAACCCCGTAACATCCTACATGGCTGTTCTCTGATCTTTTAATAGAGTGTGGGGTGCTATCACAGCGGGACAGCTGTGTAGCCATGTCGCCGAAGCATACGACCACAGTGACACCGTGCTAATGCGACTGTCAGCGTGCTCGTTATAATACAAGCGAAAACGGGGCAGAAGGACAGAAACACTCTGATCTGGTAAAATCCACCAAGGAAGTCTGGTGTTGGAACACGGTGCTCAGACATGGCACGTTACCGTCCTGACAGGGTCTCTTATCTTCAGCTTTGCATGGTGCAACCGCCAAAGATTACTGTCAGATCCACACATCTCACTGGCCACAAATCAATTTATTGTATGTGTGTGTGTGTGTGTGTGTGTGTGTGTTTGTGTTTGATTTAGTCTTTGTGTAGCTGTGAATATTTGGGGATTATTAGTTGAATAATCTGATGATCATTGTCTATGTGCAGCCTGTAGTTAATCTATTTAAATAGATATCAAAAATACAAAGAAGATAAATACAAATTGTGTACATTTCTTTCCTTTTTCTTCTCTGCTTGGTCCTTACCTGAACTCAGTTTGTAACATGATGCTGTGCTCATTTGTTATTTGATGGTGTAATTGTGTGTTATGTATGATTTGTGACTATTTATTGTTGTAGGCGTGCAGTATTCTAAATGACTCATCAATGTAAGTGTAGTGATAATATACAGCCCGGAAATTAGCCATTGTTATTAGGCCTGTAGTGTTCTTCCTCTGGTAAACAATCTATGGCTGTATTACCACCATGTGCACTACATTACAACACAGCCAGTTCTGCCCCATTTGTCGCCTCTTACGATCAGCAAGGGGGTGCTCGGGACCTCTCCTGCCCTGAGTCCCCACAGGGAGGCTTGTTGTGTTGTGTTGTTCCCGCCAGCTGCTTATTTGTGCACAATTAGCAAAACACCCAATGCTGGGTTCGATGCCAACGCAGTTTTGCTTTATTTTCTCCTCAGCGATCTGATCTGTATTTTTATGTTGATTTACACAGCTTTGGCTGAAAGAAAGCATCAGATGACTGGAATCTGTATCCCTGCAGACTGCTGCTAATGCAGTCTGCTGCATTATACAGTTCATTTGAAGACGGAGGCATTAGTGCAACCAGTGGGACTCTGTTTTGCAGCACTCAGACTTGAGCCTCAAATGGCTTTACTAACTCTGTAATCTAATCACTGGCCAGTGTTGTAATGCAGTCCGCAGCACAAGCCCCAAGAAACTCCCGGGCATACAAGCAATTAATTAACTTAATTGCATGGTTAACTTAATTGATTACCTTATTATTTTCCAAGCTTTGATATGGCAGTATTACATAGTGAGATAATGTGGACATGCGGCTCGAGCCATAGGCAGCACTGCTTTCAGGTACCCATCCTCCCTCCCTCCCTTCATCCCTCCATCCCTCCCTCCCTCCATGGCTGAAATATCATATCGTCCTAGTTTTCCAGTCGGTGACTAATTGATGTTGAATCATTATCATTCCATTATCATGAGATTAATTAGTTTTATTTATTAGTCATTAGGTGAATACGCGCAATCCTACTCAGAAATTATAGGCAGGACATGTGAGTATATGAATGAGTCATGCTGATGTTAGATACGATCAGGGTGCTGTGAGAACACAGCAGATGATTAAACAGTGCTGGACAGTGGCCTGAGGGTCGTGTTGGTCTACTGTAAACAGTCTATTTGACCAGCACGAAAACAGCAAGCAGGAAGAGCCAGTCTCAGAATCCATCCTTTACTGGTGACTATCTCTCACCCTTATCAGATCAAATCCACATCCACTGTCTGTAAATGAAGTTTTTAGTGGTTTTAATTGTTTAGAAGATAATGATTTCTGATACATGCGGTTGTGGAGTAACTGTCTTGTGTGTCCAGCTTTGTACATTTTGTATGTGTATTTGTAGTCTGTATTTAAATTTGTATTGTATTTGAGATTCTGAGGGTTCATCCATAGCCTAATGAACGTTTCGTTCACTGTGAACAAATCTTTTACATGACTCGGGAGTAACGAGTCATCTCGGGGAGTGATTTGTTCATATTCGTGCAGTAAGTTCCCCCGCCACACGGCGGACAGAAACCAAAACTGATTAGTTCATGATTGAAAACAGTGGATCAGAAGTCAAAGTCCTGGCCTGAATCAGAGTGGACCCCCTGAGAGTGGATTAAGTTTCGGTTGGGAAGAGATGAAGTATTGTCCATGCATGGCTCAGAGTGAGGGTTGGTAAAGCCACAGGCGTTTATCAGTGGAATGAGTTGGCCTCAGATTTGGCCTCAGACAACTGTCATATCAACAGTGCTTCAGGGTAGGACAGCCAGACTCTGCCTCTTCCACGCTCCTCCTTCTTCCACTCTTCATCCCCCTCTCCCTGCTCCACTTCGCCAATATCGTGGTGCCTTTTCTCTCTCTCTCTCTCTCTCTCTCTCTCCCTTTCCTTTCTGTCTTGCCCTAATCTTCTCCGTCATCACCATTCTTTTCTCTCTCACACTCTTCCTGCTTCCAATCGCTCCTTCAGTTTTCCTTCCGCTGTGTGTATGAGGTATGACTCTTCCTCCTGGCCTGAGTCTATTAGCCCCCCCGGCCTCAGTCTCTCCTGACAGCTCCGACCTTGTTAGAACTGTGAGAGTGAAGACGTCCACTTTTACAGCTGTAAAACAAAAAAACAACACAAAAAATGCAGTACAGTATAACTTTATTTTTATTAGATTTACCCTTGAAGATGGGTGCGCGTAAACATCTCATCCTCAGGTGGTGATCATTAAGCAGAGAGCTGCCGGCGCCAAAACATCTCCACGAATTGTTTTCTGCAACTTCTGTTTCACCAAAACTTTTCCTTAACTGCTCATAATGGCTTGGAGAACAAGGGGGCGCCACCCACCTCACAAGCACACCTTGATTTTGACTCTTCTTATAAAAACCAATTACCATATGCCATCATGCTCCGTGGCACCAGTAAATGAGCTCATTAAATACTTTTAGGATTACAAATCAATGTAATTGGCAATTAAGATTTGCTTAATTGTGTTAAAACTTCAAGGATCGGATGTTTTCTCCCTCAGTCTGCGGCACTGCGCGTGGCCCTGTCGCACCGTGCACTTATTCATCAGCCAGGGGACAGAAACCAAAACTGATTAGTTCATGATTGAAAACAGTGGATCAGAAGTCAAAGTCCTGGCCTGAATCAGAGTGGACCCCCTGAGAGTGGATTAAGTTTCGGCTGGGGAGAGATGAAGTATTGTCCATGCATGGCTCAGAGTGAGGGTTGGTAAAGCCACAGGCATTTATCAGTGGAATGAGTTGGCCTCAGATTTGGCCTCAGACAACTGTCATATCAACAGTGCTTCAGGGTAGGACAGCCAGACTCTGCCTCTTCCACGCTCCTTCTTCCACTCTTCATCCCCCTCTCCCTGCTCCACTTCGCCAATATCGTGGTGCCTTTTCTCTCTCTCTCTCTCTCTCTCTCTCTCTCTCTCTCTCTCTCTCTCTCTCTCTCTCCCTTTCCTTTCTGTCTTGCCCTAATCTTCTCCGTCTTCTCCGTCATCACCATTCTTTTCTCTCTCACACTCTTCCTGCTTCCAATCGCTCCTTCAGTTTTCCTTCCGCTGTGTGTATGAGGAATGACTCTTCCTCCTGGCCTGAGTCTATTAGCCCCCCCGGCCTCAGTCTCTCCTGACAGCTCCGACCTTGTTAGAACTGGAGAGTGAAGACGTCCACTTTTGCAGCCGTAAAACCAAAAAAACAACACAAAAAATGCAGTACAGTATAACTTTATTTTTATTCGATTTACCCTTGAAGATGGGTGCGCGTAAACATCTCATCCTCAGGTGGTGATCATTAAGCAGAGAGCTGCCGGCGCCAAAACATCTCCACGAATTGTTTTCTGCAACTTCTGTTTCACCAAAACTTTTCCTTAACTGCTCATAATGGCTTGGAGAACAAGGGGGCGCCACCCACCTCACAAGCACACCTTGATTTTGACTCTTCTTATAAAAACCAATTACCATATGCCATCATGCTCCGTGGCACCAGTAAATGAGCTCATTAAATACTTTTAGGATTACAAATCAATGTAATTGGCAATTAAGATTTGCTTAATTGTGTTAAAACTTCAAGGATCGGATGTTTTCTCCCTCGGTCTGCGGCACTGCGCGTGGCCCTGTCGCACCGTGCACTTATTCATCAGCCAGGCCGTTCTCATGATTGATGCGGACAAGCAGAGACAGCCTGGATCAGAATTTGATGTACTTACCATAGTAAATACTCCAACCGAAGTGGATGGCGACAGGCCGTCCACTTAAATACGATGGTTAACTTACATCTGTATGTGTCTGATAGATGTCTGCAAAGATAAATCGGGCAACTCTCATGTCAAATGGAGTTTCCTGAATTATTTCTTATGCCAATGCAGCACATGAAGCTGTACATATGCACAGGGTTTTAGAAGCTAAATGCTATTGTCCGTTACATTTTTATTTTGTATGTATATTTTATTTTGCAGATCATAGCTGGTCACAGGTCCATCTACTTCACTGTGAGCTAACATGACGACATTTCATTCATTTGTGCACCACTGTTTATAATTGAATGACAATAAAAGTCTATTCTTTATTGCTAGCATGTACACATGTTCGCAGTAGCTAATTAGTGTTCAACAAAAAAATAATGATGAGACCACTGGGTCGTCAATATTTTTCAAGGTAGCAGGTAATAAGTCACCAAAGTCAAATTTGGACTTGATAATGCCAACTTTTTCAAAAATGGATATTTTGAAAATTCCTACACTCGACTACGACCGTTTGCGCTGACTACTGTGAACCCCTGTACAAAACGTTTTGCTGTTTGCACTTTATAGAAAGAAAGCAGAAATGGATTGTGACAAGTTTTCCTGATGGGAAAAATGACCAAAGCAAGAAAAAAAAAAAGGCTAAAGATAAACGCAGAGAATGATTGCGGTGACCTAAGTGCAGTGTTTTCCTCCACTCCTCCAGTGTGCCTTCTATGCAGTATGTTAAATGTCCGGTTACTTTACAGAATGATGTATCTAAACACCCTCAGGCTAAGCTATGGAAACACCAACCTCTCCCAGACAATGTGGCCATTTATATAGAACAGTAAATCAAACTTTGCCAAAGGGAATAAAAGTCCATTTCCCTGCTTCCACCACAATATATAGAGCCTTTGTACAATATATGGCCATGCCTGTGGGTTTCTCTAAATTTACAGAATGGGCTGTGATAGAGGTCTGTCTTATGTGAACTCTTGCTACCTAGTTGCTCCCGCCGCACTGTGAGCCACTATATATTTATCCCTGCTCATTTATATAAGAATAACACTGCCGAGTGAACTTGAAGTGCGCTTTGAAGCGTGAATTACTGTCCCTATTCCCTGTCTCCATTTAGCTCATTGGCTGGAGTTAATAGACTCAACCTAAAATATTCAGGAAGTAGCACTTGTGTTGTGTTTGTCCTAGTTGCCTGTGACTCGACATAGTCATGTTCACATTCCTCTGACAGTGTTCCTGCTCTGTTATTTCCATGTAGTCTAGAAACCATCTTCCAATGGGATCACACATCTGTAATCCTACAGACATGTACACACTCAGCAGTCATGATTACATTATTACATCAGTACTCTGACGTCATTGTAATATTATCACATGCTCTTTACTTCATAATAGTATGTGAACGCAGTGTTTGTTGTTGTTACTTCATTATAGCCTCAGTAATCAGCACCACATGTGGTGGTCACTGTCAGAGCCGGCTGGCCCATTAGGTAATATAGGCAAATGCTATGGTGCTGTGGCCTCCAGGGGGCACCACAAAATCAGAATCAGAATCAGAATACTTTATTAATCCCTTGCGGGAAATTCCTTTTAAGCAGTGCCCAGTTTACAGAGAAAAAGTCAGTAGAATAAAATAAAATAAAATAAAATAAAATAAAATAAAATAAAATAAAATAACTATATATGGTCTCAAATAAGGAATAAAATAAAATAAAATAAAATAAAATATGGTCTCAAGTATATACAGTCAACAGTATTTACAATGCTGCTCAGTACCTAATTATTATTATTATTGCACATGACCAGGTTATTGCACACAGTGAAGTAGTGAAATAAATGATAATAACTAATGCGATGAAAATAACTAATGAGATGAAAATGGGGAAAACATTAAAACTAGTTATTACTATTAATTCTTAAAATGGAAAGCAGTGCCCAAATAATATTACTACAAATGATAATACCAAATACGTCTTTCTTTTGTTAGTGTATGTAAATTGCCGATGGAGGGGGGGCACCATATAAAATCTCGCCTAGGGTGCCACATTGGGTGGCGCCGATTCTGGTCACTGTGATCGCGCCTCCACAGCCGTAAAGTTTTGTATCTGCAACTTGCACAGCTGTGACACTATCATGACGAAAAAAAGAGAAAAAAGTCTGTCC
The DNA here is from genome assembly GCA_016785345.1 of Trinectes maculatus. NCBI lineage: Eukaryota > Metazoa > Chordata > Actinopteri > Pleuronectiformes > Achiridae > Trinectes > Trinectes maculatus. Next base: position 192,466 of record JAFBJQ010000199.1, on the reverse strand, counting down.
ACAGACACAGGCAGAAATACACTCCTGCCAAAGTACTCAAACCGCCTTTGTGGAAGTTCCTGCCACAGTAGGTGTAGGTGGCGCCATGACACACATACATACACACACACTGTGAGGGCGAAAACAATACCAGCCACACTGTCATGGCTGGTAAAATATACGCAGCCTGTGTTAGGTCCCCGGCAGACCTGTGCTGCTGCTGCTTGACTGTGAACCTGCAGCAGTGCTTCAGAATACCTAAACAGTCGTTTGCTATGCATTTTCCCTCAGGCTGAAAAATATAATCACAGGAAACAGTTTGGTCAACTGGGCTTAAACAGCACTTTATAGCAGTGTTTGGCTGTGGCTCTAATGACACTGGAGGGATTAGCCTCTGATTAGTGATTCCAATTTACTCTTTTAAAATCAATATTTGTTATGGTCCCAAAAATAGAATAATACACACATTTTCTATTGTGCATGGGCATTTAAACTGTCTCGAGAATACTAACAACTCTTTGAATTATTACTGCATAGCCTGCAACCAAATGATATCATGCATAAATGTTATCATATATCGTCCACTGACATTTTTTTCTTCTCGATCCAGCCAGCGTGGTTTTCGAGTCACAGACAGAGCCACTCAGCCACCTGGTCTTTGGTGTCCTCCATTGCTGTTGCAGCAGGGCAGCAGTAATAGAAAACCATAAAGAGTCTGGAGGTGATGGCAGAGTAATAACGGTAGATTTAAACCCGTGTCAGATCAGGCAGCCCCCTTTCCCAGCCCTAATGACTCATACAAATGCGGGTCCACTCGCCAGTATTTTTAGTCAATAATCATTGGCACATGAAAACAGCAAATTGATCATTTTGCTTTGAGTGCGGTTGTGGAAATAGCCCAGGTAGGATTGTTAAGTTCCCTGTTTTGGTTCAATAAATGAACCGGATGAATTCCCAGGATTACATTCAAATTCAGGTATTGATCGCACGCTGTGTGGAATTTTATTCCATGGTGCTATATGATGGGGAACGTGGGAGACAGAGAAAGGAATAGAGTCAGGCCAAATGACTGTGTGGGATTTATTTCCATTGTACTAACATCATCAGAGCCATACTTATACATGGCCATATGCAAAGGACACACATGCATGCACAAATTCACACAGGCTAATTCAGAGTCATTTCCCGAGCTGTGCAGTTGCCTGCAGTGTTGAGGAGTGGTGCAACAGGGATGGGAACAGCTGCCTTCCAATGGCCCTGAATGCTAATAGGCTCACAAATGGGTCAGGGGGAGCTAAATGAGCGCTCGGCTAATTATGAGGTAAGCACGCCTCCACCAATCGGGTTTGAAGGCCAGAAAGGCCAGTGAACTGACTGGTTGTAGTCAGGTCTTAATTAATGATTTCTTTTTTTCTTTATTGGCTGTAGAGACGTCGACTGCTAATTAGATTGTAATAGTGCAGCAGTTTAATGCAAGTGGGTCAGTGTAAGAGGATGCTAATGGATGGATGGCATCGCCAGCAGATTCAGCATGAAGGAATGAGACGTGTATAGATTGCTATCAGTGCTATTTATCACCCGATCATCACCATGATTCTTTGGTTACATTAATTTCACAGTTTTATTGTACAGAATAGCAGGGTAATTAGTGAAGTCTTATAAAGACACGCTCATTCTGTGCGTTTGACTTTACAAGTTGAAGATGTGCAATATTTATGTCTGTTTTCAGCTATTTTCTGAGTGGGTGATATTGTCATATCGGATGGTTTACCATCGTGGATAGATTTATTCATCAGATTCATTTGAGTAATTAGAGATGGCACATTAATAAGCCTTGTGGGATCCCTTATTAATTCCCATTTAAAGCCCCATATTAATTATTTGGATTCAATGAAAAACTATTTGTCTGAAAAGCCACAACACAGAAAATTTAACAGCAGAAATTAGATCTTGGTGGGTAATTTAATCTCTCCAGAGAAAAAGGAACAGCAGCCTTTTTTTTCAGGTTAATCAGAACACTCCTTCTCGGATGGTGGTTTTGTTGTTTGTTCCAAAGGTCTTGAGGCAATGCTGCCATCTTCTGGCAAAGATTGACCTGTATGCCAAAAAAAAAGTCCAGGGTGCATACAGAACTGTACTGTGCTTCTTAACAACTGCACCACTGCTTAATCAAGCAGATAATGAACAGTAAGATGTGAGGCTGTGTGTGTGTGTGTGTGTGTGTGTGTGTGTGTGTGTGTGTGTGTGTGTGTGTGTGTGTGTGTGTGTGTGTGTGTGTGTGTGTGTGTGTGTGTTGGTGAATACTCATGGCAGATGGGGATTTCAGTGTATTTATGCTTGGCAAACAGATCAATAGCTATTAAAAAGGTCAAGGGCAGAAGATGATGGATGCTGGCTGTATGTATTGATATAATTCGACTGCATTAATGAATTACAAATGCACACACGCGTGCGCGCACACACACGCAAGAGCCCCACCAAGGGCATTAATTCACTGATCACGCTTAATCCGTCATAATTAATTCCATAGGAACAACAGTGATGAGAGCGATCCCCCATAAAACAGATACATTATTCAACATGATGAGGTGGTGGAACCAAGATAAATGAGTGTGGGAGAAAAGAGGTTAATTATGACCCTTTTCCTTTAAACACAGGTTAACTTACAGTAAGGCCTGTGTGAAAATACCGTGTAAATGTAATTGTGGGTTCAGGTCGACATGTTAGTTCACTAAAGCACGTAGTCATTTCAGTTGAAGTAAACGTCAGTGCACACAAATAAAAAATACATGAGCAGTCCTCGCGTTAGATCAATACATCCCTTTATATATATATTACTTACATGGAAAATGTACATAATGCACATTTTTCCATGCTTGGCTGTCAGAGGGGCTTTTTGTTGCACTGTGCCATTACACTATTAAAGCTAACACATCTATCTATAAATCCATTCAATTATTGACCACAGTGTATCACATTTGGCTCAGCATTCAAACATGTTTTTATTTGTTTGCAGAGCATGCATGAAGGTTCAGGGACACATTCCAGTTCTATTCAGATATGAGCTTCTGTGTGGAATGTGGCTTACATTTTCCCTGTGTAGTGTTTATTTAAACGTCATACAAGTGTGTATTGAAGACAAATTGCTTCCATTAATGACCATTCAGTTTTATTTACTCTCACTTACAGCTGTATGCAGGCTGAGAAGACATTAGGTTTCATTAGGTTTTAATACACCTATATACAGAGGTTCACTTTTCTGGTTTTTTCAGGTGATCGAGTGTGTCACCATGACAAAAGCATGTCACTCTGAGATATGATCTCTTTACACTCCTAAATATTAGGAAAGATTTGTAAAATCTGTTTTAGGCATTGCAATTATTCACACTTTCCTTTTGTGTTTGTAAAAAGCACTAATAATCAAACAAGTTTTGTTTTTCAGAGTTTTACTATTTGGTCTCTTCTCTACACCTGCATGATTTAAAACATAAAAAATGTCCACAAATGAAGTCCACAAAAAATCAATTCACAAAAACAATCAGCAAACAATTTGCATTTATACAGTCCAGCAAAGCTATGGTAAAAACAGTTTAAACTCCGGATCATAGACATACAAGTCACCAAAATGTTGTCATTGCTAGATTTTACTGTATTTTATGTATAAGAAGGATAATTGCCACCAACATCTCATCAATCAGAGGACGCCTCTGAGAGAGCGCTTCTACCCATATTGTGGTGTAAAATTTAACCATGATGGAGATGAGTTTCTGAGTAGCATTCTGGTTGATGGAAATGTCAACAGACTGTTTTAGAAGAAGGTTTCTCTGCAAAGTGGACATGTGAACTTGTTGCTTGAAGTGAACCATTTGAACTGTAGAAAAAGGACATGTAAAACATGTAAAATGTTATTGTTAAATCAACATTATAAACCGTTTTAAATAATAAATAATAGTATAAATTAAATGTATTTAAATGGTATTTGTCTGATGTAGGACGGAAAGTGAATGAGCAAACTAGTCGTGCGCTTTATCGCCACTTGTGTTCAATTATGCCAGATATCGTTGGTTATCTCACCAAACATGCAGAGTGGAATTTCTTTTTGCAGGTTCGACAAGCCTTCTTGGGGAGGGAGTAGTTGGAGCCGTGAATGACAGAGAAGCAGATCATGCAATCCTCGATTCCCTCAAAGCGTTTATCCACGTTGTTCTTCCACAGAGCCAGGCCCTCCATTATACTGCCATTCTAAACACACAATTACATTTTTTGGAACTCGTAAGTATGATTTTATTTCAAAAATGATGTGAGTTGTATAATCTGGCTACATGTCACTATTTACTAAACCAACTTCTTCCATTTACATCCACTGAATGTTTGTGTCTACCTGATGTGTCAGATAGGTACTCAGTTGCAGCATCCAGTTCCTCCACTGCTGCACTGCAACACCAACGCGCCGTCCACTCTCCACAGTGATGGAGCCGAGAGGGTAGTTCTGCGGTAGCTGAATCACCAACTCGATGAAAATGTCATCCACAGAATAAGTAGCAATCACCTCCCGCGCTGCTGAGCGAGCTTTAACCTGGAGCGATACAATAAATAAATAAAAGCACTGGTTGCCTTTGCCACTAGGGCCTTTGGGTTAAGTCATCAGACACTGTCTTACATTCACACCTTAGAATTACACATAGTGATTATATATAAACAGGGTCTGTTTGCTCTCAATGCCTTTTCATGACATTTTAATGGGGCTTCAACAACATAGGAGTAATGTAACTGCTTTCTTACAGTCATGCTGTCAAACATCTGAGTGCTGGCGTGGACAGACGAGATCTCCTGAGCCGAGAGAACAGGACTGACGTGTTTAATGGTGAACTTCTCCACAGCTGCGCTCACTCTCTTCTCCTGGCTGTTCCACCACAGCCGCACCATGGCAGGAAGGTCCTGCACTGTGCTGTAGTACACACTGCAGGCCAGGTGAGGGAGCTCCCACTGAATACTGTCACTTTCTGTGAGACACAAACAAAAAATAAGCCTGTTTAATTTTACAGTCAGGTAACTAAACAATGTGTGTGTGTGTGTTGCACTTACTATCAACAGCCAGAGACAGGCTTTCTGTAAAGAAGGTTTTGGTCTCCTTTGTCTCTGCACCCTGGCCTGGATAGACAGGGCTCTCAGGCATGAGTTTGAAGAGGTGGTGAAGAAGCTTGTTGAGGGAGCAGCTTCTCTTCAGATACTGGGCATAATGGGCACGGAGCTGGAAATACATCCGAGAAGCAGTTAGTGTTGTGACAATACTTGGATTCCAACACATTGGAACATCAGGTTCGCTTCTATACACTTTAATAAACAAGGCAAACATATGGTACAAGATATCACACAGGAAGACTAAGGCTGCTCTGATTACTTGACTCATGACTCACATGGGAGGCTGATGATTTGAAAAACGTGAGGAGTAGCTTCCAGGTCAACAGGTATCCCAGGATGCAGGAGTGCTCAACACTGAGAGGCTGGACCACTGCAAACTCTCCTACTTCAACGCCCTCCAGGATACTGTCACACAACTCCTCACATGTTGAGAGGATGGACATCAGAGAAGCTGGAGGAGAACTGAGCACAAACTTAAAGGTTAGAAAGAAAATATAAACTTTACTAAGAAATGTGGCCTCTGACTTTGACTTACAGACATGGCTCATCTTTATCATCGTCAGACTTGTTATTGTCTCCTTCTCCATCATACTCAGGCAGCTGGGGCATGACCCTGTGTTAACAAGAACCAAGCATGTTCATCCGTTCAAGATCATCACTTCACAGATCTTGTGGAAAACACAAGCTGAAAATTCCCAAACCACAGCAGCGCCCAGTACTCTGGGTAAGTATAAGCACCATAAATCCAGTTTCTGCTACATTTTTTGAAAGCCCACTTTTGCTCATACACTTCAAAAAATGTATTTACTTTTCCAGAAGGTGATAGACAGTGATCTGCAGAGGTCTGGCCTTAAAGAGCAACAGAGGACAGAAGGTGTTGAGGAGCGTCTGGAGGGACTCTGGTAGGTTCGTCTTCTGGTCGGCAATGAACTGTGGTGGAAGGGAGTTTTGATGTAGCTGCTGCACAGGCACGTATGTCAGCGCCATACCAACAGACCGCAGCACCGCCAATGGGAACACAGGATCATCCGGCTCAGTGAAGGCATCTGTATTTAAAAACGAAAATGGATAAATGGACAGTGAACCATGAAATACGGACTGTTAAAGCAGACTGACTGCTTGTACACGACAAAGACTGAACCATAGGCTTAACATTTATAAGGTAAGTTTTGGTGCTTCCCTTTTCAGAGAACCTTTTTCAGACATTAACCTTAAAACCTCTTAAAGCAAAAACCGCACGTACTTGTAATATTGATAGGTAGAGGCAACAGAAGGTTGTAGATTCCCTCTACAAAGAAGTCTCTCCATTCACCCACAAGGTCTAACGGCAGCTTCTCCAGAATGTCAGGGGAGGATGATGCAAAGAACTGGTTCAGTTTCACTATCAGTGCAGCGTTCTCACACACATAGAGTTGCACCCATGGGTTCCAGAGGCATTTCACATTCTCACTGGCAGTCTGACATGCAAAGTCAAAAGTGAGAAGCAAAGTCAGAGAGGGTGAGTGACTGCAATGAAATAGCTAGTGAAAATACATAACCACGATAAAAACTCTAGACAGGGCATAGCGAGCTTCAAAGAGAACTAGAAGCATCGTCCTTGCTTCAATGCCCAGTGCCAAATTTCCAATAATCTGTAGGTGACCTTATCTTCTGACCTCAAAGTTACAAAACATCCAAGTATGTGAGAATTACACCTCACCTCTAACCAGGCTAACATGGAGCAGAGCAAGAAATCCCACTGGCTGCTGCCAAGAACTGTCGGACAATGAGCCACCATCCAGGACAGGAAACGCATCATTTCCACAGTTAGGTTCAGCTGTTGTGCAGTTGCGTCAGTGAGGTCGCTGAAAGATTAAGATGTGATAAATGTAGATACGTCAGTATGACAGTGTTTCATGGGATACGGTGAGCATTTATGTTTGAGTGGAAAGTGTAATTCCATTACCTGCTGAAGAGGAACCAGTCTTCCTTGCCGTTCCTCCACTCCATCATCGTGGCCAGGACAGCCTGCAAAACCTCCACCTCTACATCTGCGTTAGCTTGTAGACAGCACAGCAGCACCAACAGACACCCACTGACATCTGTAACACACAGGACAGAATTATTGGTTCAAGTGGAAAAAAGTCCACATGTGCATTTGGGTGCATGTGTATATGCGTATATGTATGTGTGCACTCTTACTGTCATCCTCTTGCCAGTTGATTATTGCAGCAGTAGCCAGAGCAACAAGAGTCTCTTTGTCTTTTGTGGTCATGGAGGGGCAGAGCACCTGGAGTGTGCTCAGTTTGCTCTCAGACACTGGGAAAAAACTGTTGGAACAGAGATGGTCTTAAACTTACACAACACAATGGCGAGAGTGGCAACACTCAGTGTGAAACAAAAAGCACAGAAATTTACTTCAAGTTACTGACTTTTCTACAGAGCTGTAAAGCTTCCTCACGGCTGCACTGCAAGTGGTTGCCAGGTTGTTGGTGTGGATATAGTTTTCTAGAGTCAGAGACCATAGCCCTCCATCCTCCACTGACCTACAGGGGTAACAATACAGCACAGCATATGCAGTGATTTGGAAAATACATAAAATACAGTGTAGATAACTTTCTTCAGAAAACTGTTAATTTGTGACGTTTCTTTGAGTGTGAATATAGTATGTGAAATAGTATACGTAATCAGATCCATGTACTTTGTGAAAGGGTTCAAAGGATCTAGGTGACTGAAAGCTCTAGCATATGTCGCTGTTGTGTGTTTGTTTTCACACTAGTGAAATTGTGTTTGTTTGTTGTACTGTTTGATCACCTTGTGTAGAGTATCTCCAGCAGACATGTCACTGGAACCTGGTTATGGAGTCCTTCTGACAGCCCCCACTCAGTCAGCAGCCTGTGATAGGCAGACACTATGGCAGGGCTGTACTCTACCTCCTTACACCACTGCAGCGCATACAGCAGTTCTGAAACTGTCGAACCATATCATGCATGTTAAACAGGAACATAGCAGGGTTTCCTCCAGGTTTTTTTTAAAAACGGTGGGGTGTGTGTGTGTATTTACACACACATATACATTACAACACATAGTTATGGAACAAAATGTGTGTGTGTGTGTGTGTGTGTGTGTGTGTGTGTGTGTGTGTGTGTGTACCTGTGTGGTTAAGTAAGGCCAGGTGTGTAGGATATTGTGCCTCCTTTTGTTTGCAAGGTATGGCTGCAACACTCTGGGCCACTCTACCCAACAGGGCGCAGGCACATAAGTGGGCAGGTAATCTGTTCGGAACCCTAAACTTCCACAAGTCTGTGGGAGGTTTTTCATAAACTCCTCTGTAACGGTTGGACAGCAACGGTGTTTTAATCCACTGTGCAGGACAGAAAAGAAAAAGAATAAGGCATAAATGTTGAATGATGTGGACACAGGTCTTAAAGAATGTAGAATCTTCATAACTAATGTATGATTGTACCTGAATTTGTTATTTTCTTCAAGGATGACTGACTGTTTGACTTACCTGAGGAGGTAAGGCCTGCCTGATCCATGTCCATTCTGTCTGGCCAGGGATCAATAGCGTAAAGAGCTGGATGAGGAGTGAGGAATCCTCATTGCAGACAGAGGAGATTGTCTCCACAAGGTTCTCTACAGCTACAACTAGAACCTGTAAACTAAAACAAATCATCAGAAAGAGTTAGCAAGAACCACTACAGGTTCTTGTGATATACTTACATAGACTAAGAAACAAATACAGGTCCAAAAAATTTCACCAGGAAGGAAAACTAGGGAGTTGAGGAGACACTTGAGGGTGGTTTTTGTTACCTTGTTATGCCCAGGGAGATGTTGAGAAGTTGGTTTTTCACCCAAGCAGCCGCACTGTGCAGGAAACCACCTTTCTTGACCTCATATTTAGTGTGTGAGTGTTGGACCAACGACTGGACCCCAACGACACACACTTTCCTCATCTTATCCAAAAGGGAGTCTTTCAAAGCAATAGCAATACAAATTAGTTACTCCGACAAGAAGGTAAGGTAAATATGTTTTGAGTGCCGGACCTACCAGATAGTTGAGTGTGCACTGGATCTTGAGCAGTGAGTTGGAAGATGCTGAGCAAGAGTTCCTCAGCAGAGACCATTTGGAGACAGTCTTGTACGGATGAAAAGAACGTAGAGGCGACGTCACAGATGAAGGTGATGAGCGGCTCCATGTTGCCTGCATCTGACAGGCTCTTGGTCTCAGACAGAGTAGCATGCAGTCTCTCCAGAATCTTCTCCGTGTACACCTCCCCTATCAGAGGCTCTGTGTATATAGGTCCAAATAATTATTATATATTTAGTTGACCGACACGAGTCAGACTATTTGCTGGTGTGTGTATTTTTGCTTACCGTTGTTGTGGTGTTGAGAGAGGACCTGACTGATGAGTGTCCAACTGTGGGTGCTTGTGGAGGAGTTAAAACTGAGATGGCATTGTCCAACCTTGCACAGCTCCTCAGTCAATCCTAGGAGTTGCTCACCCAGAACCGATCCTTTCAGCCAATCACGACAGCCATTGAGAGTCTGAGGATCTGCACAGGCCTAGAAAGACAGAGCAGTAGCTCGGATATTTATTTCTGTCAATGTGTAGAGTTGTATATTTAGGCAATGCACTTTGGTTAGTCTGCATAAACTGAATGACACCTACCCTCTGTATAATTTGCAAGATTATTTCCCACCGTAAATCCATCTAAAAACAGAGTGAAGAGCATGGGTGTCAGTGAAGAAACAATTAGAGGCAGAATTAGAGACTACAACAAAAGAGGGATGATGTCCGCATTCATTGTTACCAAGGTGATGTGGTTGAGTATTTGGGTGGTATCTTGCCGGCTGCAGCAATGGAGCGAGCTGAAGACAATCTCCACCAGGTGCTCGGTGTCTGTGCGCCCCTTCTCAGCCAGCCACGCCACCACTCGATCCAGCAGGAACTGCACTGCTGGATTTTTCATGTTCAGTTCATTTCCCTGCTCATTGTCCTTTGTTATTCTGTCATCCAATTCCACCAATGTCTGTGGATGAGCAAAAACATCAGTTGGAACAGGGAGCTGCAAAGTCATTATTTCATCTATTAAATTAATTTTTTTTGCATTCTTACACTTAATATGGCCCATTATAAAGATAAATTCATAAGTTTAAAAAAAAGATTGGTTGACTAGAACTGCTTACACTCGGATAATCCTTTACAGTGATTAAAAAAAGCTAACACCGGGATAAAGGTCTGTCAACTATAACTTACACTGAAGATCCTTTGAGTGTGGAAGGACCGCAGGAGAAGGGAGAGAAACACAAGATGCCTCTCAGAGTTTTTCTCATTCACATGCACCAGGCATATTTGTGCCAGCTGGCACACTACATCCTCAAAACGCTGGGTCTGTAGGGAACCAAATTCCTTTCCGCTCACAGGCTCTGACACTGTCTGAGCAGGCTTCTCCACACTACCCCCCTTATCTGCGGTTTCCTCACTGTCCACTGACTTGGCAAAAGAGATCTTGACAGATTTCTTCTTCTGTTGGATGTGCGTTCTGTTTGCACTTACAGGGTAACGCATCACCTGAGGACATAAGAGAATGTGAGAACAGATTTAAATAGGCATTATTTTCTCTGTTTAACTGCAGGCCACTTGTTAAGATATGGATGGCTCTGGCAGCTACATTGATTTGCTTTGGTCTTAGGTACAACATTAAATTTTTAGTGGGGATTATGTCTGAACCACTGATTCTCCAAACCCAGACTCACCTGAAGCAAGGTGGCTACTCCTTTCAAAGCATTTGGATCCGCTTCCTCGTTGTCAACATAATGCACAAAGAGAAGTCCAAGCTCCTCCCAGAAGTCTGCAATAAGCCCTTGAAAGACATCCTTTGTGTCACTTGTTTCACCTTCACCAAATAAACTTGCCCTCTTCTCCCAGGAAATAAGCAATTCAGTGACTAAAAGGAAGAGAGGACCATTCTGAAGACATGGATTTCTGATTGCCGTTTCAAGTTGTGGTAGAAGCTACAAAAAAGACAAAAGATAACAATGTCAGTGGATGTAGACTTGGGTGGATTTGACAGGATGGGGATACTATGAGCTATTGTGTCATCCCACCTGCTGAGAAATGAGCATGGTCCTTATTTTTCTCTGATCCTCCACATTTTCTATATTTTGAAGTATGCAATACCTCAAGCACTCAACGACAGCAGTTACAATAACTGCACTTTCCGATGGACTTGTTGCTGCACGGTCACTAGAAAGTCTGGAACACACAGAGACACGATGTGACAAAGAAATTTTGCTCCAGCTGACATCGTCATCCTAATATTAACAAAAGGTAATAGGTGTCATACAGCAATAAGTAAAATACAATGTGTGAGAGGAAATTACCCTTGTGTGAGGGATGTGAAGAATGTGGTGTAGAAGTCCATGGTTGGATCCGTGACTTGCTGAGGCAGTTTGCTGAGGAGTGGCATTAGATTAGGGTGGAGTGCTTTCGCCATGCCTTTGCCGCCCTCTTTTAGTAAAGCCCAAAGTTTAGGTAGGAATCCCTTCTTAGCATTCACGTGTGTCCAGCAATCCTGGAGTAGAAACAGAAAATATCAAATAGGATCCATCTTCCAGATGAAGTGGGAAGTTAACATTAAAAAAAAAACACCTGACAGAATAATGGCATGAGCATTATGGTCATGCAGCATCTTTCTGTAAACACACACTTACAGGGACAGTTGACACAACATGAAGAACGGCTTCCCACACAGGGGGCAGCACTACAGGATCTGTGTCGTCAATGCTGAGGAGAACCGCAGGGCAGAGTCGTGCTGCTTCAGCCTGAACCAGTGCTGGCGTGAACTCACACAGAGCACACAACATCTCGAAAAAGGCCCCTCGCACCTAAAGAACATACAGGAGTAATTAGAGAAGTTCATCACTGACTTAGTTAAAGGCATTAAACCAGCAAGACTGTAACGGTGGTGCACATACCTGAGGCGTCTTGTGTTTGCTGTGCTTCCAGAACTTGCCAGAGTTAATGAGATGTGCTAGTCTTTCCTCCAGGGACTCCCTGTCATTCTGAGGGAGCAAGGAGAGCAGTCTCTTCACCCCCAGCAGAGAGCTGGTCAGCATGCGTACGTACTTGGCTTCCCGCTCCTCCTGGGTCAAACCTCTGGAAAACACAGAGAACCACTCCCTAAGCAAAAGAGCTACTAAAATAGATTATTGAGTGCAATGGACGCTGCTAAACTGAAAACTTACAGTGGATCGCTCATTGCGTCTGCTGTTTCCTTCAACAAAGTACCTTGAAGTACCTGTTAGTGTAGATTGACATCTATTAGATTAAATAACATTTATGTCACTATATTACAGTGCATATCCCCTTGTCTGTGCAAAAGCTATCGCTCCCACTCACATTAAGGATCTCGTCCTTACAGAAGCTGAGAGCTTCGGGCTGTTTAGTAGGTGAGAAAGCAGCCTGGAAGGCCTGGCATGCAGCAGAGGCTGCAGGTGTGTAAGTGTCACACTGGGACAGAATCCAGTGACCCATCAAGCTCTTCAGAAAGGGGGCCAAGCTGCGACGCACTTTCAGCACCAGCTGCTCAAAAGCCTGCTGGGTGGCCTCCCTGATCCGACGATCATGATCCTAACAGAAACAATGATGATGACAAAAAAACACCTCAAAATTAAAGATGACCTGATTCGATAATGTACGCAACGTTCCCACACAGAAGTGTAGCAGACAGTAGTGATCAGCTCACCACTGATATCTTGCAGTAAATCCTCGGCCAGTACGGAAGGACGCCTTTCACCTCTTCGGCATCCCGTTCCTGACACATGGATCCAAAGTCCTGCACAGCCTGAGAACAGCGTGGGTTATTAGCACCATTGTGGGGTACGTTCAACACACTCGACTACAGACAGTCATACAGATGTGATGTACACTGTATTTGATGGTGTTTTAAATGTCAGGTTGTGGTTGTTTTAATCTTTTTCCATATTTTTGTTGTTAACCTCTGTGTGAACGGTAGCACAATGTCCTTTCGAAAAACATTAAGCTTCTGATTGTTTCATTTTACTTTTAGTCTGGTGACGACATCCCTCTTCGAGAGTTTCCTGAGCACCAGGCGGAAGTCAGCGTCCACCAGGTTGTCTATGTCCTCAGCGCCGTGGACAGCGGGGACGTAGCTCAGCTCCGACGTAATCGCCGAATCGAAGGCGACAAAGCCCGGGATGACGCCACCTTCCCGTGTCAGCACCTCCGCAATCCGGCCGCTGCTGGACGGCTAGCAAGCAACAGGGAATACACGTGGTTACAGGAAATATACAGCAACAGAGGGGGTAAGGAAGAGAAAACGCCGTGGTTATAACACAGTTCCATGTCACTGTCACATGTAGCTTATGCTTCTACTGTGGGGTTTTGTGGCAGCTGGCATCCAATTTGTTTCATTGCTGCCATGGTCATTACATTAGATCACAGCACATCACATCCTTTCCTATTTGTTGCCTTTTACGATCAACTGAGGACCTATTCTAGCCCGGGTCCCCACGGGCTTCACATGTAGCTGCTACCTGTGAACGTGAAGTTTATGCTAGCATGTGCTAAGAACATACTGCTACCAATTTAACTTCCGTATTGTGTGTTTACATACCTGAACATTCCCCTTCGTTCGCTGTTTGTTCTTGCCCCCCATGGGTACCTACTTCTCTCAAAAGTACCCGTTTCTTGCTGTTGTTCAAGAGTATTGACTGTGTGCTCGGTGCTCACATAACACAACGGAACGTCAGCATCGCTGACCGTGTTGCCGACGTAACGAGCTCGCAACTTCCTGTCTTGGTCTTTCAAAACAAACTCACCACTCACTGTTGTCTTCAGCTGTTACCCTTCGTTTAAGCCCTCCATGACACTATCAAACTTCTGAGCATGTTATTCATCTCATCTTTAAAGTAAATGGCGGTTAGCAAACAACTTGCTAGACCCCATGCACACTATCGCATTACATTGCATTACTCTACAATGGATTATATATACACAGTATACGTCACATCCCACCGCTCTAAATTATATTACACGATACGCCGATACAACACACTCTAGATTACAATTTCAAATCTGATAATCCCTGTACTGTTTAGAAATCGGAGTCGTTCATCCACTTCATCACTCTTCACTACTGTTCCTGTACTCAGTGTTTGATGCCCCCTCAGGTCGACCTGGAGCCCCCGTGTGGACCCAGGGTACAATTGATCCTTAGACAAATCTTTGCTGATCAAAATAGGAGACCAACGTATTGTGTTGTAAATGTCACACATCTGTCTCTCAGTAATGAAAATCCAAAGCAGTCTGAGCCATTTGTTTTTTATTGACAGAAACAGATTTTTAGGAGCTTGCAAGTGTCACCCAGGAATTACCAAGAAGCATAAATAAATATACAAATAGCCCACAGTCTTCTTTATATCGTTGGGCTCATGTCAAACAATATTCAGAGTAAACTGTAGATATTTTTGACTTATATAAGATAATGTTAAATATTTCCATACAGTAATTTCTAACCCAAACACACTGAGAATAAAATTAAAATCTTAGCTCAGAATGAGTGAAGCCATGACTTGTGTTGGTGATGTGTTGTAATGCGACTTGGCAGTAATGCCCCAAGTTGTTTGCCCAACACGATCAAACAACAGAAGAAGATGAGTGATGTGCAAGTACTGGAAACGTCTTCTCTGATTTTTTTTGTCTGAGGATGAATTCATTGTACAGCCTGTTTTCTTACCATGTCTTCCAACCTCATCGCTATGTACTTATAAAGAGCCTCAAATGGAAAAATTATTACTTGTAGTTATTCAATTGAAATATTATAAAAATAGATCACCGAACCACTGTTCAAATTAACTTTTTAAGTTTGGCATGGTCTATCATGCTTTTTTAAATCCTCAAGAGCATCTTTAAACAAGACTTAGTCAAATTAAACCACAACTTTAATGTGCTTGTTAAAGGTAGAGATACATTTGAGAGATTTGAATCAAACCCCATTTAGATATAAATTTAGTAATATTTAGTAAATATTAGATAGATTTAGTAAATATTAGATAGAAAAAAAAACATAACTGGTTAAGCATTGATTTTTCACCTGTGTTTCACATCATGGAACACAGTCTTAAGACATCTACCATTACCTACTGTAAAATATAATAAGGCTAAAAAATTATATATCTCACCAGTTTCTCACCATGACTTATTGTCATGAAAAAGTACACATTCAGATTTTCTTTCACCAGTGAAAACAAAATCAGGCATCACCATGTCTGTTCCAGTCAAGGATAAAAGTGATTAATTGGCTGACACCAAAGTAAAGTTCCAAATAACCAAACTGAGTTCAATAACAATCAACATAATTTGCAAAATGAGTAAATATAACAATTTAAAGATTTAGATTTAGTTAGCCAATGTGGAGTCATTTTCAGATAAACCAGTGCTTTTTGCACTTATGACATCTTGCTTTTGACAGTTCTTGAACTCCTTCAAAGAATTTCCCATTTCATAAAACATCAGCAGTAGCTCTGAGCTGTTGCAACACCTTTAAAAATAATCCTTAAACTAAAGGCTTACTGTCTGTCTATTTTTGAGGTCCCATAAAGCTTCTCCTAGGGCTTGGTCCCAAGTCAACCGAGTTTGATGTCAGCTACTGGTGGGAGTACCGTAATGTAACGAGGTTCTAGTTTAGGCACAAAGCCTTTAAAGTCCTTGGAGGCTTGAGTCCCAAACACATCTAGCACCTGTCGGTTCATGAGAGCAAACCTAGGAGAGGAGACAGAAAGAATACAATCTCTCTTGTTTTCAGGCTACCTTAAAATATACAGAAAATCTGTCTGACAAGAAAGGTGACTGACTATTGACATTCATCTTAGGATTCAAAAGATTGTTTGACAACATTAAAAATCTTTACCTTCCTTTAGTTAAACGCAGCAAGAACTTCCAGTATGATGGCCTGAGGTTCTGCACTTCCATCACAGCCTGTGTAAATGTAATGAGTGAAACATTAAGTCCTTTCTCAACAAGAACAATGCCCTGGAGGTGAAGCACAAGTGTGTATGCATGTTTGTGCATGGGTTACTTACTGCTTGGAAACAAATAGCAGTGAAGATGGCATATAGGATCGTGTCTGCATGAGGAAAGTATGGGAACCGACCAGCCTCAATGCCCTTGAAGTACATAGTCTAAAGATAGATCATTACATGTGCTGTTAATGGTAAACAAGTCATTTGAGATAAGAAGACACGTTTTGCAACAGGTTATATCATGCAAGTCCATTTTTTGTTAGCTGTTTTGGCACACTGCTAACTTAGGAACTACTTCTGTTTCTGTAATATGGGTAATAGGTAATTATCACTTTTATATATATGATTTATTTATTAAGGGAGTGATTTTTTGATGATATAATCTTTTTATTATATTGAATCAAAGATTTTCTGTTACCTCCACCAGCTTAGAGAAGAGATACATGGATATTGTTGTGCTCTTGTAGAAGAACATTGAGATACCAGCCAGGAAGCCTTAAAAGAAAAAGCAGAAGCAACAACTGTAAAACAGTTTAGCGAGTTGGACAAAATCTACAGAACAATCCCCATACAGGGATTTTATTTGGCAATTTAGACAATGTCATACCAGTTATTAGTGCATGATGTTCATCATCAATGTTACGCAACCAGCGCAGTAAACAGCTCGCTCCCTGAGCGAAAGGTAAATACATTTAAGTAAATTAACAAAACAACACTCACATGCTTTTCCAAGAAATTCAAGGATAGGGAAGGATTAGAAATGTTTGTGAACATACCGGTTATATGAGGAAAATCCGAAAACTAAATGTAGGAATTTAGACTCTAGTCACTAAAGTGTCAAATATACCTTGTAGATACTGACAAAAGATCCTAGAAATGCCCCTAGCTGGAAGTTTTCTTTGTTGTAGAAGAGAGAGGGGAGGCGTGAGGGTTTGGTGAACATCTGCCTGAACGCTGAGGGAACTTTAATGCAGCACTGAATCAGGTAGCCAACACTAAACATCCTGACAAACCCCTGGACAACACAAAAAAGAATAAAATTAGTTATTTCGAGTCTCACGACACTAAGCTTGTAAAATCATTTTAGAGACATCATTAGAACCATATTTCACCTACTATTTTAACCTGTTAAGGACACCCACACCATTTCGCCAGGCTTGTAACTAGAAGAATGCAGTGTGATGTAATCACCTCTGCCATAGCCTTTTTTATCCTGGCTCAAATATGTTTTTGAATTGATTTTAACATTTTGCTTGACTGAAAACTAAAGGGGACAGAGCATTTCTAGTCAGGGCCATGAGGTGCTGTAGCAGTCTGCCAAAGGAGAAAAGGGCAACAATCTTAATAATCCTGATTAGAGCATCTTACCTTAACACAGTATGAAATGCAGTTGTCCTGGTAATGCTTACAACATCTATGTCTTGGACCGTGTTTACATCTGATTTCAAGAAAAAAAGGGAAAAGGGTCAGCACAGCCACCACTCTACACGAACCAGCAGGTGTCTGTGTAAAGGTGTGTATTCTCTCACATTGCTTGTAGCAGTTCCTTGGTGTAGGCAACTAGATTTCTCCTCCTGGGGCTGGGCCTTTCTGCTGCTGGTAGTGCACCCTCTCTACAAGTCTCTAAAACAGCTGCCCTCTCAGCTGGCCTCGCGCAAACACTTTCTGCCATGCCAGAGTGATGTGGAATCTCTTCTTTCCCAACGATAAACCTGTGCCAGAATATGTATTCCACATCTGTATGCTTTACCAGTTACAGTCACCAATACAAATCAAGGTATTAGTGGGAACACAGACAACTTACTTTAATGCAGAGAATGTGAAGCCTTTAAGACCGTCTTTACTCCTGCAACATACAAAACAAACAAAAAAAAAATCACTCAAACTTCAAACGTTTGCCATTAATATTTCAGATTTGTTCCACATTTCACTGTAACAATCTGTATGCTGCTCTGACCTGAAGAAAAACATGTAGAGTGATGCAGTTATGCAGAACAACAGCACCTAATGAGAAACAGGAGGAAAGAGGAAGCCAGGACAATGGGTGAAACAAAAACATTTGGCCATATGACTTATGATACAATCTAATGAGATCTATTATTAAAACTGATTTTTTTTTCTAATTAAAACAATATCCACCCTGAATGAACAATTAATAAGACTGAAGCTATGTTTAAAAAGATGACAGAGCACAAAAGCAGACCCTTAGAGCTATTTAGTGTAGCTGTGACCCTTGTATACTACAGTATGAGATATATTATTTGATCCCCAAGTCCTATTATTTAGCTCCATTTTCTCTTAGCCCACACAACCTCCCTTCCATCTTACCTCGCCATGTTTGATGGGTTTGATGATGCCTCGCGTCACGGCCATGCGGAATAAAGTCTCAGTGGCCTGAAAACAAAATTATACTGGGAATATTAAAATTGTGACAAAATCAGATGTATCTCCTAATTTCTGAAAAAAAAATCTGTATGAAAAACAGCTCTTACAAGATTTGCCACATATATAGTCAGCAGCCCTCTCCTGGTGCGGTGGGGTAGGGAAGGGTGGGGATAGGCAGACATATAGAATCAGTATTTACATTGTCATACCAATTATTCAAATTCTTGAGATGCATCCTAACTTGATTCTGTGTCAAAAAGCTGCCAGTTTTGTGGACTGCTGGACATGGTTACTATGCTTTAGCTCAAAAATAGCCAGAAATCGTACCTGCTTTTACGCTCCAAAAGGATTGCAATATAGGAGGCAGGCAGTGCGGAGCCAAACCCAGAAGACCAAGAATAGAACCCCCCAAACAGTTTCCTAAAGGTGGAAATATCCATTGTTGTTTTATGTTTTACTTATTTGCAATTGTAAAACAAGCAAATGATTTAGATTCCAATATTAATCAAAAAAGAAATACTGCATGAATGGCGTGTTTACATCTGGGTGGCATTAAAAACATGACTAAATCTAGTCATGTTTAATAATCCGTACCTCTGTGTTTAAAGCTAGAGGTCATGGGCTAGTATTAATTTGCCTATTTATGTTGTTTTTTTTTTATGTTGTTTTGACTTTTAAAAATCTGATCCACAGATGCATCTGTTATGCCACCCTTCCAACTATGAATTCCAGTGGAGACGCGAGACTGACTGTGTGAATCTGTGTGGCATTAGTTGGATCTACTAACCTGAGGATGCAGAAGAAAACAATGTAGAGACCTCCATTGGCAGTAAGAAAAGAGGTAGACCACAGGATCTCTGGGATGAGCCTTTTTAAATAGTAGTCCTTCTTCCTTTTCCTTAGAACTGCTGCTATCTACAACAAATAGACCAGAGTGGCAGAGAAAGCTCTAAAATGGTGCAGCAACTTTAAGTTGTGTGTTTTGTTAATTCTGTTTGACAAAGCTGGAAGGCCACAAGTAGTACGTTTGGTTAGGCAAAATATGAAAAACAGTCTTGAACAGAACAAATCATACATCATATGTCTTCTAACACTTTCAGTGATAAACGATTTATTACATCTCTGAGACCAAATTTCTCTTCATCAAATGTAACTCTATAGAGGAAGTAGTGAATGAGTGTCTTTTGTAACAGATTGTGCAAGATGTGCAAAAGCAGTCTACTGTCCTACTTAATATGCTAAAAAAAATCTTCCTCAAAATAAGGCGAGTTGAAACTAAATAATAGGAAGTTTTGATGTGGAATTAACTGATGCTGTATGACAATGAATGTGTAAATTATTAGAGAGGTGAAAGAGTGATTTTCATGGACCTGTCGACACTGACACACAGTACACAACGTACAGTGTGTGCCCGAAGTCTCAGATTTACGACACAGCGTTTGTCGGTTTTAACTGTCTATGAGTTCTGACAGAGAAAACACAGAGCCGGAAGCGAGACCCCGGCTAAAAGCTAGTGACATATCAGCCTGTCTTTACGTCCTTGTATCAGAGCAGTCGGCGTTACTTTAGCTAGTTCGCTAGCGTTAGCTCAAGAGTCGCTAAGTCCCAAAAACATACCAGGTAGAGAGGGGCGTATATTTTGAAGGAGACCTCCATAGCACTCCTGGTCACATCCAGGGCAGCCTGCACACACGACGGACTCCAGGTGTGGCCGATTTCATAGCAGCTATGTGGTATTTTACTTAGAACACCCATCTTTTCGCACACTGGCACCCGACACAGTGGCAACTGGCAACACGGTGACGTGCGCGCTCACTGTGTGTTGACAGGGGCAACGCAAAGGAGTCGAGAACGCGCACGTTTCCGGAACTGGGTCATAATTTATGGTCAGACTTTATTTTGGCGTCAACAACCTCGTTTCAGTGACAGTACGGTGCAGCAGATGTGTGGTAGTCTTATATATGTTCATACATAACATTAATATATTCATATAGAACATTAATATATCCATATAGAACATTAAATGAAGGAACTCGCCTCTTACCTCCCACCCCCTCTGTAAGAGGCTCACGCAGTAAACACCTACTATATGAATGGATTGTGTCTCCAAAGTTCACACAGTTGTTTTTACTCTGAAATTCAGCACCACCTCGGTGCATAGGCCAAATTATAACAAAGATTTTAAAAAAGCCATAAATACTCATCAAAAGCAATACAAGATAAATGCTTATATTTAATAATCCATGATATGTTTGTTGTCATATTAATGCTAGCTGGACTACTTATGACAACTTGTGTTTCATCGATGCAAGATTACATTTAAAAAACAAGAAGTAGTTATTTAATTGTTTATTTACTTTAATTATTTAAGAAATAATTAATGAATAAGAAATGTTTGTGTAAATTTAAAAAAAAACACCAATAAAGTCACTTGTTCTTCACACTGACAAATTAGACTGTAGTTTTAAAAAGATCGTATTAGATCATATTTCTTTAATATTTAGGATTCCCATAAGACAAAATTTTGCTGTGTGATGTGTTTCCTGTCTGATTTAAATCATTTTATCATCATCATCATAACCCCCCCAACCCCACAACTGCACACACGCCACCTGATGAACACGCGTGTTCATCCCCTGTGGAATATAGACAGTCAGTTGAGACGATCCACGGTGCTTGGGTCTGCATTTCAACATAAGTAGATCAATTATCTTAATTTCCCAGTAGGCGATTTCGGTAATATCCATTTCGTAATTACCGCGACACATTGAGTAACGATCGTCCCTGGATGTGTGATGCCACTAGAGGCGGTCACTTGGCCTCGGCTCGCTCTGCCTCAATGGACCGACTGTTCTTCCTTTGCGCACTTTGGAAAGCGGCGCAGCGGTAGCGCGCAGTGTAAATACGCCTCTCCCTTACATGGAGAAGTCATTGTGGGTTTCAACTCCGCCTGGATCCCACCATCTCTCTCTCTCTCTCCCTCTCTCTCCCTCTCTCTCCGCCCTGCTACTAAAACAACTGCGACATGGAACAGACTCTGAGGCTGTTTGTGATTTGTTTGCTGTATTTGTTTGTCCTGCTCTCGGTTGCTGAAGCAAAGGAGAGGGTCTACTACGTTGGGATCACTGAGGATGCGTGGAATTATGCGCCAAGTGGCAAGAATCTGCTCCACGGAGGAGACGTCGCGAGTGGGTGAGTTTGCCACAGACAGTTGATGGGGGTTAAATTAGTGTTATGACTCGCTCATATGATTAAACCTTATTTTACCTTATTAAAATAAGGTATAGATAAAATAAGGTATAGATAAATTATAAATTTATACTTACTCAAAAAGTTTTTGAATAAAAAGTGCAGCAGTCTTCCAGCTGTGTCTCGTGACCTGACTGTGTCTATAGTGTCTGGACCTGACAGGGGATTGTTGTGTGCTTCACTGGCCGTCTGGCAGGAAGGTGACTATCAGTAAATGACAGTCTTCTCATGCAGTCAGGGGGTTCCTCTTCCTTGTGTTACACTGACCATCAGTCTGCCTTTGATATGGATCAGAGAAGAGTTCTCAACACACTAACCAACGCTGTCATGTTTCCGAGCTGGAAAACGAATGAATCAAATGTAAGATAAAAGGGTAAAAATAATCATAAACCTGAAATCTGGACTCAGGAAGAAACATCTGTGTGCGTCCTCACTGTGGTAATGAACATTTAATGTTAGATGGAAGTGGGAATAACATGACTGACAGCTGTTCCCATGGGCTGTGTGTCACATAGGGTCATTGTTATGATTTTGAGTTGGTGTTCAGGCTGCTCATCAGGAAGGGTCTCTTGATTGATGGGGTTCCAATGACCAGAAAAGCAGACGGCGACATTATGCCGTCTTCTGTCATTTAAAGGAGAAACCATTCACGTGTCAAATACAACAGATGACCAAGGTTGTATTTTCTCATATCTTTATGTTACATGAAGATGAACTGATGGAAATGTCAGTAAAGAAAAGCTCATTGTATGAAAGCATTGCATTTAAACAAGCGGCTCACAGTGTACACTATATCGTCATGTTTGAGAGATATTACATATGTCCTTTGCGTAATGCTGGACATTCCTGACCTACTGCGGACAGGAAGTGGGGTGTGGTGTACATGAGTAAATTGCTCCGATCAGCTGTTTAGTAAAACCGCTTTATTAGTCTGTCGCCAGGGCTGCTCGTAAGACCCCCCCATGCAACAAATCAGCATAATGGCCCTCACTGTCGCTTTGTTTATGCGGCGGATGTACAGAAGCAAAACTGTGTTTCCAGAAGCTCCTGTAACAGGTCATTAGCCAAGAGACACATGTAATCACAATCATGTCAAGTCTAATTGTTAGAGGGATGCAGCCAGACACTGTTTATTCCGCAGCAGTACAGCTAGTGTTAAGGGCTTTATGACAGCTCGTGAAATGTGGTCTGTTACTGACGAGGTCATCAAGGAATTTTACAGATTAGACTTTTTATACTAGTGATACAAATATTGTCATTACTTACATTAAACCATTGCCGTTACTTCATTTGTGCCATAACATTCCTCATACCTGCATGTGTTCTTTATCTTTTTTTTTTGCTAAAATATATTTAGTATGATAAGATGTTTGACTGCATGTCTGCATTTTTTAATCCTATTTTGTGTAATAAGAAATACCAAATAAAAGGGGAGTATCTTCCTCATTCTACTCTACGTCTGACACAAACTCCCCATTTTGAGGAACCACTTCATCTGTATCTCTTATTCTTTATGTGTGTGTGGTTTTTTTTTTCACTTTTGTCTTAGACATGCATCTGTATACCTGCAAAGAGGACCCAACCGAATTGGGAGTGTTTATAAGAAGGCTATGTTCCGGCAGTATACAGATGCTACGTACAGCCAACAGGCTCCCCGACATCAGTGGCTGGGCTTCCTGGGGCCGATACTGCGAGCTGAGGTTGACGACGTCATTGTGGTCCACCTGAAGAACTTTGCATCCAGGAACTATTCTATGCATCCCCATGGAGTTTTCTATGAGAAGAACTCAGAAGGTACAGGGATACAAACTATACAGTCATGTAGAAAAACATTTTGACGCCTATGCTAATTTATCTGCCATTTCATTTTGTTGTTATGTAACAAAATGTGTGTGTGTATATATATATATATATAAAAATATATACACATAAATACACACACACACACACACACACACACACACACACACACACACACACACACACACACACACACACACACACACACACACACACACTACTTACAAAAAGTTAGGGATATATGGCTTTCAGGTGAAATTTATGGAAAATATAAAAAGTTCACGCTAAAGTGATATCGTATCATTTAAGTAGAAGGATGCAGTGTATATATACCGGTATAAACATAGATAGATAGATAGATAGATAGAGAGAGAATGCACCTTTAGCAGGAAGGAATAGCGGGGGGGGGAGTGAAGTGTAGGAGGGGGAAGGGGAAAAAAAGCTTTTGATTAGATAAAGATTTCCTAAACCATGAGTTGTGAGGAGTGCACACTGGTACAGAGGTCAATTTACCCGTGACATCTGTGACTAAGGCTGAAGTTATTAATGTGTTTATAGCTCTTACACAACCCACTTGTAATGGTTGAAAGTCTGACCCACCTTTAAGCCAGTGTATAGTATTTAGTCTATTTGCAACCAAATGATTTGTTTTCTGCTTACCCTACAGTGCTTTCCAAACATACAGTCTCAACTGCTGTGTAAACTGTAAACTTCAGTGGAAACAGAAAGGTCTCAGTGTAAACATATTGTGTTTGCCTATCAGGGGCGCTCTATCCAGATGGGACCTCAGGCAGGTTGAAGCAGGATGATGCTGTACCTCCAGGAGGCAGCTACACCTACCGCTGGGAGGTCAGGCCAGAATTTGCCCCCACAGGCGATGATGCTAACTGCCTGACCTGGATCTACCACTCTCATGTAGACGCGCCCAGGGAAATCACCTCAGGACTTATTGGGGCTCTGCTCACCTGCAAGAAAGGCATGAACACTATTTAACAGTATTAATGTTTACAGTAGATGAAATGTCTGTCATATCTCTGTATCTTACCTGTAGGATCACCTCTCTGTTCGCCTTATGTTAATTTAAAAACTGATTTGTTATTTACATTTACTCTAAAACCAACAAAAATGGTGGAAAACAAAGACTTAATTACCCTGTCTCCCACATCCCCCCGTTTTCCATTATCCCACAAAAATAAGATAAGATAAGATAAGATAAGATATTCTTTTATTCGTCCCACATTGGGGAAATTTCAACGTTACAGTAACCTACATCCTGTATTTTTTCCAAAATAATATTCATGTTCCATCTATGTTTCATGTTTCTGTGTGAGTGCAGGAATCTTGAGGGAGACAAAGCCAGGATCCGTCATAGACTTAGTCCGCAGCGATGTGGACCAGGATGTCTTCTTGATGTTCAGTGTAGTGGACGAGAACAAGAGTTTTTACCTGATGGACAACATTCAGAACCTCTCTGACCCAGATGGAGTCAATCTAGATGACCCGGATTTTCAAGAGTCAAACAAGATGAATGGTGAGATTTTTTTCAACAATTTTTTCAGTACTGAAATGAAGGCACATACACAAATTGGTTAACATCAAACCTCATCGTATTAATTCCCTCCACAAAAGTAGGTTTGAAGGCTTTTTTCTTTTTTTCCTCTAACCCCTCTCTGTTCTTTCTCTCTGCGTGACAGCCATTAATGGGTATGTGTTTGGTAACCTGCCTGGGATTGAGCTGTGCCAGAATCGTGCGGTAGCCTGGCATTTGTTCGGCATAGGTAACGAGGTGGACATTCACTCTGCCTTTTTCCACGGGAATACGCTGTTAGACCGCGGTCACCGCACTGACGTCCTTAGCCTCTTCCCAGCCACGTTTGTTACTGCTCAGATGGTCCCGAAAGCAGTAGGGACCTGGATGCTGACCTGCCAGGTTACTGAACACTTGCAGGGTATGTAAACTGACCTATTACCTCTTTGCTTTGAGGATTAACGAGTAGTGTACAGTTGCTGTAAAATGCATTTTTTTGTGAGTTACACAGGCAGTGCTTATAAGTACATGATGATATGAGTCCTCTGACAGCACAGCTTTTATTTCTGCTCCAGACCAAAGTTCATTGATCATGAACCTGAATGAGCTACACTACAGTATAGCTCAAAATGCTATGAATAATACTGGTAATTGTTAAATTACCATTTCTAGGTGTCATACTCGGCTTCCCATAATTTATTCTTGGTTTTGTCTAAAAATGTGTCTAAAAAATTTTTTTTTATCCTGACCTCTCGAATATGCCACTCTGGCATTTGCCTGTGTAATCTGTTTGTTTATGTCTCTTTATATGTTCCAGCTGGGATGCAGGCCTTTTATGAAGTGAAGTCATGTGGTGGCGATGGACCGTCCAGCGCCACAGTGATAGACGGTCGTGAAAGGAATTATTTCCTGGCAGCAGAGAAAGTCCTGTGGAGCTACGCCCCCTCTGACATGGACCTGATCAACAACGTATCACTAACCATGGCCGACAGGTGGGCAGGCGTGAATAACATAGGATAAAGTACAACCCATTATAACTAATGATAACAGAGGTATATAAGAGAGTGAAACTCACTTTGCAGGTGTTTTGTTTACGTGATGATATTTTCCTTTAAGTCTTGCCAAACCTCTGAACAAAGTCTGCTCTGTTGTATGGCCTCCGGACAAGGCTGATTGTATGTGAGCTTGTCATTGAATCCCGTGGCAGCTTTGTGGTGGCTAGAATAAACCGTGTTGATAACAGGAATTGTTATTGTTCCACAACCTGACACAGTGAACCCCCTCTGCCTGGTCTGCTCTTTTTTTTTTTTTTCAACTCTGCTGAATCATCCAGGCCACAAACCAAGTGCTACCACTGTTATTTCTGTCCCTAACCTTCCTCTTTCAGTGCATCGGAGGTGTTTTTCGGCAGAGATGGGGGAAGGATTGGAGGTCGCTACATGAAAGTAATATACAGAGAGTACACAGACAGTACCTTTACCGTCTTAAAGTCGCAATCACCAGATTCTGGACATTTGGGAATCTTAGGTAAGGCGCCCCAGCTTTGGCAGAAAAAGTCACTCTCCCTCTCTTGTGTTTTATCTGTTGGTACACTGGTGTCTGGTTCTCTCAGGACGTCTCGTCTAGTTACAACGTTCCTCTGTATTTGCCCAGGTCCAGTACTGAGGGCGGAGGAAGGAGACACTCTCAGAGTAACATTCATGAACAAGGCTGATGGAAATTACAGCATCCAGCCTCATGGCCTGCATGATGTCAAAAACCTCCTGGGAAGCAGCTATGGTACGGTGGAGGATGGTGAGGGAGCACAGTTGCAAATAGTTTTTACACAGTGAAGAAAAAAAAGAGAGGCTATGATATTTTTTAAATTGTTGGATATCAGGATTCAAAATTCATAAAACAAAAGTCGCACATATGCTGCAGTGCTATATGGGAATATGTCTGAATTTCACAATATCTCAGATCCTATTGCAAAGATTTAATGGTAAACACCAATTTGCTAATTGTTTCAAGGTGTATAAAAGTACATTGTAGGAATAATATAGCTGTTAGTGGTTTAATAGTTCTAGTGATCCTATGATAATCCAGTTCACTTAGCAGTGTTGTGATTGCTGTCAGATGAACAGATGACTTAAGTGACACCCGGTTTAATAATTGCAGAACATTGTGTTCATTGCTGTAGGTGCTGACAAGTCTGGCTCTTGCATCAGTCCAGGTGAAAGTTATGTCTACACCTGGCAGGTCCTGGAAGGTCCGTCTCCATCTGATTCACCCTGTATTCCATATCTGTATTACTCTGGCACCGACCCAGTCAGGGACACCAACTCTGGATTAGCAGGACCGCTGCTCATATGCAGGAAAGGAACTCTGGCAGAGAATGGAACAGAGGTACCTGCTGACTTTACATTTGCTCTCAACACAGAGGAATGCAAATAATAATCCTAAGTACACATTTCGCTCTGTAGTGTGCAGACATGTACTGAGTGACAATAAATTGACCTTTGACCTTTGACCTTTTTTATATTGTTGACCAAACTGCCATCAGCAACCCTATTGTTACCTCTGCTGTGTGTGCATTGCTTCATAGAAAGGTGTGGATAAGGAGTTCTTCCTCCTTTTTTCTGTGATGGATGAAAACCTGAGTTGGTATTTGGAGGAGAATATTGAGAGATTTGGCAGCAATGAGACAAATCCAGAGGACGAGGATTTTGAGGAGAGCAATAAGATGCATGGTAATAAAAACTAAAAGTTGCATCTCTGTCCATGTTTAATTTATGTGCTGTGTGTTTCATACTTATTTTCACTTTTTAAATTCTTTTCTTTAAGCTGTAAATGGACGTATGTACGGGAACCTTGCCGGACTGGAGATGTGTGCCGGGGACAAAGTTCGGTGGTACACCTTTGGGCTCGGCTCACAAGTGGACATTCATGGCGTTTACTTTGAAGGGAACACCTTCAAGAAGCAGAGCACAACACGTGACACCGTCAGCCTGTTCCCTCACACCACTGCTGCTGTCACCATGCAGCCCAACGCGCCCGGTCAGTCGCATTACTTCAACTCCACATTAGAGGATGTAAAAGTTTGAAATTGAATGTTCAAACTTTAAAATTACCCAATGCTTTGCTCTTATTCAAGTATCCAAATCCTCAGGCTCTGTCCGTTCTCTTGTCAGGTGTGCATGAGGTGAGCTGCAGAGTGACAGACCACTTCTCAGCCGGCATGAGGCAGCAGTACAGAGTGGAATACTGCCCAGGAAAGAAAACGAAGCACATGCACACTGTGCCAACGGAAATTGTGCAGTATTTTATCAGTGCTGAAGAAGTAGAGTGGGACTACTCACCTGAGAGAGACTGGGAGCTGGAGAGGAACCATGCAGCACCAGAGGAAAGGTGTGTGAGTAAGATAATTGCAGGATGATGCCTTTCGGCGTTTGAGTGGGAGCCTGTGATTAGTGGCACAACTCATTACAGTTTGTTTATGGACGCAAATTGGTACATTTGGTCTCCCAGTCCAGGCAGCATTTTTGTGGAGAGGGGAGAGAAGAGGATTGGCTCCCGCTATAAAAAGGTGGTGTATAGAGAATACACCGATGACACCTTCAGCGTTCAGAAGAAACGACAGCCCAGTGAACAACACCTTGAAATTATGGGTAAGTTCCCCTACGCTTCATGTTAGGTTTTACCAAGAAAAAGATGAGGACAACTTTTTTTCCTTTTTTTTCTCGTCTCCTCTAGGTCCAATAATCAAAGCAGAGGTGGGAGAGCAGATTGTGATCACATTCAAGAACAAAGCTAGTCGCCTTTACTCGATTAGTGCACATGGAGTCATAGCCAGTGGCGCACACGTTCCTGTTAAACCTGGTGAGAATCAAATTTAAATAAAACTAATTAAATGCACGTCATTCCTGTTGCTGAGCTACAAAACATGGCCCTCCTCTTAGTAGCAGTGGGAAATGACCTCTGATGACTCGATGTTCTCGTACCTGCAGGTCACATACTGGAGTTGACATGGGATGTTCCTGCGAGCTCTGGCCCAGGGGTCACAGATCCTAACTGTATCTCCTACGCCTACTACTCCACTGTTGATTTCATTAAGGTTCACATGCGGTCGCATAAAAGCACACAATTTACAGAATTGCTGTTCAAAAAATGTGTTTCTGTTCATTTGCATGCTTATTTTGGGGAGTTGTAATACTACATGTTTATCCGTTTTTAAATCAGGATTTGAACAGTGGTCTTTTGGGGCCTCTGGTGATATGCAGAACCGGGACTCTTCGTGGTGAAGACCCTGACAGACAGAGGGCTGATGTGGAGAAGGAGTTCGCTCTCCTGTTTATGGTGCATGATGAAAACGAGTCCTGGTACTTGGATGACAACATCCGCACGTACCTCGGCGTTGAGCCTGAAGACTTTGCACAAGAAGACGAAGACTTTATTGAGAGTAACAAGATGCATGGTGAGAGATAAGTAATCATGTAAAAAAATTAAGATTTATTGACCCTGTGAGAAAAACAGGCACAAACTCTATGAGCAGCCAATAAAAAAGGAGGATAGAAATCTAACCAGTCCCAACCTATAATACAGTGTTGAATTGACAGTAAAACTTAATAATTGTGTTCCTGTTACCTTTGTGTCTACATTGTCCTGTATTGTAATTGAATTTGTCATGATGTGAGTGTGTGGTAATGTATAAAAGTCTTTTGTTCATGTGTGTATTGAAGGGATCAACGGTAAACTGTACGGTAACCTTCATGGACTGGTGATGATGCAGGGCCAGAAAGTTGACTGGTATCTACTGGGCATGGGCAACGAAGTGGACGTGCACACTGTTCACTTTCATGCTGAGACTTTTACCTATAAGGTAACTTTCACCACCGCAGTAAAGATTCTTCTACAATAATAAAAACTCTATTAGGCAACATTTTAAATGTGTGTGTGTGTGTGTGTGTGTGTGTGTGTGTGTGTGTGTCTCAGACGGACCGCATCCACCGGGCAGACGTCTTTGACCTCTTCCCGGGGACTTTCCAGACTGTGGAGATGGTGGCTGGGAACCCAGGAACTTGGTTCCTCCACTGTCACGTGAGTGATCACATCCATGCTGGCATGGAGACCACTTTCACCATTGAAGGTCTGTATGCATAGATTTACATACTTAGCATGCTCACAGATATGAACGGAATTTTGAAGAGACTTTGTCTAACATCTCACTTTGTCCTTCTCATTTCCAGAGAACTTCTCACACGGTAAGCGCCTGAACATTGCACCAAAACTACAATCCCAATCGTTTTATATTCATTACTGATGCACTGTAGGAACATGAGATCTCATGTGTGTGTGTGTGTGTGTGTGTGTGTGTGTGTGTGTGTGTGTCCTCTCCTGTCTCTGACTTCCTCCTCATGCCACATTTTTTTTTCGTTTCTTCCTTTTGTAGCACCAAAAGCTAGAGGCGCTAATGAATTGTTGCTGCTGTCACTCGCACTTTGTGTAATAGCTGTTGGTGACCTCCATTGATCTGATGACACTGGACTGGATTCATCCACAATGAAGCACTTAAATATTCAAGGGACAACCTTACTTCTGCATACATGTGTTTGCTGGACGATATGTACTTATATGATGAGTTAGATACGATGAAGACGAGTCCAAACATATGAGCCACTATATTGTGAATTTTTTACATAAGTTTACGTTTCGTAGGGAATAAAAGAAGCTTTATATTTTGTGTATTTCTTTCTATGATCTTCTGGTTTCTGACATGCTGCACGTTGGTTGATGTTCGTTTTGCTGGTCTCACAAAGCATTGCCTTTATTGCAGTTGTAAATGCACACTTAAAAAAAACACTGTAAAACACGGTCACATTGTCTTTTTATTAAACAAGTTGGCAAGAAACTGGTCGACGACTACTTTACTGTGTAGAGTCGTTAGCAAAGTGGGCTACACGTATCGGTTATTGTAGTCTTACAGGTTAAGTCATCATATTGCTGACACATGGAAACTAACATGTTTATAGACTTTAAAGGTGAGGCATTCTACATTATAAATTCTTTTTACTTTTTACTGTTAAGTATCAGACAACAGAATCTGGACTTGTAAACGTGTGGTATCCTGTGGCAGCTGATCTGATCAATAAATGTTTTTGATAAGGTTCAGGGAGAAACACTGCACTAGATTAACTGTATTTGTATTTGTAAATATGCGTTCTGTAATGAGTTTGGTAGTTCACTGTTTAATCAAGGTGGTGTCGTGGAAAAAAAAATTCTTCCCTTATCAGTGTATTGTATTTTCTGGTGAGATGCCGACTCAGTCATCTATAAACTCAGAAGCTTCATTAATTCTTCTGCGAAAGGGAACAAAGTTCTGCAGAGGGACAGGCAGTTTGCAGAAGTACGCTCAGTGAGACAAAGGAAATCATGTGCTTATATACTCTGACACAAACAGAGGCCACGTCCACTGCAGCATCAGCAAAAATGTGACCTCAGTTGATCATTTAATGACTGATACTTGAACAGGCTGACTGGTTAATCTGGGACTGATCAAATGTCCAGTCAACATGAATAGATCAAAAGAAAATCTGAATTTCAGACTTGATGGGTTACTTCCACTAATCAGGGACACTGATCACAGTAACGGCACAAATTACCATATCAATGTTTGTTTGGATAGGTTGACCCCAGGCTTGACTTTCATATTGATTACAGTTGCATCATGATGCTCTGCAAGTAGTCTCAAAATTGGAAAACTGATTTTCGCTCAGTTTGTTGACAGTATAACCTTCACTTTCAAAATAAGCAATGTAAATAATAAATGTCATTGTTTTTTAAGACCTAAAGTGATGATACAAAATTTTAAAGTTAGTATGGTTTAAATTATATTTCTTTAGGTAACAATTTTACAATCCTTTCATAATGTTTTACAGATGAGATATAACATGGCAAAAATAATATCACAAACTTATCACCTAACAGTAAATGTAGAGTGAAAACTAATGTTAAATGTTTACTTTTTGTGTTTTTATTTTTACTTTTGTTAAATGAATAAGGTCTCTCCTCAGATTCTTAATTGGACACCATGTTATACTTATTGATCCCATAAATTTGGTCTCACACGAAAGCAGCATTAAGAATTTATCTTTTGCCAGATGTTGAGAAACGATTGATAACAGAGTCTGGTTGAATGGACTCTGCATGGGTGTGAATCAGCCTGCTGCCCTCCTTTGATCAGCAGCTGTTACCCTGGTTTAAACACTGACCGTTAATTACACAGTAAACGTCAGTGAACAGTTCAGGTCATGACTGAAACAGAGGAATCACTGCTCCAGTTTGCCCCCTGCTCCCCATCAATTCCTTCTATTGATCCCGACTGCTGTTGACGTATCCTTATCTGCAAAAGTCCATCATGTTTTCAACCAGACTTTGTTTGGCTTGATTAATCCTTTCCATTCAGCCCGTTAAAGCATTGCTGACTTCCCCCTGCACAGTGGCGCTGATAAAACGAGAGGATGTCATTCTTATAACAACAAACCTCTTTTTTTTTCTTTTTAAAACCATTAAAGAAAAGCTAATAGAAATTCATTTTATGTTTAAATTGACTCCTGTGGTACAAGTCCTATATCAAAAGAAAGTGCAAGGCCTATATGCAGTGTTTTTCAGAGGTGCTTATAGATGCAGATATCAAAAATGGTCGACAGGTGGCGCCATTTGAGGACAGCAGGAGCATAAAAGCTTGGCTTGTCGCTGGTAACTGGTCATTTAAAGCTGAGAGCTGGAGGTGTGAAGCTGGACACAGCTGATCACAGCCTGCAGAGGTAAGGCAGCTTGTCTTGTGTGTGTGTGTGTGTGTGTGTGTCTGTGTGTGTGTCTGTGTGTGTCTCTGTGTGTATATATATGTATACATACTTGTAACTTAACTTGCATTGAAAACTGAACATTTTTTTTTTATTATACTATGTTTATTCTTTACCATCTTATTTCTCCACCACCAGGTCTCCCTCAGTTGTTGAGCAGATTGTGCGTGTGGGTGCATGTACAGTGTTGTGTGAGGGACAGTGTGAGTTGTGTATTGTGTGTCTGGCAGCTCCTTTATGTTTTTTGGATGCACCGCAGTAATTGCAGAGGACAGTTGCGCTCGGATGAGCCTGAGAGGACATTTAGGGGCTGTGTAGGAGAGAAAGGGGGGAAGAGACCCATTTTTCCCTCATGGTCCAGTTTGGACCAGTTCTCCAGCAAACAGCAGAAAAACTCAGCGACACAATCAGAAACGCTGTTGCCGTTATTAGTGGCTGTAATGTGCTGTTAGATCTTTGTCCCAGCAGCGGAGTGATGTAATCTTTATCCTTTGAGTTAATAATTCTCTAATCTCTTACTGTTACTGTCAGTGTAGTTATGTGTAAATGCCATGACCTCACATGTGGGTTTAATTAGAGGGGGGACTTTTAATTAATCAGCTGAGCAGAGCATGTGATGAATAGACAGATTTCCCCATTGTGTTTAATACAGTACACAAAGTAATCTCCAGTTTAACGAATGTTCAGTATTATAAATACTGAACATTCCCATCTTTCAGCGTCTTCAGTGATAGGGTAACTAACCCCCCCCCTTGCCCCCCTTTTCCTTTCCTACTTCCTCTTCACAGATAAGTGATCAGTGATCCGTCCTCCTGAGTGTCAGTCTCTGCACCTCCAGCCCGTTCCTCTCTCCCCTCTCTGGTTCTCCTCCTCTCTCTCCCGCTCTCTCCCCCGCAACCATGGCTCCGACCCTGGCCTCAGCGTTCAGCAGGCGCTGGTGGATGGCGGTGACGGCCATCATCGAGAACCTGCTCTTCTCCGCCGTGCTGCTGGGATGGGGATCACTCCTCATCATGCTCAAGTCAGAAGGCTTCTACTCTTATCTCTGCAACGAGGAGGGTGAGTCGCAACTGCCTAGTGAGAAAAAGTGGAAATTAAATTGACATCGTTTCTTTCAAAATTTGTATTTGGGGAAGTGGGTTGCCTTTTTGTGTGGATTTGGGGATTTGGTGTGGATTTGTGTGCTGTGACGCTGGGATGTGGGGTGAAGGAGCGTAGCTGTAACTCAACTCTCGCTTTCCTAAGAGTGAACGTTTTCTGGGAAGGGTTCATGATCCGTATCTCGCAGGGAGCCGGGGGATTTCGCCTGATAAGTTAAACAAAGGTTCCCGGTAGGCAAAGTGATCCAAAGTTAAAGAAGAAAAGGCTCCAGTGTCTCAGAGTTAACAGTGACTCCAGCTTAAGCGGCTGCAGGTTTATTGAGAGGGGGTTGATATGTACACAGGAGACACTGTATCGTGCCCCATGGCCTGACTGAGACCATGAGGCTCTCACCTGTAGCCTCTCTGTCTGTTAGCGATTTTACGTAATTGAATTTCCTATGGATCAAAATTTACAGAATATTCTATTTTGGTCCCAAAACAAATGATTCAACTGTCTCGGACACTGTTTGTGATCTTTTGGACCATTCAGCATCACTAGTGTCAAATCCCAACTTTCTTCCATTTTCAATTACCCAAGGCATTTACCGAACCTAGATGTAAATATTCCATGTTAAAAAAAAAAGGGTAACTTCCTGGAGCACTGTCACAGCCATCTTATCTCGTCCTGATGCCATCCTGCAGGAGGGAGAGGACAGCAGCCCTGGCTCAGCTCTTTACAGACATGTGACAGGTGATAGAGGGTCAACGAGATCCACAACAGGATTTTATTAGTGGTAATATGAAAGTTTGAAGTCCACAGATAAAGGGCCAGGAGGCGAGGTGGGAGTAGGGGGTGATAAAAACAAAAAGGTGGAGCACGAGATAACAGTGATGTGGTGCAGATTGGGAATTTCTGCACATGCAGCAGCAGAGATATGAGGGCAACGGTTGGAGCTGGGTTTTATAGGGGGATGTTAGTGCGTCCAGTTGGCAACGCTTCACTCAGATAAGTTAGTCAGGTGGCTGAGACACTGTAACCTGTAAGTGTGCATGTCTGAGGTATATACACTTTGCCAGCCAGCTGCACCTGATGGCCCGGCTCCTCAGTGTGTAACTGAGGAAGACTCTGGCACTTTGTCATGAAGCGCGTCATGGTGTTTCACACGGGGACGCGACAACAACAATCCTGTAGCAACAAAGACACCACAGAGGTGTAAAGAGGCCGTGATCCAGAAAACGTCCGGTCAGACACTGCTGCTCCCGTTGCTTCCTCACTTCAAACCTCCCCTGAACTTTTGTACTTTTATCCATTATCTCCTCGCCCGCTGTGATAATAATGAGAAGTATACTGCCTGCTGCCGCTTATCAGTTCATATCCCCTGGCATCTTTGCACAGGCAGATTTGAATCTGTCCGTGGGTCTGGACTGTGTAAAGAAAGATATCTATGTTTGTGTCCACTTTTTTTTTTTTTTTGCTTCTCCCCCAACATTATTTGTGTTTCTTATATAAACCTTATTTTGATTTTGTTCATGACGACATAAGGCACATTCCTTGTGTAGACTATGGCCATACTCTGCTTACAGCATCATCATTTTTTTTTTCATCAAAACTCCATAAATGGCCTAACACTTCGTCTTGATCTCCAGGTAACAGCTCCAGCTATAATCTTTCCTTGCCTGTGACAACCCCGGCGCCCGATGAGTATGCCGAGTATTACGAAGACGACATGGTTGGCCTGGGGGACGGAGTGGAGATGAGGCCCCTCGTCCCCATGGATGGGCCCCTGAGGATGAACGGCTGGCTGATCTGCAAGGAGCAGGATGAGATGCTGAACCTGGCGTTCACAGTGGGCTCCTTCCTGCTCTCAGCCATCACGCTGCCACTGGGGATCGTCATGGATAAATATGGGCCTCGCAAGCTGCGACTGCTGGGCAGGTAAGGAAGGAAGGAATGTGTCAACGGCACAACTCAAAGGTTGTCATGAGAAGCATTCAACACTTTTTTTAAATCTATTTGCAGCACATGCTTTGGCTTGTCCTGTCTGCTCATTGCCTATGGAGCATATCGGCCGAATGGTAAGTACGCCTGAGGTGGACCTCATTGCAAAGTGCTTAACAGCAATGTCCCATGGTTTGTTTCCTGACCGGCTCATGATGTAATGTGTGTCCTTTGCAGAACTCTCTGTCCTTATCTTCATTGCCCTGACTTTCAATGGCTTCGGGGGCATGTGCATGACCTTCACCTCTCTCACAGTAAGTGCGTGCGCGGTTGTGTGTGTGCTTTCGATTCCCCCTGCGGCAGAGCCTGTGCACCTGCTGCATACTGTTTTTCCAGATGTACGTATATTCTCTGTCCACATAGGAGTCCCTGCTTCCTCCTTGGAAATCGGGAAGCAGAGACTGGTTAGGGAGCGAAGATGAGAAGAATTAACGCAGTGCTTCATTATCGCTTTCCCCTGCATGTAGAACTGTGCAACATCGTTGCAAACACACACACATCCACACTACCCTTCACGTTAATTAGTGCCTGGAAGCAGATGTATTCTAGCACCACAAGCAAATGCAGCATCCATCTCAAAACAGAGCTATTTCTATTCAAAATAATAAAACTGTAGTTTATTTATTGTATGAAATTGCAGTCTATAATAATAAATATTACCCAGCTTTCTTTTTTTGTTACATAAGCAGATATACTCCTCAAGTAACTGTTCCAAAACACACAGACACAGAACAACAACTGAGAATTCACTGAGAGTTCAGTCCTTCACTGTTCCTTTGCATTCTTTCCCCCCTCACCACCACCACACACACACACACACACACCACCATCCGTTTAGCCTATTGTGACACACACACACACACACAGGAGTCCTGGGTTGTACCATGGTGATGTTAACAAGAGAGGGGCTCCACTCCAGCAAATCACTCAGTAGTCGACTGAATTCCTACACAACAACAGGCTACGTCGTTTGTCAGTGATTGTGTTCACCTTTAACCTTGATTTAAGGCTTTGTTTGCTTTTTATTTCAGGACACCTTCAGAGCCTGCCTATGAAAAACATGTTTTCTTATCCCTTATGTCCGCGTCCACATCATGTCTTTTACAGCCAGGCACGTTGTACATAAAAGCCCCAGTGTCGGGTTAATAATTAGGCTCCTTATTGCTCCTTGACTCCTCCATTATTACGCCACCTCAGTCCTCCCAGCATTAATTCCCTCTTAACACTCAGCTGCCATCAGCAGTTCCCACTGGCTTCCTGCCAGACGTCAGCTGACAGCTCACCTTTCCTCTCCGCCACAGGCTTGACCTGCAGTTGCAAACGCGTTTCTCGTTTAAAAGAACACATTTTGAGTACGGGCGATAATATAACTGGTTCTGTAACTCGGGTGCGTCGGTGTGCCTGTTTACTCAGTTTAGCAGACACACACACACACACAAACATGTGCACACACCTCTTCCTCGGCTCTTATGTAATTGACTGTGCTTGTTGTTGTTCAGTCTCTGAGAACAGAACGGCTTGTGAATATGCCTTTGTGTTTTTTGTCCGTTTTTCAGCCACCTAATGTTTTCTCTTTAATCTCCCAGCTTTTTATTTTTTCTTTCCCCTGAAAAGGCAGTGTGGAAAAAAAATAATAACTTTGTTTCTTCTCTTTTCTCCTCGACGGTCACCTCAGCCGACCCTGCTGATTGCTTCAGCTGTATAGAATTTGTCCGTGGGCCCTTTTTGGACAGCTGTGTGTGTTACGTGATACAGTTTAATGTTGCATTTGTTGTGGTGTTATTCTTTCTGATGTCCTGTCTGTTAATTGGTTAATTGGCATAGCAACAACAGTGCATCCTTGATATGCATAGTGAACACAAACGGACTCAGAAAGCTGTAAGTGCTACAGGTCATGATGATGTGATGGAGTCAGGACTGGTCTTTCTCTCTCTCTCTAGCTGCCTAACATGTTTGGGGACCTCCGTTCCACCTTCATCGCCCTGATGATCGGCTCCTATGCCTCCTCGGCCGTCACCTTCCCTGGTGTCAAGGTAACAATCAGTAAAACACCCTGCACACACCTGCACTGACAATACAGGTTGTTACAAACAAGCTATTTTCGCGTGACATCATTGAAAGTAAAATGCTTCTTCTTGTATGTAAGTCTGCATGTTGTCATGTGCAAGTTAATATCGTCCAATCACTGTGTCTGTGTGTTTTGATGTTGCTGTTGATCCAGAGGCAGATTGAAGATATTGATTTCTTGTATTTGTTGTTGTTTAAAAAGGTGATCTATGACCTTGGCATACCTTTCATCACTATCCTGATGGTGTGGGCTGCCTGTGCTGGACTGGTCTTCCTCAACTGCTTCTTCAACTGGCCACTGGAGCCATTCCCGGGACCAGAGGACATGGACTACACGTAAGTACTGCAGATACACACACTAATTAACAAGTGACTGCGCCAATAAAAACATGCGTTCTACAGGATTTGAAGAATTTACCATTGACAACAACATTGTCACTAGAAATATTTTACAATTTTTTTTAAATTATAAATATCTATTAATGGTAATAACTTTTTTATGTTTTGTACTCCTTCACAACCTACCCCTCCAAACCAAACTCCCCCCTGTTCCTCTCTGTACAATGTCCTTTACCCCCAATTTTTTATTGACTCTTTCATCCCCCTCTCCACATCTGCTGTCTCAGTGTGAAGATCAAGTTCAGCTGGCTGGGCTTTGACCACAAAATCACAGGGAAGCAGTTCTACAACCAAGTGACCACCGTGGGCCGTCGTCTCAGTGTGGGCAACAGCCTGAAGCAGAAGGAGCTGGCTGCAAAGGACGGCCACAAGCTCTGCCTCTCCACCATGGATCTCGAAATGGACTGCAAGCCAAAGGAGGAGTGTAAGAGCGCACGACGCACCTGATGCAAAGTCACAGTTTGTTTCTGCGGCACGTTCATAAAATGACTTCTCTCCCCTACAGCCCAGTCATTCTTAAAAAGCATCATCAGCCCGATCTTCCTGCTCAGCCTGGTGACCATGTCCGTCACGCAGCTCCGTCTCCTGTTCTACATGGGGGCCATGAACAGCGTCCTGGAGTCTCTCAGTGATGGAGACCTCAACACAGGTCTGTTTGTGTTACTTTTATATGTGTGAGCATGTAGACAAACACAAAAAACATCATTATTATTATTATTATTATTTTGCTTCCATTATATAATCCAGTATTCTCAATAACATTGAATGCAGTTGGGGTTAATTTGTTTTAATTGAATTTACAGTGGAAAGAATGGAACTTGGTAAGAATAAAAGCCTGTAGTTGTATCAGTTCACTGAATCAGTAGGCGAACTGTTAGATTTTAACCTAGACTCTTATATAGACCTGCCATCACAAGCTAACACTCCACTCCCACTACTGACTGCCACCGCTAGTTTTGTTATTTTGTTGTCTGGTTGACCTTGGCCTCTGTCCATGTCAGTAACCCAGTCCTCCCAGGCAGCTGTCATTCAGCCTTAACCTGAAATCACCAGCTTCCATGTGTTGCTCATTAACTAACTTTGCCCCTCGGCACAGAGTTCACATCATAACAGCAGTTTCACATAATGCACATGACTCTCATTAGTCCCCAGATATATCCACCTCATATATCCACCTCATAATAGCAAAAGTCATTCCCTCCTTTTCCCGTGCTTTCACATAGTTTGGTTCCAGCAGCTAAAACTAATAATTAGTTGGACCATTATTTACTACAGTTGCATGGACATCGATACATTGAGACGTTATTTTAGTTGTAGTATTTCTAAATACTATAACTACTATACTATACTATATTATAGTATGTCTAAATCAGGTCAGTATTGGAATACTGGTGTCCATGTAAACATAGTTATTGTGATTACTCAGACAGAAAACTAAACTCTGTCATATCCCATCAAATAATTTCCCCCACATTTACAACATTAACTGTGTTCCGACTTTTTTTTCCCTGTTCTTTCCCTCTCAGTGAGTCTGTACTCCTCCATCTTTGGAGTGCTGCAGCTTCTTTGCCTGATGACCACGCCTGTGATTGGTCAGATTATGGACTGGAAGTTGAAGGACTGTGATGATGGAGCAGAGGAAAAGGAACCCTGCAGCAAGTCAGTAACATACTAACCCAATGATATTAATAATTACAGTAATAACCAGGGGTAAAGGGAAATAAAACCATGAAATGATCCTTTACTGTGACACAGCATCGTGCCTGATAATCTGACATCTCTCTTTCTTCACACAGGGTTGAGACGAAGAAAAAGCACAGAGACAGAAAAACCCAAAAGGTGACCAATGCCTTGCGAGCGTTTGTGCTGACAAACCTCCTTCTTGTCGGATTTGGAATCACTTGCCTAGTGCCCAATCTCCCCCTACAGGTGAGCCCTCAACTACTGCAACACACAGGCCTAAGATTACTTACATTGCAAGTAACTTCTTCAGTGCCATGAAAAGTAATCCGCTATATATTGTAAATAATTATGAATCTTTATCTCTTCTTTTTTTCTCAGATTGTGTCATTTGTCTTGCATACTGTGGTGAGAGGATTCATTCACTCTGCTGTTGGTGGCCTCTATGCAGCTGTGTAAGTCCCACATATCCTCCTCCTCCTCATCCTCATCATCATCGTC
This sequence comes from Trinectes maculatus, assembly GCA_016785345.1. Classification (NCBI taxonomy): domain Eukaryota; kingdom Metazoa; phylum Chordata; class Actinopteri; order Pleuronectiformes; family Achiridae; genus Trinectes; species Trinectes maculatus. Next base: position 151,786 of record JAFBJQ010000199.1, on the reverse strand, counting down.
ATCACCATTATCATCATCATCATCATCATCATCATCCGCTTGGCGTTTTGTAGTGTGAATGTAACATCAATCCTTCTCTCGGTTCTCTCCAGGTATCCATCCTCCCAGTTTGGCAGTCTAACAGGTATGCAGTCTCTGGTCAGTGCTGTGTTTGCTCTGCTCCAGCAGCCCTTGTTCCTGGCTATGATGGGACCTCTGGAGGGAGACCCATTCTGGGTAAGAATATGCACACACTCAAATGGACTTAAAAACCTAAAGAAAAGATTCCTTTTCTTCCTCAGGAAAGGCTAACTCTGGCGTTTTCTTCCAGGTCAACATTGGACTCCTTGCTGTCAGTATGCTCGGCTTCCTGCTTCCTCTCTACCTGATCTGCTACAGAAGGATGCTGCACAGAGAGCGACAGCAGAAGGTGGCTGACGCCAAGATCTACATCAAGATTAACGGTTCTGACATTCCTGAGGCCTTTGTCTAAAGAAAAGTATCGGAAGAGAAAGGAAGAACATTGGCAATCCAGTGATAGATGCACAGATAAAAGGAAAACTGATATCTTAAATATCCCATTCATCCGTCAATTAACACACATACAAACTGCCACCTGCTTTTTCCCCCCCCCCAAAATGTGCTGTGGTTGTCATGGAAACAAGACCACCAGACAGTGTTGCTGAAGAGGAAAGTGAAACGTGGAAAGGGAAGGAGAAGAAAGAGGAAAAGACTGTGAAAGGAACGAGACATCGGCTCTCTGCATTCCCCCAAATCCTCCAGCTTCTCTTTTTATTTCCTGCTCACTTAGCAGCCCATCAGTGCAGCTCGGTTTTACAGAAGACTGCTGGGTTACTCTCTGTACTAACAGAGAAGAGACAGAGAAAGTCAACATTGCGGGTGCCAGCTTTTTTAGCGAGTGATTCCATTGTTATGAGATTTGTGTTTCTGACTTTAAATGATTGTAAATCCCAACACGGGTCGAGACGTATCGAGACTTGTTGAGAGAGCAGCATCAGGCCAGTGTGGACTAAATGGCATTGATGAGTGACAGGGAGGAGAGGTGAGCCATGTTGCTAACAGGTGAGGGGATGGTTGTGATGATTAATTAGGGGCCTTTTTTCTTTTTTTCCCCCCTTTTTTTAAGGTTAACGTCAGTATAACACTGCCGTAGTGTAAAATGTACTGCTGCGCTGCGGGAATATCAGTGTTTTTATGTTGCTGTCTTCTGTTAAAGGGAAATCAAACAAAGCCATGGCGCGCTTTGCTAAAAGCTCAAATGTTTAGATTATTTATTTTATTTCCTCTTTTTTTCAGTTTCTTTTTGTATCTTGAGTTTATCAAAGGTTAATTTTCAGTATAGCGTCATAGAAAAGAGAGGATCTGTTGTTCGTTGAGCAGAATGCTCTAATGAACGTTTTTATACATATCAATGGAACTAGTGTAACCCTATGCAACTCATGGAAATACAACCTCTAATATGCATTCAGGATTTAGATACGCATTGTGTTAAGTGTGTCCATAAACGCATCATACTTTAGAATCTGTAAGTTAAAGTGAGCGTTCAATTCATTCTGTCTATCTAGCATTCAGAGAAATGCAGCACTTTATTTCCTGTAAACAGTGATACATACAACACAGCAGGCTCATTCCAGCACTTCTCTCCTGATGACTCCCTTGAGAAAATAGTCTCACTGTAATTTTAAGCTCCTCATTCCCTCTTAAATGTATTTATTTTATTTTACACTCATTCTTTCCCCATCAAATATTTCATGAAGTACTGTACGTAAAGATTCTCAGTGCTGTAAACCACATGTATGTCACATAGTGTCTTGTTTAGACCTCTCTTTTGCGATCACTGAACATAATTAATCTCGTTTCACAGGAGGGTCAGCATTAATATGGAGGAATGTGTGAGGGCTAATAAAGATGTGATGATCTCTATTATTTTGATTCAAGTTAGAAATTTGTTATTGAAATTTGAGTTTAAGAATTTCTGCTGAAAAAACATGCTGAAAAATATTTTTCGTATTAGATTGTTCTGCCACTAGCCAGCAGAGGTCAGTATCATAATAATTGTTGGATGGCCTGTGCAACCACCCCATGCGTCATTGCAGAGAAGCAACCCAGGGTTGAGTCTGGTCCTTTAGGTTTAACTGTAACTGACTTTTATTCCAGTTTTTCTAAATTTGCTTGGCAAAAATAAGAAATTCTACACAACATTAAAAATAAAACCACTCTGCATTCTGACCAGTAGCACCACTAGTCTCACAACATGTTTTCGTCTGAGCAGCTCTGTCACCACACTGCTCTGTCACCTGATACTTGCACCATCAGATAGTTATCACTTGACATGTTAGCCCCTCACATCACCTGAGAAGAGAGAGCAGCTCTGCTGGCCTGGTGCTGCTGCTGCTGCCACTGTTTGTTGACAGGCCGACCCCTGAGGTTCGTCCAGGGAGACGTTCAGAGGCCTGGGTCATAAGAACTGACCACACATACAGCCAAAATAGCTTTCTATTGCTTATTAGATGGATGGACGGATACTAATAGCCTTGCATTAGTGCATTGCTCCAGTAGAATCAGTGGGCCTAATAGATGGGTGAACAGAGGAATGTTAAGCGGTTGCTGGCAGACAGATACAGATGTGCTATAAATACAACAGAAGTGCGCTGTTATGTAACTTTACACTCGCGAGCACACATTCACATCCTGACACTGGATTATAGAGACCTCTGATGACACCGCGTCACGCGCCAGCACCATCCTATACAAAGCGAACGAGGTGGTGTCAGTCATCAGGGACTTGTAGTCACAGTGGGTCTGGGATTTCTGGAGGCAGATCATCACATTCGTTGTGGTTACTTTGTGTAGAGGGCTTAAGTGATGACGCACCGTGCGTCTGCGCCACTCTGTGCCTTGGCCATTTATACTGCGGTGGTGAGCGTGACCACGTTTCTACGTCACAGCGACAACGATGACGCAGAGCGTGTGGGACACTCATCGGGGGATTGTTCAGGGCTCCCCCTGGGGACGCAGGGTAGAATAGGTCCTCGGCACCTCTTGCTGATCGCAGGGGGAGACTAATACTATATATATATGTGTGTGTGTGTGTGTGTGTGTGATTACATTAAGTACAATGTGATGCGTTGTAATCCAGTGTGATTTGCAGTGTAATTATTGTAATGTATTGTAATGCAATGTACAAAGCACCCACAAACTGCCATCTACAATTAAAGAGAAGAAGAAGAAGAGGCGGAAGACGAAGAAGAAGAAGAAGAAGAAGAGCGCCTTTGGTCTGTACCACGTGGGAACGTGTCATCCCCAGTTAATCCGGGATTTGTTTATTTCTTGTCATCTGTTGCTGTCTGATATTCCACCTGTGATCCTGTATATCATTCATATGTTATCCTGACCTCATGTGGTTGATGACATCTTCTGGTTAAAAGAAAAACTCAGAGTTTCTCGTGAATGGGGGACATCCTGACGTGGCTCACTGTCCTCTCCAAACCAACCTCTGTGGGTTGTATAGTCCTTGCCTGATCCTGGATCAGGAATCTGAAGCTGGATCACATCTTTTAGTTTTCTTTCATAAATGTACCTAAATCACATCAGTACTACTAGTATTTTTAATCTGGTATGTTTAATCTAGTTACACTTTTACTTGCAAACGTGCACTTTAAATGCCCCTTTTTAATTGTGTGGTCTTGTAAGAATCTTTAAAGTGGGTTTGTGAATGTCAGTGATGCTGTCAGACCTATACACAGTCACCATCGCCTACACAACCATTATTATTATTATTATTATTATTATTATTATTATTATTATTATTATTGTTGTTGTTGTTGTTGTTGTTGTTGTTGTTGTTGTTGTTAATATTATTATTGTTGTTACTATGATAATCTGTGCGTCAGGCCTGGTGCTGTGCGCGCAGCAGCAACGCCGCGCCGCGGCCCCGACCAGGAAGTGACAGTGAAGACACGGAGCGGCTGTGGAGGTAGGATGATCTAGAGAGGAGAGGTGCAGGACAAGCAAGCGGAGGAAGAAGAGATCAACCGAGGGAGGGATCGACACTGTTTCCGGAGCCGTGTTGAGCTGCTGATATCTGGGATCTACTGCCAAAAAATGCTCATAAAGGAATTGTAAGTATGTGTATATGTGTGTGTGTGTATGTGTGAAGGGGAGGGGGGGGGTGCGTCTTCATCCTTGACATTGTGGCCAGTCGCCGCTGTGGTGGCAACAGATAGCGGGCAGGGGGATGTCGACATCCCGCATCTGTTTGTCTCCGTCTCCGTCATCGGTTTTCTCCGTCCCCATAAACTGTTCCCTGAATAAAGCGAGGCTCCATGAAGCGGCGGCTGCAGTTGCATCAGCGGCCGCCAGGCAGGCAGGCAGGCATGGCTGTGCCCTTCACATTGTGCATCACAAGCCCTCCAGTGAAGGCAACCAGCAGGCTTTCACATGCAATCCCCTCCGCCGCGGTGTCAAAATGACGGATGCCCGGCAGCAGCAGTGGTGCTGGGGGAGGAGTGGCCGGTGCGAGTCGGTGTCAGTGCCGGCGTCCACAGCCATGTCAGCCGCCGTGGCCATGTTATTGACGCGCGGTGAAGGTGAAACGACTGATGGAGCATTCCCGCATTTACCCCCCGGAGGGATGGAGATGGCGAGGTGTGTGGCGACCGAGGGCGGAGGGATGCTCCAGTGCAGAGAGGGGGAGGCAGGGGAGGTGGGAGCAGAGCTTTGACGCACTGGTCAGGCATCTCTGAGCCGAGAGGACGTGATGGTTGATAAAGTGGGATCTCCCATGCAGAGGGATGGATGTGTGGATCTCTGACACGTTTGTGTGGCGTGGTGAGAGGATGACAGAGTGAGGCCTATCCAGAATCAGCTGGTGGCTGGAATAAGAGTCAGGCCTGCATGAATTGCAGTTTGAGTGGGATGATATTGGCCTTCACGTGGAACATCAGACATAGACATGGTTCAGGAGTCATGGTCCACCGGAGTCAGTGTGTGTGTGTGTGTGTGTGCACTGGTTTCAAGGGCCTTGTGAGTCACCTGTAGGAAAAGTCATCCATCTGATGTGACCTTTTACATGTGTGGTGTTTTTCCCATATTTCCCATTAAATATAGGTAAATGTGAAATATAGGTCAGAGCTATATGGAAGTATCATTTGGCAGCCTCCATCTGATCCCATATTAGAGTCTGGGCATACATTTGTCAACACAGATTGTCTATCTTGGTTTCTCACCACATGTATTTAATCAATAAATGGCCAAGCACCAAAAAAAGGCCTCAGGATTGGAGTGACGGCGCGGGCCAAAGATCGGTAGTGATTAGGGAGAGTCCCGGCCTCAGCAGCCTGCCTGGAAATGAATTAAACCGCTCATGATTAAATGCTGAAAGCACAGCACTGTCAGCACTTAGACACACACACACACACACACACACACACACACACACACACACCAAGATACAGTACCAAGAGACAAGTGAAGTGATCCATGACCTCCTGTGATGGAGGCAGTTTTCTTTTTGACTCAGACAGTGTCCACCTGAACCACTGACCTAAATAACTCTTGATCTACTTGTTCCTCTCTTCCACTGTGTGAGGGGATGGAGAGAATGAATAGTAATGAGAGAGGAAGTTGGAGTGAAAGATGAAGGTAGAGGTAGAGTGAACTCACGGTGAAGACAGAAGAGATGAGAAAGGCATGAGAGCAGTGGGGTGTTTGGTTCCTGATGCAATAGAAAGACACCTGATATTTCTGTCAAGACCTTTAGGCCAAGGTGACTTCTGTCCTGGTTCCACTGAATGAAGTCTGGAACACACTGCCACCTGTCTGATGATGTCTCATATACACCGTTTGTCAGATGATGTGTAGAGGTGTAACGAGCTAAATGGTTAAAGATGCCACTGAGTGTTGTCACAGGATTTCTCCAGGCTGTTGCGTTCATTCAGATTCACCATCACCAAACTGAAGCAGGATCAGTGTCACGTCATCATAATGCTAAACATGTATTTTATTAACACGCCATTTAGGGGGTTGTGTTTGTCAACCATTAAACCAAATGAAGTAAGTGAAGTTCATATCTGTTGAAAAATAACTGACTCGTTAAAGAAATTCAAAAAGTAAACCAAGACTATCTGAATATGAATGTCTGATTTGTATTTGGTATGTGCTGCTAAAATAGCCTAAAATAAGCATAAGGCTAGTTTAATGCATCATGGTGTTTTTGAGTAACATCAGGTTTTTTTTGTTTGTTTGTTTTACTTGCAGTCGAGTGATTCTTCCCATCTCTGTGGAAGAGGTAAGTTTTGATTTCAGTATTGTTTCATTGAGTGAGTGTGCACTTGTCTGTTTGTGGGTGTGAAGGCAACAACAACAACAACAACAACAACAAGGGCCCTTTGACAGTTCAGACTCGGCTGTAGGATTAGGATTACGTTTAGGTTTAGGCATTTGAAGCTTAAGGTCGGGTCAAGGAACTGGGGAACAAGTTGCACAGTCAGCAAAGTCTTTCAACCTCCTTGTTGTCTTTTTCTCAGGGCGTCCCTCTGTCCCCTCTTATTCTCATTTCCATTGCAGCGTCCCTTTCTTTTCAGGCCTGCATTGTCAATGAGTCACCTGAAACTGGTGACCCCCCCCCCCTCCACACACACACACACACACACTCTGGGTCTCTGCCTTGTGTTTATGGTCCATTTGCATTTTCAAGAGACTAATCTAGTTTGGGAGCGACAAGATAAATATTTGAAGCACTAAATCTGCTTGTACACACACTAATCAGTCTCATTAGTGAACGCTGGGACAACACCTTAAAAACCAGCCGGCAGCAGACAGAGTGATACATCTTGATTCCCTCACCGGCCTCTTCATCTTCTGGTACATGGAGACAAATGTCTCCTGTTATGTTTTGCTGCTGGAAACATGCTGAAACACACTGACCACGGCCTCGTCTTCTGTAAAGATTCAGTCCATCCCTTCGATTTGATTTCTTTCTTCTTTTGCTGTTTTCCCACAATAGGCGGAACAGTCGTTATGTTTGGAGATTTAATAAAACAAATTTCCGGGGTTGAACTTCCAAACGGTCAACTAGCTGTGGAGTCACCCCACAAGACAAGGTTGAGGTATATTTGTCCAGCGCTGTAACTGAGGAGCCTTTGCTATTCCTGCATCACATTTATTTAGTCGGCAGTTGTGCTGTCTGCAGCTGATTTAAGGGAACTGCAGCCTCCAGTCCACATTTGACTTTCTCTTTGTTGAACAGTATGAGGTGGAGGACCATCTAAAACCATTTTGGCACAGGTTATCCAGGTCATTGCCCTGTTTGTTTGTCTTTTATTGCTGATGCCGCAGAGGAGTAACCTTTCAGTCTCAACAAGGTTTACCCATCCAGTACCAATGCAGATATAACTAGGAATTGCCCTCAGTTTACAATTCCTGTTAATTTTGATAGTTATGGCTCAAGTGATAAATGTATCTTGATACATGTTGATATATTTATCTATAGGAACTACCAAATGCTTATAAGATCAATTAATTTTTCAACATTAAAACAATTCTGGCTTCTAATCATTTCACTTAGAATTACAAAGAATAACATGTGTAAAATGTGACTCATGATATTCTCTATGTTGAAAAATTCCTAAATCCAAGAATAACTGTAATCTTTTACCCCATAGCAGAATAGTTCGGGTGCCATGTTTGTGATGTTGTAAATGTGCCTTTGTTCTCCGGTCCAGCTTTGTGCAGAGGTTACACGGTGGATTAGAGGTGATTAAGAAATGAAAGGAGCCATTGTCCTCTGTTAAGACACTCACATACACACTCAGGTTTAGAAAGATGGGGGGCTGGAGGGGGGGCGAGAGGAAGAATGGGATGAGAGTGTGTTTACAGGTTGTAGGAGAGGAACCAAGTCTGGTGCAGTGTAAAATATAACGTGCCAAGCAGAAATGATGGCGGACATGAATGTATGGATGAGATGGAGGGTGGAGGAAGATGGAAGCAATCAGGGATCAGAAGAAGAAGTAATCCATCACTTGAGACTGGAATAGATGAGCAGATAGCACAAAGGGAAAAAGAAAATCTGTATGGGACTGTGAAAGCTCAGTCATATTGTGGATACATGAAGAAAAGCCGTGAACTCCTCAGTCCAACCTGCTGTGTTTTGGTGTTTTCAGTACCAGGTTGGCCAGTTGTACTCTGTGGCTGAGGCCAGTAAGAATGAGACGGGTGGAGGAGAAGGCGTGGAGGTGCTAAAAAACGAGCCCTATGAGAAAGATGGCGAGAAGGGACAGTACACACACAAAATTTACCATTTGCAGAGGTAAGATCAACAAGCGCACATCAAGTTGTCCTGTCTAAAGTCGTCTCCCCGTGTGCTCTGGTGGATTGAAAGGAATTAAACGTAATTTAATGTGTAAAATATCAATAAACAATTATTTTCCACTTTTCTTTAACGCAGTAAAGTGCCGTCATTTGTCAAGATCCTGGCACCACATTCGGCTCTTAATATCCACGAGAAAGCCTGGAACGCATACCCATACTGTCGCACAGGTAGCTGACACACACACACACACACACACACACACAAACACACACACACACACTTCAAAATTCAGACCCCTGCCACGTTTCTGACTCAGGGCTTTAGTGGTGCACCAGAAATAGCATTTATTTAAAGGGCAGGTACACTGCAGCAAGAAAATGTTAGTTCAGATATTTTAAGGGTTCAGGCTCAGACATTATTATAAGATGTGGTGTAGGTGATGTAAGTTCAATGAATGATCTTTCGTGCATCTGAGAAGTGATTTATTGTGATAAATATCCCATAATAAACGCATGTCACAGTCACATTCATCTTAACTCCCTCCCTGAAATCTTAAAGTCATCCCTCAATACCCAGGTCTAAAAAAACAGGACCTGAAGGAAGTACCATCCTCAATTTGTTTTATCGACATTGCACTGACTTAGGATGCAGTGTGTGTCACTGCATACACGCAGCCTCTGAAAGCTGATTCCCCTCAGAATACGTGGAACTGGACGCTGCAGTGATTGTCACCATAATAACTGAAAGTGCAGATTTTTATATATTTAGAATCTGAAATTTGAGTCAACGTGCTCTCATTTTTTTTTTGCTGAGTCAGGACTTCCATAAATGTTGTCTGCTACACTTGATTTAAATGGAAATAATGATGCTCAACATCATCGTGCGATCTTAAATCCTAGATGGGTGTGAATGCAATTGACTCATATTACTCAGAGGTCACATCGAGGCTTACCTGTCTATAGTTTTCTGTCTCTCTCTCTCTCTTTCTCCCCCCCTCCCTCTCTCCCATTCTCCGTCCCTATGTCCCTCACTCCCTCCCTGTCTCTTTCTCTGGGCCTCTGTCACCTTGAAGGAGTAGTTGAATAATTTACAGCGTGTCCAGTGAGAAGACTCATGCAATCACTTGACACGCACACAGACACACACACACACACACACACAAAACCAGCTTCCAAACAGCCAGCCGGTATGCAAAAACAGGATATTCAAAGGTTCAAAGGCACATCCTGGACATACGCTGCAATTATCACTCAATGACACATCCAACATCTCCCCGTGCCCTCTTGTCCAACCCCACAACATATTCATTTCTTACATGTTTCTTTACTCTAATCCTTTTTTGTATTTCTCTTTTTTGCTTTTTTCCCATGTATCCCTGGCGCGTGGCTCTGCAGTTATCACTGTAAGTATATCTGAATACGTTTCGTGTATGTCAGCATAAACGCAAACCAAACTTTTAGTCACACTGAGGCAACAAATTGACCTGAAAGTTGAGAAAGGAATATGATCCATTTCAGTCACAGCAGCAGCAGCAGGGATGGTCGGACACCATTACTGAGTGTGTGTGTGTGTGTGTGTGTGTGCATGCCTGTGAGTGAGTGAGCGAGAGAGAGAGAGAGAGATGCGTGTTGCTATGTGTGCATAACAGCAGGACACAGACCCACATCAGTTATGTGTCATGTTCTTTCACTCGCTTATACATTTACATATGAATTACTCTCGACTCACTCTTCCTCTCCCTCCACTGTCCCTCCCTTCTTTATTTCTCCCTTCTCTGCAGAATGAGTATATGAAAGACAACTTCCTGATCAAGATTGAGACATGGCACAAACCTGACATGGGACACCTTGAAAATGTAATTACAATGGATGGTTTAGTTTATTTTTGTATTATTTGTTTATTTATTATTATTTGTCATACCATCGTTTCTGGGAAACAAGCTCCAGTTATTACTTTGGGTTAATGTTCCCATATAAATTATATAAATTACATAAATAAGTTAGTTATCATTTTTAAAAAAACAGAAATGATGTGCAAAACTACAAAACATAACTCCTCTGAGCCTTGTGCTTCTCGTCTGTGTTGTATGTGTGCCTCCTGCAGAAACTTGTGTCTGTATCTAGCTATGCTCTGTGGTTCACCTCAGGTACACGGTTTGGATCCAGAGACTTGGAAAAAGGTGGACGTCGTGTACATTGATATCGCCGACAGAAACCAGGTGGCGCAGAAGGTGATTACATAAAAAAAAAAACATATTGGGATGATCACACAAACTGGATGTGTCTTGTCAAGTGTGTTTCATTCTGTTTTGTCTTGTGCTCTGTCCAGGACTATAAGCCAGAAGAGGACCCATGCAGGTTCAAGTCAGTGAAGACCGGCCGAGGCCCTCTAGGACCAGACTGGAAGGTACTGTCCTGTTTTAAATGTTGATTTAAACATGTCTGAAGCCACTGACATACGAAATAAACAAAAAAAAAAAGCCTTCAGAACATTACTGTTAATTACTGTTGCTTGGTGGTGGGCAACTGTAATTATAAATAAATCAGCATTGAAGTCGTTGACGGGCAAACACTTCATCATAATATTGTATAACCAGGGCCATAGTAACTTTCATAGTATTATCAGTTTTTTATAGTAACTTTCATAGTATTATCAGTTTTTTATAGTAACTTTCATAGTAGTATCAGTTTTTTATAGTAACTTTCATAGTAGTATCGTTTTTTATAGTAACTTTAATAGTAGTATCAGTTTTTATAGTAACTTTTATAGTATCACCAGTTTTTTAACTCAGTCAGTAAACAAATGAAGACGTTGACTAATCAATAGTGGTTCGATTATTTCCCTTACTTTGCAATTACTGGCATTGTGCAGACAACCTAAACCACCTTGTCTGGAAATGATTTTACTGACAATAGAATCTGTTGAGTTTCTGAATCTATAAAACATTGTCAAACAAGTCAAATCATTGAAAAAAGCTAAACAATTGAAAATCTGAATGAAAACCATTGAGTCTTTTTATATTTTACAGCTAAGTAACCGTTGTTAATAATGTATTGTTGTGCAGAGGGAGCTTCCTAACAAAAAAGACTGCCCACACATGTGTGCCTACAAACTGGTTACTGTCAAATTCAAGTGGTGGGGCCTGCAAAACAGAGTGGAGAATTTCATCCAAAAGGTTCGTTAGCGGCCATGTTTTATCATTTGCACTTGACATTTCAGTTGCTCTGGACCACAGCGCCGCCTTATCTTTCATTTCCTCTCCCCTCCTTAGGAAGAGAAGCGCCTGTTCACCAACTTCCACCGTCAGCTCTTCTGCTGGATCGACAAGTGGATTGAACTGAACATGGAAGACATTCGCCGTATGGAGGAGGAGACGCGCAAGGAGCTAGATCAGGTGAGGAGAACCGGACCCGGCACACCTGCGAGTAAATATGTGTTGATATGATGTGACATGTTTTTGCTGTGCCTGTCAGATGAGAGTGAATGACCCAGTGAAAGGGATGGTGGCGCTAGAGGACTGAGGTTGCGTCAGACCGTGAATGCTGCTGCTCATCAGGTCAGAGGAATTCTTTTTTTTTTTTTTTTTAACTGTCAAACCAGAAATGTACACATCAGTAACACAAATGTTCTGTTTTATTACTGTCCGTATTCTGAAGTTTTTCTCATCAGGCTGCAGAGACGTTCCTTTTGTGGCTATTGGAATTATTTTCTGATTTAAGAAATTTTTAAAAAATTCTTGTCTGTGTTTTTTGAAGTTAACGTAACATCCAAGAAATACAAATAAGAATATGTGTAAAAAAAAAAAAAGTTAAAGATATCTTTAACTTTTTTTTTGAAAGTGAAACTCAAATCAGTCTGATTTCTGTCCGTTTCAGACTAGAAAACCCAGACACCAGCGGATTCACATCCTCCCTCTGTTCCACCTGAGATAACACCTGACCGGCCGGTCCAAACTCTTCCTTACCCCGGTACTATCCAGTTATCGGGGACCTGGACCCAGCAATCCCACCTCCCTTGAGTCCCATCCATTATTTTTGTTTTTCCATCCAGCGTCCCCATCTTAACTGCTCTGAGGCCTCCTGTAACAACAGTATAGATTTTGTCACTCCTCTGTTTCTCTCCGTCAGGCTCTGAAGGATCCTGAACTACAGAGAATTTATTATCTCTGCAATTTAGGATTCATTCCAATTTAGGATATCCCATTGTGTACATATACAGTATACAGTATATATCGGGGAGATGAGACATTTTATTAAAATATATAGTATATATATATATATATACATATGAAAATATATATAAACAGGGTTTTTAAAATGATTTTGTCTGTAAGTTTGCCTGTAGATGTTTATTCTTCACGACCAAGCTGTATCTGCTCAGCGTTACATTTTGATCCTGTGATATGTCTCTTTTCTTATTTTTCTAGATTTATCCTATACTTCCTTTCTCTCCACTTGCGCCATGTTAAAAGTCTGTGTTTTTGTTTTTTTCATTGCTCTGATCAGTTTGCAAACCGCAGCTAATAAGATGGCAGTTGTGCTCAGAGTGTTATGTTGTGTCTGCTGTACTCCTGACCTCCCAGATAGAACTGTTTTTTCCCCCCTGTATATCCCGGATAGGTTGTTGCATCCATTGGTTTTCCTGCTGCTGTGGTGTGTGTTTGTGTTAGTGTGCGTGTGTGTGACAGCGCCTGGCCCGTGTGTGTATTTCTGTAGCATTTGTAGGTCTTTGCGGTTTCCTGTTTCCCGTCATGTTTTTATTTTTCCCATCATCAGATCATTTCTTGGGCTGTTCTGTTAAAGTGCAGCAAAAGATGATCATATCCAAATTTAAATATACAGTACTGTGTGTATATATACACACACTTACACAAAGAGATGGTCCACAAAGTTAGACTCGACAGTAGAAAATGCACAGTAGACAAATAGAACAGCTATGAATGAGTGGAGAACTGTCTCTTTTATTACTTTCAATCTGAGTCCTTCTGTCCGCAGGCTTTAATTTAAATGTAGAACTTGTTACCGTGGCAGTAATGTTAACGTTAATCAAAGATATACAGCTCTTGCTTGCTGTAGGTAGGACAAATATATATCATTTGGAAGTAAGACTTTATAGCGTTTTTGCCCTGTCACCCATTCTGTCACTCCTCCAGTGGATAAATGGTATTATCCAGTGATAGCAATAATTACCATGACATGTTGGTCTGTTTGTTTCTTCAGTTCCTAACACGTGCACTTAAGCAGAGTGGACGCTGAAAGTCAAGTTATTGGTGATTTATTTTTTTGTTTTATTTTATTAAATGTTGGTTTTGTTTTGTCTGTGGACGAGGTGCATTCCTGCCTCTCTGAAGGCCGTTGTTTGTAATAGTTGTGGTATTCTGGTATATGCATGAGTGTACGTGAGTGATGTACAGTGGCTTGTCTTTGAAGAGATGTGATTCCAGCTGGGTGAAGAAGGGAGGATCTAATGGAGCTAGAGGTGCGTTTACAACAGGCAATATGGCTCCTCCTCTGGTTGATGCCTGCATGGCCTCCTTGACTCACCGTTAATATATTTCAACTATATCAACAGTGATAAAGAGGGTCGTGTCCAAAACACTGCCGTGACATGAGAGCACTTAGAGTTTTAAGTTGTTTTGCAAAGAAGAAGCCGATGCTTTGGGTTAGTGGGGATTAGTGTACGTTCACCTGTATTAGACAGATTCAGTTTGCCCAAATCCAGTTGGCTTTAGCCTCTTTTTTTTGCTAATTAATTATTCTCTACATTTACAGGATGTGATTTGTTTAAGGACGAATCAGAGACACCTGCCATTCTAAATTCTTATATATTCTTGTACATTAGAAACCACTGTTACTGCTAAGTACTCTAGCGTAACAGTTAACCCAATAGTTGGCTGCTGAAACCTACTTAATAACATGAGCACTTCCTGTTGCATCCTCAGGTTTGTGATGTCCAACCCTTCCACCTTTCTTCTCCATCACGCCTCTCACTCACTGTCAGTGATGGGGCTTACCAAGTGAAACAAAGACATTTGGAGGACGTTGTGTATGTACTGATTTTGGATTTTGTAAATAGCAAATACAGTTAATATAGATAAACACACACACACACACACACACATAGACCAGACTGTCCTGCCAAACCTACAGCACACCCTCGTGGCACTCGACCCTCTTGCCCCCTCTCTAAATCTTAGGCATCACACACACACAATACAAGTTGCACTCACAGACCACCTGTGAGGATGTGTAGAGTTAGAGTTGGTGAAATGTAGTGTTGATAACACATACGATGAGTAGACATAGTAAATGTATTCTTACATATTGTTGCCCCCGACGACGCAGCCTTCAAAGCAAAGCGAAAACCCCGCTCACCGCTCCCTCTCCATGTTCCTTCCTCACAGGGCCCAGGTCTCCTTGACAGGACAGTGTACCAATATATATTTTTGTTCTGAATGTTGTTGTACCTCTGTTGTCGGTCTATGAACTACACTCACCTCGCTCAGTGATAAGGAGCCTACAGATTAACGGCAGCTCGGGTCGGTTCATTGATCCACATATTTAGTAGATGGTGTTGGCACCATGTGGGGCCTCGTTTAGATTTGGCCCTCTTGTGGTGATTGATGGGGTTGAGGGGACAATACAATACTACATTTAGGTGCAGCTTTGGAGGCTCGGACACTACAGCTACAGTACATGGAAGAAAAAAGGCAGTGTGAGAGTGGATACTGACAGTAGATGGAACTGAAAGAGCCTGACGACACCACACAAACCTGTGAGAGAACATGGTCTAACAGAGACAATCTCATATCCATTGTCAGATTCCTGAATTTATAATCAGAGAATGAAACCAAATGATCCCACACCCCAAACTGTTTTTAAAATTGTTCAACCTCTCTCTCTCTCTCTCTTAGTCTCTCGTAGTCTCTCTCCCTCTCCCATGTTGACTCGTCTCCCGTTTTTTCTTTCTTTTATTGTGACTTTGTGCCTTTTTGTCATCTTATCTTCCAATAACACTGCTGTACATTGGAGATGTAAGAAATGAATAAAAAGAAGCAGAGCAACTGTATCGTAAAGTCGTATGAAGGCTCTTTCAAAGAGATTGTAATCCAGCTGACTTGTCCAAAACAGTGAGTTTGTTTTCATTTGTTTATAAAATTATTTTTTCTGTAACTTTAGACAAGTAGGGGCTTGAGCTATATTATCTATATTATTATTATTATTAGATAAGCCTATAGGCAACAAGCAGTATAGCCAATGGATTGATAGAATGTAAATCTCTAAAGATAAAATAATATTCCATATGTCATTTCTTTTAAAAAATTATTGCTTTGAAAATGACCAACACAAATATGTGTGTGTATGATTCCAGACACAAGAAATTACAATGTGTAATTTCAGCATATTCATATTCCCCATTGTCTTGAGTCACTGCTCTTCAAGTGTAATCACTAGTTTTTGCCCGATGCACATTGAACTGGCACAGAGGAAAGCGGGGGACCCTGCACATTCCATACTGTTGAGTAAGTGAAGGATTATTTATACACACACAAAGAGAGCTTTAATGCAACAAATGCCGTGCGTCCATTCAATAAACAGACATGTCCATTCATGAATTAGATAATGCTTTCTTACGGGATTGTTAGCCAACCTGGGATAATAGCTTGATCCGATGTTACGCTTTAAGTCCAGTGCAGGTTGTGTGTGGCTGCAGCCAGGAGGAGAACAGCTGAGGACCAGGCGAGAGGAGCCAGAGGGAGAGGAAACGGTCAAACAACGGGACTCTCCGTGGGGAAGCAGATCCAGTCTCTTGACTCCCCTTTGGAGAGCTTCATCATCTGTGCACAAGGGGTCTGCAGCTTTTTCCAGACACCACAGGAGAGACACACAGATCAAGGTACTGAACTCAGTGGATGATGGTGGGAGTGTTTTCTTTTTAACTGAGAGAAGATGAAAGGAAACACTCATCTTCTACTTTAATGACATTTTGTGGTGATGTTCTTGATACAAAGATGAAACTGTTACATTACATGAGCTGCTATGTACGCCTCATTTACTGTTTGTTATTCTACTTTTCTGGAACATACTAATCATAGTTCTTTTTTTTTTTTTGGAGAAGCTATTGTGAAGGTTCATAGTCTTACCTCTTGTTATACTGCCCCCGAGTGGCCAAAATACCAATTATTGCAGGTCTCATTTTAGTGAGACCTATACACTGAACAGACCCATAAACAGATATATACTTTTTTTACATCAGGAACGTTTAGAGACCCTGTTTAATAAAAGCACTGTTACTTTAACATGGGTGAAACTAATGGTGATTTGATGTGATTACAAAGCAATTTCAGAAATGACTTTCAGTCAACCCCATCAGATTTGGCTTTGTCATTTTTTTTTGTGGGCCTCAGGTTATTATTGTGCTCAGCGTGTGTATTTGCATATTTGTTTACGGCTTGTTTACATGTAAGTGTGTGTGTCTGCAGGGGAGGAAATGAGCACTGGAAGATTTCGAGGTGGTGGGAAAGACAAGTGCAGGTAAGATCAGTGATCACCTCCCTTTCAGAGATGAGTGTATGAGGAAATCGCCTCATCTGCATAAACCATAACTGTTGTTAACGGACTGTTTGATAAAACTTTAACAGTCTGCCATTCATCGTTTCTCACTGGACCAGTGAACTCTGCTCTGTTATCCACTTAACACTTCTGCTTGCTAAAGAATGTGCCCTAATTCTCTTCATGTGACACTGTTACACAATGTGACAGCGAGTAATGAGGCGACCAGGATTAGCATTTTTTTTTATTTATTTCAGGGGTCATTTGTTCTGGTAGTTTCTTTGCTCCAAGCACGTTTCCATCCCATGTCTCCCAACAAGGGATGGAAAGATGGAAAGAATTATATGAAGCTTATCTAATAATAATGCCAGCAAGAAACAATGGATGTGCAAACCCCCAATAATGCAACATAATTAATTTTCCATTGTTTTATTATATCATGAATTTTAATTGGTAATAACAGCTCCTGTGTGATTCAGTCCATAGTCTTATAATTAGTTTGGGAATTTCGAATGATTTATTTTCCAAAAAGAAAATCTCAACATCTGTGTCAGTGTGTGTCGACTCCATTCAAGCCCCCCCCCCCGTCCTCTGGGTTTACAAAGATAACCTTTCACCTAAATGAAGAGAGGCTGGATTGAGGCCAAAAGAAGCTAATGCCATTGTGCCTTGATGTCCCCTCACTAATGCGCCACTGTAATTGCAGTGTTGCATACACCACACTGGTGTAGTAAACCTCTTAGGGGTCTGAACTGTTGCTCAAGTCTTGTGAAATGTCTCTCAAAGATGGAGGATCAGCCTCTAGTCCAGGTTCTGGTTCAAAGACCAACACACACACACACACACACACACATTCACATGCTGGCGATTATTGTCCAAATCGGGCTCATTCTTGCCCACATTCCTGAGTCGACCCCACAGCTTTGTCAGTGGCTGTGCCGCTGCTGCCTGCCCACACAGGACCCTGCTACAGACGGGACTACACCAACACAGACGCACTTCAGTCTGGGCTTCAGTTGAAAGGGCCTGAAACGGAACCTGGCTGAGGCACATGCAGAGAGGTTTAACAAAAAAGATATTGTGATACCTTCAGTGGTCTAAGCAGAGTGACGGAGGCCTGGCTGCAATGGCTGCAACCAAACCGACCACAGACGTCTGAGGAGGAATCAAGCCGAAAGCTATTTTTATTTTTTATTTCACTGATCTTAAATTACCTATAGGACAGACAGGTAAACAAAGCTAACGGCACGGAAGATACAAAGATGGACCCTTTGACAGACGGTCCACGTGTACGCTCAGACAGTATGAGCAGCTCAGCATCTCAGGGCTCCAGGTCCAGGATGCTCCTCCGCCAGCGTTTGTCCCAGCTGTTGACCTGCATAGAGGACATGAGCTCTGATGACGAAGCCAGCGAGGAGGTGTCCCGCACGCTGGATGAAGCGTTTCAGCTCTGCGGACGTTACATTCCCACAGATGCATTCAGGTTATTTGTATACTGTAAATAGCTTTATCTGGATCACGTGTGAATAGAATAACTCAGATTGTGTGACTGACTTTAGAGAACATGTGTTATGATGTCTGATTTATTTTTTTTTTGTATTTTCTGTTCGCCCATCACCCTAGTCAATTACTGTTGTTAACCCAAAACACACTTACAGGCTGCACATGGTGACCTGGAATGTGGCCACATCAGAGCCTCCTGAAGCCGTCACCTCTTTGCTGCAACTCGATGTCCAGCCCCCAGCAGATCTCTATGTGATTGGGTGAGCAGAAAAAATGTGATTCATTTGTCAAAGCAACAAAATGAGAGACATCACTGTGCCAGTATTTGTCATCTCTTGGTGTTGGCGTGTGTCAGTTTGCAGGAGGTGAATGCGACACCTGTGAGGTTCATCTCAGACCTGTTGGTGGAGGACTCCTGGAGCCACATCTTCATGGACACACTGGCTCCCAGAGGATTCATCAAGGTGAGAACAGAAATGAAGTCGTGCATAAATAGTAAATTTACATTTTTTATATAATACAACAATACAATTCATGGAATTGCATTTGCTGAATAACATCTTTCACTTTCTGCATCTGTCAAGGTCACATCAGTGAGGATGCAAGGTTTGCTTCTGCTGCTTTTTGCCAAACAAGCTCACCTGTCCTACATCAGAAACATCCAGACCACCTACACTCGTACCGGCATCTTCGGCTACTGGGTATGAAATCACTTTAATAGCGCTGGATAGCACTAAACCTCATAGACAACGACACTGTACAGCCCTGCACCCCAGAAACCCCAACAGCATCAGACGCTGTAGAGTTAGAGAACATTATGAAAGGCCTATTGTGTTTGTTTAGTGGAACATCAACAACATCAGCAACTGAATGAAATGAAAAGGAGCAATCAGTCAAATGTTCCCATCCATGATCAGAGTTACTATATTAAAGAGAATCCAATCTGATTGATATATAAAAATATGCTGTTGAACTTATGGTGCATCATTTGAAATCTGCCATATCTTTTACTGCACATATCATATAGTATGTTTCTCCTCCACCGTGTGTCTGTGTCAGGGGAATAAAGGAGGAGTGTCCCTCCGTTTTTCCTTCTATGGCCACATGGTGTGCTTCCTCAACTGCCACCTCGCAGCTCATATGAACTACGCTCTGCAGCGCGTCGATGAGTTTGAGCACATCCTGGAGACGCAGGAGTTCGACGTCAGCGACAGCCCAAATGTGCTGGACCACAAGTCAGCACACACACACACACACACTGCTCTGTGATATAGTGCACTGATGGTTGTTGTGCAGCAGATAAAGTGAGGCTCTATCCCTCTCGCCCACAGGGTGGTGTTCTGGATGGGTGACCTGAACTTCCGTATCGCAGACCACGGCTTGCACTTCCTCCGCTCATCCATCAACAGCGGACGCCTTAATTTGCTGTG
This sequence comes from Trinectes maculatus, assembly GCA_016785345.1. NCBI lineage: Eukaryota > Metazoa > Chordata > Actinopteri > Pleuronectiformes > Achiridae > Trinectes > Trinectes maculatus. The sequence goes on along the minus strand of JAFBJQ010000199.1, from coordinate 131,990 downwards.
GAGCAAAGACCAGGTGATGAGCCAAAACAAGCACACAAGATCTCTCTTTCACACACACACACACACTTGCTCAATGATTTCCTTTTTTGCAGCTCATCATGATGAAGAAGAAGGAACCATTCCTGCAGGAATTTGAAGAAGGCCCATTAAATTTTAAACCCACCTACAAATTTGACCGCAACTCCGACACCTATGATACCAGGTAGCAATGGCTTCAAACAATTATGCTACATACCAACACACAAACACACCTCCCCAACATGCATCAAACCTCACCTGTGCTGTTTGTGTCCATTTGAATTTTGCACAGCTCTCCGAAGACATGGTTTGGTTTTAAGTAAGAACCAGCGCTTTTTTTTCTGTTTCATGCTCCACATTCCCTTATTTCTTAGTCTCCGCACCGTCTGTCCTTTTCCCCACCACATCTTTGGTTAACATTTTAAAAAAAAGAGAAAATTACTACTTTTCCAGAAAAAAAACAAACACACAAAGTCAACCCCAGATGTATAGATGGAATTGGGAGAAGCTCTTTCTGTGAGTCATATTTGTTCTTGACTCCAGCGTCATGTATGTGTCTCTCTCAGAAAGAGCACTGTGGCGCTGCCTCTAACCATGTACAGACCCAGGCCCCTGCAGCGCTGCAGCACCACACTCCTCTTCCTCCTCACCTCCCTCACCTGGGGGCTGCTCTCTGTCTGGCTGGGGGCCTGGCACAGGGAATTAGACCCGCCAAGGTGGGTGTCTCCATAGATATGCCCTGTTGTCCATCAGTTAGGTGATATAACCTACAATCACAATCTAAATGGAGACACTGACGCAAATGACAAGACGAGTCACGTGACAAAATGAACACCACAATGAATTTCAGACACGACCTGCAAATTCATGAGACATGAGACAGCTCCCTCCTGCATCCAGCACCCCACTGTTCCTTCCTGCATAATGTATGTGTCGCTTGTTATGGTGAATGTGTGTGTACGATATCAGACGGCACTGCACACTCCTGACGTCCATCACTTCTCCTCACCATGCTACACTGTAGGTACTCTGCATTGCATGTGTGTGTGTTCTGTTTGTGTTCTTTAACGGCACCGTTTTTGTATTTCTGTTTAAAAACTGGGAGTGAGGTTGAAATGGATAAATGCAAACGTGTGTGTGTGTGTGTGTGACATATCGGATGATTTGACTGGACAATTTCCAGCCAGTGGTATTGACACCTGCCTTTTCTTCACCTAGTGGCAAGAAAAGGAAACCAGCTTGGACAGATCGGATCCTCTGGCGTATCAAACCCAAAATCCTGCCATCAGAGGATGACGAGAAGGCTTTAGTTCCTACTGATGATGGACAGGATGAGTATCCAATCATGGTCACCCTGGATAAATACACCAGTGACATGAGCTACGGAGTCAGTGACCACAAGCCTGTCATTGCAACATTCAGCGTGGAGGTGCGAGCACACGTATTGTTGGACAATGTTTTGTGGTTGTGGGTCTGTTAATGAATACGTATCCGTTTGTTTAAAGAAGAAATCTCACTTTTTCTATCCCACAGCTGAAGAAGTGCTTTGACACACCAATGGTGCACATTTCTCCAGTGGGTGTATGGAGCGCAGACCAGGATGCAGTCCTCAACTACACTATCCAAGAGGACTTCTTGTCCTCCACGTGGGACTGGATTGGCCTATACAAGGTACCGGTACCCAACATATAGAGGAAATGAAAAAAACAGCAATAATATGATTTGACCTGTATGGCTGATGTCGTGCAGGTGGGATTCAAGAGTTCATCCGACTATGAAACCTTTGTTTGGGTAAAGGAGGATGAGCTGCCAGAGATAAATGAAGTCATAGAGGTGAAAGTGAAGTTTTGAAACTTCTTACGGTGATAATATGAACTGAGTGCAGGCTTCATCAACAGACATGGTTTATTTCGGTTGCAGATATCTGTGGATAAAGATGAGATCCCTCTGCTCGGTGGACAGTATATTTTGGGCTACTACAGTACAAACATGCAAAGCATCATCGGCCTCAGTGCAAACTTCCAGGTAAGTGATCTTTCAGCATATTCCGATCAGTTCTTCACTTAGATGAGTATTATTGAATTATTTGAAGACATGCCAGTCTGTACTTATACTCAGAACTTTTAGAATAATGTGAAAAATAGAAGTACTGTGATACATGTGTACCCGTGTCTACCCACTAATACACACACAGGTGAATTTTCACTTTTCTAACAATCCTTGTTTTCATTTGGCAGATCCTGGAGTCAAAGCGTGCTGTTATGGAAGGCCTCGTTCCTGAGAGCATCAACGGGCTGAACAAATGAGAACAAATCCGCTGCAGTGCCTCATCGTGTATCTCTCACTTTAAATAACCGATGTTAGATATGGATGTTGACGTAAATGTTTACATCTGAGACATTTATTGCCGTATTACAAATAACTGCAATGTACAGTATATGTGGTAGTGTGGCAACTGTATGGCAGTGAGCATCAATCACAAGAGGATCATATTTTGAACATTTTCATTTGTTTCAAAGATTTCCATTATTTATCTTTCTCCAAAGCTGTAGTTTCTAACTTTAGTGCAATACAATGTCTTTTCTATACCAATTCAAAAATGATTGTTCTCAAAAAAATAGAGAAGTATCAAAATCTCCCTCTGTGTGTATGTTGTATTGAAGTTGTGTATACTTTGCTGACTGAGTCAATATCAATCACCATGCAGGATGGGTTTGAGGACCATTTTTATTGTGACAGTGAAATATGCTTTTTAAGTAAGGAATGGACGCTGCCTTTCACCTTGCAGTGAACTTTTGTGAGCAAAACCAAATTTAATTTAAATCACAGACTATGTAGATCCTGAAGTTCAGGACTTTCTAGTGCATCCGGATTAAAATAAATTTTACAGACCTAATTTTCCTTTATTGAAGCACAACACAATCAAAAAACAAAAAAAAAACATGATTTGCCTCTCATTACTTACAATCACATACTTTTAAAAAATCAGAAATGAATATCTTTCTAAAGTACATGAGGAAAACAATGTCATAACTTTGACTAACTTTAACTTTTTAAAATTATTTTAAATTATCAAAGTACTCCACTGCTAATATATGGGCATTATTTATCACTGTCTCGTAAAAAAAAGTACACCTGTTAAACACACAATAGTCTTACTACAACACAAATTTGGTAGACAACGTAAATGTAGCACTACGTACTGTTCCCCGTGTGATCATCATTGACACCAACAAGCAAAGAATACACACTCTTTAATTATTACGATGTGCTGCTCTACCGCTGTAGCAAATGACTATGGTTTAGAAAATAAGGCAGAAATATCCATTTAATTACAATAAAGTTGAAGATGAACAAGGGATATCAACAGGAACTTGTACCAGCGCTGATGTCCCATAATGCATTGCGAAGTCTGACGGCGTCAGCCCTTTGGAGCATCTCCCATCATCTATAGACTCTTCGGCTGTACACACGTGGGAAGTGTTAGCATATCGCTACCACGCTAAAGGTAAAGCGTAAACGCGTATATATCTGACTATCTGATGTCATACAAGACTGGACACAGCTGTGTTACGAATTGACAGCTACCTTAGTGTCCGGTGCTAACATAAGCCTTATGCAGAACTGGCTAGCAGAGTTGTCAGCTTTCTCGGTTTACACTGGAGACTATGGTTTGACAGGCTAACAAAAAGTGAACCTCTCAACTAAACTTTATTTAATGTTACACACGTTTAATGTTCCTCATTATCATAATGACATTTGTAAACATGGCTCTATATTGTATACTGCTCCCTCGTCTTTTTCAGAATCAACAACAGTAACTTTACGGACAGTGTGTCAGGTTGTTTAGTTAGCTATACTGTTGCCTTAACAACAACTGAGAAATGACAGCTCCTCCTCGTAAACTATAACAAACTAAAGATAGAGTCTGAATTTTGGACTTAAGGTAATAAAACATCTACAAGCCACAGCATTTAAAACATCATGCCATTATCACAGCATGTTTTTCGGCAGGTTTCTAGCATTCAGAGATTTTCCCAAACAAAGGGAACGTAATTAACAGAAATGAGCATCTGACATGTTTGTACTCTGTCCTTGTAAATATTTCATATTTCAGAGTGGTTTCCAAACTAAATTGATGATGACTAGTGAGGACGTGGAGCGGCTGCTGATTCAGTTCCAGGATGAGGAAGGGGAGGTTCTGGGTTCACCTTTCGATGTGCCTTTAAACATCACCCCAGACAAACTCCAGCTGGTCTGCAATGCACTGCTACAGAAGGTAACTTTCCTGACAGTTTAATTATGATCTACACCTCTTCACATCGAAAACAGTTGTATATTTTCTTTGCACAGACTAAACAGTGTTGATTTTTGAAACAAAGTATTTGTAATGGGCAGCATCATAAAGCATAATCAATACATCAACAACAAAGACACATTTTATGTACATTGCATAGAAGTCACATTACTTTAACTTTGTAAAGTCATATAAAGCTGAAATATAAAATTTGCTGATATATGTCATTTAATTAACTGTAGGATGAGCCAGTACCTCTGGCATTTTTTGTGCGTGGAGAGGCGGAGGTGGTGTCCAGTCTGGGGGCTTGTGTGACGGCCCTTGGGGTTGAGACAGAGCAAGTCTTGCCAGTTGTGTACCAGCCTCAGGCTGTGTTCAGGGTTCGGGCTGTGGCCCGCTGCACTAGCACACTACAGGGACACACAGAAGCTGTCATTTCAACTGCTTTCAGCCCCACTGGCAAGTGAGTAACTCTGATGGAGACTTTATTTGCCTGTTTGCATGTTGTCTTGTACTCTGATTGATCTGACAGTGCATATAACATTGTTTTAGACATCTGGCCAGTGGTTCTGGTGATACCACGGTGCGTTTTTGGGACTTGACAACTGAAACACCCCACCACACTGCCAGAGGTATCTTGTCGCTTCCATATAGTATTTTAATCTGCTATGCATTAAAGACACAAATAAGTGATAATTGGGTTTAGACACTATATTTAGCTTGATTGTGCTTTATTTAAGGACACACTCACTGGGTACTGAGCATTGCTTGGTCACCAGATGGCAAGAAACTTGCTTCAGGGTGCAAGAACAGTCAGGTCTGTTTTGTGTGCATTTAAATGCACTTTAATACATTCATTGTCCTACATAAATCATGATTATAAATTATTACGATATTATTATATAATAATGTTAGCAGTAGTATGTATTTATTGGTGAAGATGTTCTGCAGATCTGTCTTTGGGATCCAGTGACGGGCACACAGGTGGGAAAGACTTTGACTGGACACACAAAGTGGATCACTTGGCTAAGCTGGGAGCCTCTTCATCTGTAAGTATCGTCACCGTCTCACATCCGGAAACTACTTCCTGTTATTTATTGCTAATCTAGTATCGTATTTAAATGCAATTGTGATGTTTGGCACTGATGTATCTTGTGAAACCATAAAAGTACAAAAAATAAAGTTTTATTATCATATGACATATTATTTTATTATAATATGACATATTACAATGAACAAAAATGTAAATAATAATATAGAGGAATACCTAAAAAGGTATTTATCTATATTATTATTTACATATGTAACAAAACGCCACACTAAAACAATTTAAAATCATTCACAGTAATGCAAATAGCTTAAATATATCCTTGGAAAATATGCATAAATACAAAAATCTAAATGGGTAACCCCATAGCTTAGTAGTCCTGTGGTAATGGCAAATAACCAAATAGCTACAACATCCACGATTGAACTTCCTGTTGGACTGACCTTAGCCACAGCTGCCCTATTACCACCATTTCAAGCAAGTCCTACATCATCATGGGTTACCATCACCTATATGGAAGAACAGGTGAGTCAAATTACATGTCAAGGGACTATGGCAGGTTTAAACATATCTGAAAGAGCAGTGAACAGTGACTATGACTGCAGAGATGTGCATTGTCAAGCTGTATATGTACACTAGAGTTATAGCATTTTGTATGCTAACGAATTGTTATTTGACAGATAAACCAATCCGAAGTAGCAAAACAACATAGTGATGTCATGATCTTGTCTCTGATTAAATATTCAAGTGTGAAATATTTTTTTGATTTGTTTCTGATTTCTGTCCTGATTCACTGCTTCTCTGATTAGCCCCCCCTCTCTGTTTCAGGAACCCAGAGTGTCGTTACTTAGCCAGCAGCTCTAAGGATGGCTCTGTGCGTATCTGGGACACAGTGTTGGGACGCTACGAAAAGATCCTGACTGGACACACTCAGTCAGTCACCTGTGTGAAATGGGGTGGAGATGGACTTTTGTACACTTCCTCCCATGACAGAACAGTCAAAGTGTGGAGAGCCAAAGATGTAAGTGTGTGTGTGTGCGTGCGTGTGTGTGTGGTTGGTTGATCACTGAACACAGAATGCATTAGCATTATGCAAGACATAATGTGTGTTTATGTCTTTCTGTGTATATAGGGTGTCCAGTGCAGGACTCTACAGGGTCATGCCCACTGGGTGAACACACTAGCTCTTAGCACAGACTATGTCTTGCGCACTGGGGCTTTTGAACCGTCAACTGCTACTATAAACCCTCAGGACATCACTGGATCATGTAAGGATTGATACTTTATGACTTTATTTAAGTCAAGTGTGAACTGATCTTGTCAGTTTTAACCTGATAAGCAAACTTTCAGTGAAAACGTTTTGCTTTTCTGTAACGAGCCATATTTCCCCCCCAGTGGATGAGCTGAAGGAGAAAGCCTTGCAGAGATACAACAAAGTTAGGGTAAGTTCTTCTGTACTGTGAAGTAATGATGCGTTGAGGTCTATGGGCAATGCCTATCTTTGCCCATACTCCTGCTTTCCTGCTGCAGGGTTCAGCTCCAGAGCGCTTGGTGTCTGGCTCGGACGATTTCACCTTGTTTCTATGGAGCCCTGCTGAAGATAAGAAGCCTTTAGCCAGGATGACTGGTCACAGCGCTCTGGTCAATGAAGTGCTCTTCTCCCCAGACACCAGGCTCATTGCCTCTGCCTCATTCGATAAATCCATTAAAATCTGGGATGGACGCACTGGAAAGTAAGATAAATCTCTCCACTTTAATGTCTGGCAGCTGATGAGGTTATCATATATAATCTGTTTGTAATACTACTCTTGTCCAGGTGATGGTGGTATAAGTCAAAGTGTGTGTCTGCCAGTCTGTAAACTTGTCTCTGTTTGTTTGTTTTCAAACATGCAGGTACTTAATGTCCCTACGTGGTCATGTGGCATCTGTGTATCAAGTAGCATGGTCAGCAGACAGCAGGCTGCTGGTCAGTGGCAGCAGTGACAGCACGCTCAAAGTTTGGGACATTAAGACCGGAAAACTTAACATGGATCTACCTGGCCATTCTGATGAGGTGAGGGAGAAAAAAAATGACATGTGCTGCTTCGTGGTAGTTGTGTATTTATTGTATTCTTTCCCCACTGATTGCCTTGTTTCGTTGCCTTATTTTGTGTCTGCAGGTTTATGCAGTGGACTGGAGTCCTGATGGACAAAGAGTGGCCAGTGGCGGGAAAGACAAATGTTTAAGAATGTAAGTGAGATGCCAGGAAGCCTCTTAATGTTTTTATGAGTTTATTTAGTTCATATCTAAATACCTAACACCTTGGCCTTGTGTTGTATATTTACAGATGGAGGCGATAGCCACACCTCACACTGAGTGGAGTCGTGTCTTCTACTGACTAGAAACCAGACAGCTGGAGCAAGGGTGACTACACTCTACCTAATTCCCCGTTAAGCTTTATTACGCTGTCTGTCAAAGGTGTCATTGTGTCAAGGGACACCATTCAGGTCATGATGCAAATGTCACGGGAATATTATGACTATGACTGTTGAGGTGGTAAGCACTTTGGAACAGTAAAATGGGATCCTATTCTTTACAGCATCATTTCAATGCGGTCATTACTAGAAGCTAAACTGTAATGTATTTTTCAGTATTAGCATTTTAGATATGAGCTATAAAGGGTTTTCCACTCGTATATGTAATTTTGTACACAATCGGGGGTTGTGACATTGAAAAAAACATACTCTCATATGCAGAAACCACAAATATGTGTATGTATCTTAAATGATTACATTTCACCAGAACACCAGGAAATGAAACATATTTTTCAGCGTTACGTTTGTCCCCAAGATGAACTATATCCTGATTTCAATTACACAGAATGTGATGTTTATTAACATCACATCCTGTCTAATTGAAATCTGTCCTGAAGGTGACAGGTGGGCTGAGGAGGTGACAGGTGGGAGCACTAATACGGTCCTGTGTGATGTTAATGCTGACGACACACTTGCCCTGCTCCATCAGCCTTTAATCTTCTCTGTCCCGCGGTTAGCAAAGCCTAGGTCTGCAAATTTTTTCTTGTCTGACAAAGTCCTGTCACCAACTCTGAACTGTGTAACTTACATCCCTGTGTGGAAAAACCATATTCATCATTCCAGCTAAAGCGAGTGTTACATTCTAAATCGACTGGCTTTGTGACTATTTTACACAAATAAACATGGATGACTTCATTTATTTACATTTGACTGAATAAACGATATTAAAGATATAAAAGCCAAAACCTGTAAAACAGTAGATTGCAGCAACTTACCCTTTTTCCACATCACATCCACCACCTGATTGGGATCCACCCCAAACTATCAAATGTATAATAAGTAGATGGTAATAGTAAATCTTATTGTAGTACATACACACATGCAGTATGTCCCATTATTCTGTCTGCAGGTCTTAGTTATCAGATATTTAGATACATATTTCCCATTTGCTGAGATCACATTTATTAAGCTCATGTATATTAACAGTGAAACCACATAACATCTTAAAATGTCTTATTTTTTCCACATCCTGTAAATTAAACCAGTTTTTCAGAACATTTTCTCTGACATTTACCAATACATTTGATTGACTTGATTTGATTGAACACAAATCCTTCAGTCTGTTTAACAAGATCTTCTGAAATGCAAAGAAGAGTAAAAGGCTTGTGTGTGAGGGTGTGTGGTGCCAGTTGGTCAGAAGCTTTGCTTAAAGGCATGTTTTGATATCAAGCCTCTGATATTTTTCCTTTCCCCTTGTTGGAATTCAACATATGTAAACACTATGTTAGACAAGAATAAATGCAATCAAAGATGGTTAAACAACAACACATTAGTTAGTGTAAAAAGGGTTTATGAAGCAGGTTAGTTTGAGGTAAAGAAAAACTACTCAACATGTTGCCTTGAAGGTCAATCTGGATAAATTCACAAGTGCAAGAAAACCACTGAAGGCTCATGCACTAGATGTCATATGGCTCAGACTTAACCTTGTTCACCTGTTATCTCATGTCCTGGTTGAATATAGCATGAGTCAGCCTGGCTGGGAATCTGAATCGCACTTTGCTGGTCATATATTCCCAGAAATAGCCTCTACCTTTAGTTGTAAACAACCCAATTACCAACTGAACACCTTAGTGACTCATCCGATGTTGACAACATGTTAATATTCCCATAATAATGACAAAAAGCACACCAAGAGTAGTAAACTAGTCTCCCACCTCCTACTATTAAGACTGTGTGTGAATATTGTGCTACATGTAGAGTTTTGTGCAAGAATATGCTTATGGTTATGTGATTACTTTTGTGAGGGCAGATGTCACATTCAGCTTGATGCAGCAATACACTGTGTTCAGCAGCGGCGATAAACTACAGTGAACTGTAGAAACAGTACTTTAGTGAGATGATGCCATGAGAACAGTCAAGTAAGCGTAATTACAACATCAGGATGTGAAGTACTGCACAGACATTTTAAAGTACTGCAGTGGGCTTGTTTGTGTCAAGTAGCGTCTCAGTTCCTTCCTCAGTATTAAGCTGTAAGTATTAATGAATGAACACCTTAGTGACTCATCCGATGTTGACAACATGTTAATATTCCCATAATAATGACAAAAAGCACACCAGAGTAGTAAACTAGTCTCCCACCTCCTACTATTAAGACTGTGTGTGAATATTGTGCTACATGTAGAGTTCTGTGCAAGAATATGCTTATGGTTATGTGATTACTTTTGTGAGGGCAGATGTCACATTCAGCTTGATGCAGCAATACACTGTGTTCAGCAGCGGCGATAAGTACAGTGAACTGTAGAAACAATACTTTAGTGAGATGATGCCATGAGAACAGTCAAGTAAGCGATTACAACATCAGGATGTGAAGTACTGCACAGACATTTTAAAGTACTGCAGTGGGCTTGTTTGCGTCAAGTAGCGTCTCAGTTCCTTCCTCAGTATTAAGCTGTAAGTATTAATGAAACAGAAGACACATTTGTGGTTTCAGTACAATAACAACAGTCATGTAATGCTAAAACAATAGAAAAAAACCCTCCCTTTTTAACCTATTCATTTTCTTGCCTTCCATTCTCTCTACTTTTATCCCTTTGTTATCGATAAACGATTATGTTCCTTCCCTAAATACTTTATCCTCATGTTTCTTGTAAGAGTTTGCCCAGATGCACAGAATAATCAATCACCCAGTTCATTTACTATAGTGCCTTGTCCTGTCCTTAAAAATGACCCTGCTTCCTCTGACTACTAGAGAGTAAGAGAACAAATGCCAAACCGCTGTTTCTCCCTTATTTCCTGTAACTGTATTTAGATGAGTCCCACAAATGCTTTTGTTTTAAGTGGAAACTGCTCGGGATGAAGTGTCATCTGCTCGAGGCGAATGCAGAGAGCATGGATCAACTAGAACAGAGGCGTTCAGGTGTGCGTAGCGTTAGGCAATGCGCTGCGCTTCTCTCTGGATTTTTGCCACTTGGTGGTCAGTCTATTGGGTCTTCCAGACATTGTTGAGTAGCTTGACCACCTCCTCATAGATCACAAATACTATGGCAACATCCAAGCACACACGACCAAGCCTGGGCACTGTCCCTTTGTAGAATCTGCAGAAAGGACGAGATGAGGTTAGAGGACTTCCAGTCTGCAGTTATGACAAAAACAGCACAAAGCAGTGGATGTGGGTTACGCACGCCTGTGGTCCCTCGTGCTTCAGGATCTGGAAGGCACAGTCCATTGTGTTTTTGTAGCGGTGGGCTTCCAAACCCTAAAGAAGAAACAAGTGTCTTAGAAGGGAAAACCTGACAAAAGCAAAGAAATCAGCTGGACGATGGGTTTCCTACCTGCATCCTGGTCTTCACCACATCCAGAGGTGTATTTCCAAAAACACTGGCAGCTCCAGCCGTAGCTCCAAACATAGCTGTGACTATAGGGTGCATCTCTCGTCTAGGGTCATCCCCTGTGAAGCCAAAGCCAAGATTTTAATGAATGATAAGAAGAGGAGATGGTTTGAAAGGAAGCAACCATTCAGACAGTGAGTGAAGAGGCATGTTTTGCAGTAAAGATTTTTTCTGACCTTTATACCAATTACGCAATGCATTCATCACGTAGAATCTAATGGCCTGATTGGTGCCTTGTTTCAGCACCGTTGCTGTCAGGCCTTGATATGTCCCCCTCACACCTGAACAAGTCAAACAGATTTGGTTTCATCAACGAGAACAAACAACAAACAGGCCATTGTTAGTTATAGATGGAGTGTGATGCCAGAGCCTTTAAACCCAGCTCTCTTTACCCTGTTCTCTGATAATCTCACTGACTCCATGAAAGAAGCCTCTGTACCGAGGTCTGAGAGAACACTGGTCATGGATCAGCTTAACCTGAGGGAGGAAAAAAAGGAAGAACATTTAAATCCATCATTTATTTAGATCAGGGTTAGTGAAACAAATGTGTAACAGTGTCTTCATCATGATTTGTTTCAGTGATGGCTTCACCTTGAGTGTCTCCATCGGACAGACGACCACAATGGCCTCTGCTATCCCTGCTCCTAACCCACACAAGAGGCTCCGTGTGTTATCTAACCGGCCTGTGGCGTCGCGCATTGGGTTGCTGAGCATCTCAAACGTGCCAAACCTGAGAGAAAGCGTTTATGAATCTTGAGGCTCAGACAAAGAAACAACAGAGGGGCGTGTGGATTGCACTGCAATCACAACTGACTCAGTGGTATAATGAGTGAGTCTGCAAGTAGTAGTATGACAGAGTCATTGATTAGTTGTCTGACAGAAAATGACCAAGTTAGTTAAGTTAAATTGAAAATAAATGAAGCGTCTTAAGGTTTAGGTCAGCACGTCTGATGAGATCAACTTAAACTCTTGAGGTTTTATTAGACAGAGCAATTATTCAGTGATTACAGAAAAAAAGAGAGTTAATTAACTGAGCCCTTCTGATCTGACTGGCTTTAATCAAGCACCATAAAATGCTGAGTCATTGCTCTGGCATGAGTCAGCTGTAAAGACAATTTTAGAGGCAGTTTTCATTTTAAATGTGTTTTTACTAAACCTGTAAAGTAAAACACCCTGTGTGTCACACGAGCGTCTTTACCTTACGGCAGATTTCGGTATCGACCCATACAGCAGCGAGCTGAGACCTCGATACAGTCCTCTGAGTCCATGATCCTGCACGGTCAGCTTCACGCAGTCACCTGTGCACAACCACAGCATCCGGAGGTTAGTACGCCAGCAGATCACTAACCCAGGTCACTAACACTGTCATTCATGTCCCAGTGACCCACCGATCCCTCTGTATCGCGGTGGGTTGGCCCTCTCGTCCAGCTGCAGCTGGGTCTTTACATACTCTGTGGGGAAGGTGATGCAGATCTCGATTCCTCCTGCGATGCCACCTGGGTGAGAGCAGGGAAGGGAAGGAAACGCTGCAGTGAGCAGGGGAAACCAGCAGTGACATAACATGGGTCAGCCTGTCATCAGAGTGATGCTGATGACAGGTCACTGCTATAATACTGTTATACGCTAATGTGATGTGAATACACAGGAGTACCTGTATTGAACTGAGGTCAGAGGACTCGAGGGCCACAGAGTCTGTCTGCCTCCATTCATTCAATCATTATGCAGCATAAAAGTTTTTCTCTCTAGACTGATAGATATTAAATTACTGAAAATGTGGGCGTGGTTAAAATAAATAACAAAAAAAGCACAAATACAGTGATGCTACATCAGGCGTTGCTGTAGCATCACTGCTGGCTGCACATTGACCCAGTTCTGCATGAAAACCCTATTGTGCCGCAGACTGAGAATAATCTGCGCTGTGCACAAAGCAGTGGGCGACTAATGATTTGCAGATCGGTTGTTTGCATTGCAAAATAACAACCTGCAAGAATCGCCTTTCCGGGATGCGTGATTTTCCTCCCTCCGACCGCAGCGGCCGCCAGGTTCCTCCTCGCCGCGTACGAGTGCAGGTGGTCCGGCGGAGAGCCGAGCCCCGCCGCGGCGCTGAGACGCCGGGGTGGAGGCTGCTGGGGACCAGCCGGGCTCGGGCATCCTCTCCCGACACCGCAGCTGCCGCACGGCCCCTCGCACACCGAAAACGGCTTCAGCAGCGAAGACATTGCAGTCGTCGGGGCTGGTTACACAAATCAGACAATGTCAGACGACAACAATAACAGGGGGAGGCGGTCAGGTGATGGGGCAGGACACTGGTTCACCACGCTGCCTGGCGAGCTCACTCGGTCACGTGACGGCGCGTGACGTCTCCCGACCAATAACGTACAGGGCGCTGTTATGTCGCTCTGGCGACATTAATTTCCGGGCACGCGAGACGTTCTAATACTGTCTGACAACGTTTATGACAACTATTAATAACTTAGTAATAATTGTAATATTTATTTTTTATATCGGTTATTTACTTAATATAAGACAGTGAATACAACAATAATACGTGTTACATTATTATAAGAATTATTGTAATTACAGTAAATGTTGCTTCCTTGTGTCAGGAACCATGCTATCCAGCGTTTGGTACATTGCTCTTTCCTCCTAATCCCTGTTGCTTTAAATAGTGTTCACCCCATGCCAGAGCATTCCCCCACCCACACACACACACACACACACACACACACACACACCCACACACACACACACACACACACACACACACACACACACTGCCGCCCCCATCCCCCTTAACAATAAAACTAGGTCAGTGTTTCCACACTCCAACCCCCCACCCCTCTGACACAAACAGACAGTCAGCCAAAACATCAAACTAAAACGATAAGTTATTGATCAGTTCATTTATTATTTATAGATAAATTAAACCCATGATTCAGTCATCTTATTTGTTAGGTGTGCACTTGTCATTGTGTCCACGTGCACCAGTGTATGAGTTCAGTGTGTGTTCAGAGAGGAGCAGACTATGACAACGACTCCAGCTCAGGAGAGAGATGCAGATTGATGACAGTTATTTCCTCCTGTTTCCTGTTGTCATCATTTACTCAGCAGCGAGAGGCTGCTTATTAAAGCAGGGTGAAGTGGCACAGTTGGCTTTGTTGCCAGGTCAGATGACTTTGCAGAAGTCTTTAACTGGCACCAGGTCAGATTGGCAGAGATGTAAACATGACACTGTGGCTGACAGTCAGATTTTCAGTCAGTTTCAACACTGTGATGCCTTCCAGGGCACAGGGCCGCTGTAAACACACAGCACCTGTCCACCACTGCAGTCTGTTGGCTACATGTAGCACATAGTGCTGCAAGATTGAGTGCTAACAATGCGTCTGAGGTTCTGATGCAGACAGGAGCACTGACCTGCAGATGTCATTAGCATGGCTACAATGGCCTAAACTGTGTAACGCAGTGTTTTTGGGTGAACATGCATATTGTACATCTCCCCTCGCTTAGCAATCTGTAATGCTGCCTGCTCTGCACCCTGATCTGCAGTCTTCATCAGCAGACAACAGGGCTGCCGTATTCTTTTCTGTCAGGTTTTCTGCCAGTGTTTACAAGCACTACTTATAAGGTTAGTAACAGATTATTTGCATGAGGGCTATTGAATCTATATTGTCTGTCGTTTTTTTTTTTTTCCAGAATGTAACAGACCTGTGAATAGTGGATGAGCTGTCGATGGCACTTTCAGTCAACAGTGAGGGGAATGCAAAAAGCTGATTTGGCCATGACGGCGATGAATGAGAACACTCATTTCAACTTGAGGACTCAGGACAAAAGTTTTATTCAATCACTGAGCACCTCTTCTCCCAACCTTCAGCTGAAGAGCTCTTATTTATCGTCTTATTATCTGGTACTTGAGAGATGCGCCGGCATTATAGATGTATCTATTTGGAGGTCCGTGTTTGTTGCATGGTTCGAGGGTAAAGAATAAACAATTAAAAAAAAAAAAATTCAAAGGAGGAAAGAAGGACTTGGTTTTACACATGCAGTTTATTTGTCTGAGCAAGTCTTTAAAAATAAGCAATTACACATGAGGTCAAAATAAGGCGTGAACGTGTGTAGTTCTATGTATAAACAGACAGTTGTTCATTATTGTAGAGAGAAGATTAGTATTATTCTCTTTGAGGTGAAGCAGCGTTTTTCTGTGATAAAGACCCGGTTCATTTGTGTGAGCTCCTCAGGCCTTCAAACAGCAGACACTTAGCCTGTGCAGAGAGACGGAAAACAATCAGGTGCTTGTGTGTGGCAAATGTCATGTGTGTCTATTTATGTTGCTTTGTTTTCACAACCTCATGCCACCGCAGTGTGTCAGGGGACAAGCCCAGATGGCAGTGAGGGCAGGTGTGCGTCTGGTTGGGCACTTCTTGGTTTCGTTGCCCCCAGCAGGGGCCCTCACTGCCCCACAGGGGCCGGCATGTGGAGCGCGATGACCAAGCTACACCAAAGTGAGGTCGAGGGTCTGTCTGGTAGCTCACTTTCTGGCCACTAGACAGCAGCGCTGATGAAGGATCGGCCTCTTCCTACAACATAGCCAGAGGGGAGAGTTGTGTTGAAGGCAACAGCTGCCATGTGACACAACCACAAAGCAACGTTTACAGGGCAGCGCTGGAGGTGAAGAGCAGTGTTGTTTACAGAGTCAGGTTGTAAACAACGTTATAAACAAATTCTGGGCTGTTTACAGAAGCAACATCATCAGGATATAATTGAATCTGAGAGACAGCTTTTCCAGTTGTCAGCAGTGTGTCAGTGAAATAATGCATCGGATCAGAGACGCTGAAACCTGTGTAGCAGTTTCAGGACGATAGTCTGAGTGAAGAGACCTCAGGCAGTACCAGCAGGGTTCAGAGGGGCGATCTGTGAGGACACAAGCAGTAACCAGTACTACACCAGCACTCTGAAGTATACAAGTATACATATTACAGTGATACTCAGTGGGTATTGTTTGGTGTGTGTGTGTGTGTGAGAGAGAGAGAGAGAGGCTTACTGTGGATGTTGGAGGGATGAGGTGACACTGAAGGGGGGTTCACCCCTTCCTGTGCTGGTAGGGAGGCCATCGTGAGGCCATCACTGTCATCCTGTGTATTTGTGGGTATCAGAGTCTCCTGTGGGAAGATCTCTGTGTCACTGATCAAATCATACCGAGGATAAAAACCCCAAACCTTTTTTTCCCCAGCCTCTGATCAGGTATATTTAGAGCACACAGTAATGTCTCATATGTAGGTTTTTTTATTATTATTATTTTCTGTCAGATCTGACCTGCACAGGGTCAACCGCTCCATCACAGACTTTGCTGTCAGCGCTGTTTTGTGCCTCTGGCTCCTGGAGGTTTCGGGGCTCACCACTCTCCTGACCGCTGTCGTGTGTCAGGGTGTCAACCTGGGTACTGCAGAGTTAAAAAACATGCCCTGCTAACTGCGTGACTACAAGGTTATCAGCCAATCAATCAATCTTCAGCTGTTTACACCCCTTCAACCTCTACTGTTATACACAGGGAAGCCACCCGATTGGTCATAAACAGACTCTTCTTGCCTTACCTTTCGGCACTCTCTCCCTGTTCCTCCCTCTCTCCCTCCATCCCTGCTCATATGTTTGCCTCCCAGTGTGCCTGATGTGTTATTCCCACAAACTCCTTCCGTTTTCCCTCTCTTCCTCAGCCCCTGCGTGTCCTCCCCTCTGTCTGCCTCACTGCTCTCTCCTCTCCCTCGACGCAGGTGAAACGGAAACTCCAGCCTTTTAATATTTCATGTGTCTGAATAGCTCACAAGCAGGGCTCTGTAAAGAGTAATCAGGTGAGGGCTCTGATGACCCTGCATTGGAGGCAGCTTTGACATAAACACTGAATACAAATTCTGAAAAAAAAATCTTTTGTGTTACAGTCCTCGTACCCCGATAATCAAACAACCACTATTACTTCATTCATAAGACACAAAGCACTTTTTTTCACTTGCTTTCGTTTCATCTGTTTTTTTTTTATCATTCACAAACAGGGTAAGAGCTGAAACACTGAACAATAATAGAAACTATTCAAGTCACCGCAACAAACTGTGTGCTTCTTTGCTGTTCACGTTGTACTTTCTACTCCCACTGCTTTTGTGAAAACAATATTTATGAATTTCTCAACAGTTTAAGATTCAACACACAAAAGGAGATTTAGTAAGATTTCATTCTGTTTCATCCTTCCCCCAAGAAGCTGCAGCATTATGATAGACAGTGAATGCGTCATTCTGTGCTTTGTGCACACAAGCCCCCAGCAGATGGAGGTAGAGCATTTCTTTAGTGGTTCATTTTCGACAGATGAATGAGCACAACAGAAACCACATCACTAACCCAGGGAATTTCTGTCTTACTCTCTCAGCAGCCCCTTTGTCCATTTTGTCCTGCTGGAATTCCGTGTTGACTTCCAGAGCAACTCTTGCCTGAGCAGCTCTCTTCTTCGCCTTCTATTTCCGTGCATTGAACTTCCTCATTACCATGAAAAAGCCTTCATGAACTTGGTGTAATTCCATTTGATAGGCAGTGCACATCCATGAATGCCTTTTCCAGCCATAATGTGGCTTGGGTTAAATTTCAGGGTCGTGTTGAAGAGCTGTGGAATGTGTGTGCGCATTCTTTGGTGTCAGTGTGTATTGTGTTCGGCGCGTTCACTGACATGTGCATGTCCCTGATACGTGTCATCATGTAAGTGCATGGCAGGTAGGGAGTCATCTGAGGGGTTTTTTTTTTTCCTTGTATGTGTGTTTTTTTGGAGGAGGTGGGAGACAGAAACATAAGGGGCGATGAGTCACCAGTCTTTTGTGACAGTGGCGCAGAGAGAGTGCTTTTCACCCATTTCCCTCCCTTGGGGCTTGCATACAAAACAAGAAATGGAGAGAAGATAAAGGGGGGGAAAAGAGGAGAAGGCTGTGTGTCCAGGAGTATTAGAGGGGGGTGGGGGGGTGGGGTTGTGGATAACTCGATAGGAAAAAAAGACAAGATGGGAACGAAGGTGGAGATGGGGGTACAGGAAGGGGAGGGAGAGATGAAAGGGGTGAGCAGAAAAATACAAGGGTTGCAGAGATCGTAAACAAAGGACGCAGTTCCGAGGGAGAGGCCTCTGCGGCTCTGCCTCTGTAGTCCTAATGGCTGGTAAAAGCATGGCTAATGAGGCATATTATGTGGCAGAGATTGTGTTTAACAATGGTAGTTTAACAGCCAAAAAAACACAGGAGGATGAGTGGGCCGCAGTGAGGTCAGGAGCAACATCATACGGGCAAGTTCAAAGCTTTTGACTCTTTCAGAAGCTTAATACAGAACAAGATATGTAAAGAAGATGTCTAATGGTCACAGAGCGTCTGCGCTGGATAAACAACCCGGTGTCTTACACTGGATGTGAGGCGGACAGTTTTGGTGTGCACGCGTCATATGGATGTCCTGTGACGTGTTGCCATGTTTGATGGTATTTTGAAGTCATTTTGTGACATTAACACTGGCCCTCGAGTTTTCCCCGGGGTGTTTGTACTGCAGCATGTTTTTGTTGTTGTTTTGGTCATTAAGTCCTCCATTTTATCAAATCTTTCCAAATAACAAAATGAAAAACTAGCTGTAAGACAGCGTTAGAACATCTGGTCAAACAGACGTGGAGCATCGGCAACATCATTTCATGACGTGCTTATAACAAAATCAACATTTGCGCATTAGTTTGAAATACAACACAACAAACTTTACCTACATAGCCATCACACCTTTCAAGTTTAATTCAATTCCAATCAAATTGTCTTAATTGGAAACTCTTGGCTGCAGTAGCTGCATTATTGTGTCTCAGAACTCACCACAGAGCCGACACACACAGAAGAAATAGGGCTACAGAAAAAGGAAATCCATCTACCACCATTTACTGAACCAAAAAAAACCCATAAACAAGATACTGCTAGTTGCCATGCAACCTAATATGTCCCATTTCTGTTTCGGTGTTTGCAATGACGATTTGGTCCTGCTTCAAGTGCTATCCAGGTAAACACATCGACTGCACAAACTCTTGTGCTATCAGAGCAGCTATTTCGCACACTGAGTGTGAGTGCACGTTTATATCACCACTGTGTATGTTAATGTGAACGTATTCGTCACATGCACCCAGAGGTAAAGGTTGGAGCAAACCCCCACCGCAGTAGAAATTCACGATCATTACTGAATCAGATAATTAAGGTTTTTGTGTATTAATTCACTATTCATACCACTAATGGGGGCATTTTCTTTCTGCCTCTGTAAATCCATAGGATTCTTGGGGCCATTACTGGTGAATTGCTGTGCTGTCAATCTCTTTTGTGCCAGGAGCTGGTTGTAGACCAAATTTTGTGCCTAGAGAGTAGGAAGCTTTTGAAAAATTCAAATTGCATTTTAATTATAGCACCCCCACCAGGCAAAATATAAATGATTGTTATAGGGACATAATGTGTTGGAATTTAAAAAATAAACTATTGTCTGGTACATTACAAAGATGTCAATGTGGGAAAGTAAATAGCAGCCTCCCTACAATGCTGTTTTTGTGCACGGCTTGGCATCAAGGTGTAAAAGAGGATGTTTTTTTAGGATGTAGTTTAGTTTTAATACGCTACACTGCATGAGCTGCTGCTTCTTGGGTCTAGATCAGTCAGTGTCCGGTCTTAAACCTGTTAAATCTCCTAATGGGGGGATAAATCCATCATGGAGAAAATAAAATAAGCTTGAAATAAGTTCATTATATTTATTAGTCATTAAACTCTGCAATGGGCCCTTATTTCATGGGTCGTATTTTCAAGTTTTGCTAGAAAAAGGAAAGACAGATATGGACATATGACATGGACAAGACACATAAGACATTATGCACTGAGGACATAACCGTCAATAAAACTGCAACTCATTATTTTTGAGAAATCAATAAAATAGATGGTGTTATATCCCGCACAGTCTGTAAAGCTCCATATATGTGATTGTGGACTACATATAAAAAAACTGTTGCAGACCATAGGGTAATTATACCAAATTACATTGTTTAATATGATCATGCTTTATTATTATTATATTCATATTTTGTTGTTTAGAGACAAAGCAGACAAAACTCAGGACAGCTCAGTTCCAGCACCTCTGATTGGTGTCTGCTAGATGACAGACATCATGTCGTGGACAGCAGAGACCTGGGGTGGTGTTGACCTCTGTTGCTATGGAGAACATCATGTTTCTGAATCACTTTACCCCTTTACTGACGTCGACAGTGACGGGTTGACAGGTGACCAGTCGGTGCCGGTGTACGTGGGATCAAATATTCATTCATGCACACTTTATAAATAGAAATGATTTTTGATCGATTTGTTGTATTGAATAATATTAATACAATTTCATTTACTGTGCAGTAATTTATTGTAAACGACTTAATTAAATGAAAATGCATAGATAGAGGTCACAGAGGGATGTCACAGTGATAGATAGATAGATAGATAGATAGATAGATAGATAGATAGATAGATAGATAGATAGATAGATAGATAGATAGATAGATAGATAGTCTTGTTGGATGTGGTAAGAGAAATGCTATCCTAGCATCTCTCGATCCATGGGTCACTTACTTAGCCCCCTGTTAGATACTGGTTGCACCTGCACTGGTCTCAGTCGAGGCTCCGTCAAATAAATATATTCATTCTTACAGTCAGTGAATATCCAGCTGCGACATCAACAGAAGGTACGAGCTGTAATTAAACGTTTAAATTCATAACATGCTGTACAGGAATCACTCAGCGGGCAATGATAAAGCCATGGAAGGTACCATTCCAATCAATGCTGAGCAACCTGGCAAGATAACATGCAATTAGACCATATTGACAGCCCACGAATCAGCGCTACACATAAGGTTTGTTTTGACACCGCACAAGCAGCAGCCTGACCATCGTCAAGGAATTATAGGAGAGGCCATATTGCTCGTGTGGAGCGAGAGTGACGAGGACGTGTGGCAACAAGATATGGCTAAACCTATCTACCAAACACCTTTCCACCAGCCAGTTGTCTGGCTCGCATCAGGAGCCAACATGACTCAATTTTTATCTTGAATGCCAGCAGCTAAATTACTATACAGCTCAAAGAGAATGCGTGTGTCTCTGTGCCTGTGTGTGTCTGTGTGTGTGTGCATTTGAGTGTGTGGTCCTGCGCAGTAAAGTGTACAGATGGATGACTCATCCACCAATCATGTGACTCATCAATCACTGCAGTTACTGTTTCCCTCCCTCTTCCTGAATTTTTCCTTTCTTCCAGATTCTTTCGCCGCTCGCTCCCGTCCTCACTGTCATTCCGCTGTTGATTTTGATTATCTGAGAATATAATAAACTCCCTGCGCACTTTTCTTCTTCGTTTGTCACCACATTAATGCGGCTGTGACATATATGAGTCGGGCTGTCACAACAGAGCGACAGATTGTCTGCCACGGCTGTGCTTTTTTTAATTGTGTCATTCCTCAGTAATCAACTGTTCTTGCTCTGTTTTGCTGCTATACAAGTACAACATAGCACTCTCCAAAAAGCCATTAAAAAACTGAACTTTAACAAAATAATTGCTTTTATTTTTTATCATATAGCAAAACTAGTAATCATCATGCTGTTATTTACACATTGCACGGGCATATTTATTTCACACTGTACATCTTACAATGCTAAAGGTGACATCAACAACAACACTCTCCTTTTACAAGACAGATGGCGTCACTGTGGACACAGTGGCCTTCCTCCTTTTGAGATTTCTTTTTTTATTATTTTCACAGTTTATTCAGAGAAAACAGCCATCTTGAATTCTCCACACTGTTTTATTTTTTTCACTTTTTTTGTTCTTTTTTTTTTTGTTCATTTTTCTTAAGATGCGAGTAGAAAGACGTGCATTTAACGGTTTAAGCGCAATCCCTGACTTCCCAGCCTGAAACTTCTCAATGAATTTCTTCTGAAAACGAACAAAAGTCTTGTCGCCTCTTGGTGGAGATCTGTTTGAAAAGGCTGCAAACACATAGAAGGATTTTGTGTGTGTGTGTGTGTGCATGTGTGTGTGTGTGTGTGTGTGGAATGAGGCAATGTAAATGACAGAAGAGTAATAATATATATACCAATATAATGGACAACCCCAAGTCCAGGTTGGGAGTGTTGTGTGTTTAGTTTGTGCTTTTGTCCCGTATTGAACCATCAAAAAATCTTGAAAACTAAAATGCGTGTATCTGGCACCTTTGTGAATTGCAGCTGTTTAAAGTTGATCCAATCGGGAGTAAGAGAGGCAACTATGTACACCACTGGTCAAACTTTCTAAAAGCCTCCATTACTCCAGTTGTACCTGAAATTCACTGAAGGTTAAAGCACATAAGCATGTTTTTTCTCAGAAAGAGGGATTGTAAGTGATCAACAGGACAGATTGGACACGTGTATAATTAGTTTGTACTGACAATCTTGATTTACCTACATTGCTACACAAAAGCTAACTAGTTTCTTAATCCCTGAAAAGGACCAATTTTTTGATGAAACTTTCCTTGATTTTCCAGTTTTTGCAGACTTTTTGGGCAGTTGTACCACTGACTTTTATACCATTCCAGATTATTTACCAGCGAAAAATGTTTAAAAAAAAGGATAAAAGGGTGCACGCTACCTGTTGTACAGACGTGCGCACAACACACTCAGCAACAACATACTGTCAACAGTGTTCATTTGTGTAGATAAAAAGTAATTGGACTATTTTAGTTTATGACAGTAAGTATATGAAACAAACCTCATAGCCAAAGTACAAACTGATGTTGTAAACATGGTTCTCTTACAATGGGCACATCAGCTCATGAATGTGTCAAAAGTGCGATTATACTGTATGTATGCGTGTGTGCGTGTATGTGTGTGTGTGTGTGTGTGTGTGTGTGTGTGTGTGTGTGTGTGTGTGTGTGTGTGTGTCCTCTAGAGATCTCTGAATAACACAAGAGCATCAGAGGTTGACCTGAATGGAGGCAGACATACACCATGGTATGTTCTGTTTCAAAATGTAAACTGAGCAAGAGGCTGAACATGGTTTTTTGGGAGCTTTAACTGAGACCCCTCCATCCTCTCCCTGACCAAGAAAAACAAAAATACAGTGGTTTCAACAACATAAATCTAACCTTTTCACTTCTTGACCCTTAAATTTCCATCAGGCTCAAAACACATATCCCCTCTGAGTCCTTTTGTTGTTTTTTCCCCTCTCTGTCAGCTCTCTCCTCCAGCTACTGTATATCTATCCCACCTCTTTCTGTCCCTCTGAACTGTCAAATGTCCAAAAAGTCTCTCAATACATTCTGCGCTTCATGTAGATCCTCTCAATAAAGTTCTCCAGTTCCTCCTCACTGTCCATCTGCGGCACCAGCCCATCTTCCTCATAGTCGTCTCCAGGATTAATTTGTGGATAGTAGTATGGAGGGCGCCTGCCTCTCCTGGGCGTGGTTGCTGGTTTGGGGGGAGGTAAGGGTTGGTAGGTCCGTGGGTGAGGAAGGATATAGTTAGAGATATAAGGGGTGAGAGGCAGGCGCGGCGCTGGCTGCTGCCTCCACCCCTGTCCACGGTTCTTACCCCCGCCCCTGTTCCTGCGCCTCGGGGCCTGGAGGTCAAGTTCCTGGGGGCCGAACGGCTGGTCTCTGGAGGGGGCGGGGTTGCCATAATATTGCTGTTTGGGATATGGGAAATAAACAGGGTAGTATGCTCGATATGGCTTCTGGTAGTATGGATAGGAAGGAAAGGCTAGAAACTGTTTCTGCGGTTTATACCAATAATCAAGCTGCTTCTGAGGCTTATACCAATATTCCTGTTTGTATGACTTAACTTTGTCCTTGTGCCATTTCTTGTTTGACTTGTTGTACTTATAAGGGGCCTTCTTGGGGTTTTTTGAGGCGGTGTAGTGGTAGATCGGTGGAGCTGCCAGAGGAGGAGGTACCAGAGGCCTGAAGCGTGGAGCCACTGGGTTGCCATTGATTGGCTGCTGCTGCAGCTCTTTCCTTTTCTTCTTCTTCTCCTCCACATCACTAATAATCTCAATCACGTCGTCGGCAGGCAGGTGCAGCTTGCTGCTGATCTCAATGAGCCGGTCGATCATTTGCTGGTCGAGGTCATCGTCATCGGGGAGGACCTCCTCGGAGCGCTTGTCCTCGGCGGTGTTGCTGGCGGCCCCTAAGCTGCTTTTCTCGCGGGGCTTCATGTAGGCCTGCTGCTTTCTCCCCATGTACTGCAGCAGCATGTCAGAGGCGATGTCTGCCAGCCTCTGCTCCTCTTCTCTGGCTCGCTCCGCCTCCTCCTGCTGCCGGAGCACCTCCTGCTTCTCTGCACGCGCTCTCGCCTCCTCTTCCATGTGGGAGAGGCTCTCCTCCTCCTCCTCAATCTCCTCCTCCAGCTCCTCGCCTTCATCCTCAAAGTCATCCATGAAGTTGCCCCCCTTGATGGGTCTGTTGCGGCCCTGGTTCTCCTGCCAGTGCAGCTTCTTGCCGGCGCGTGCTAGCTGAGTGTTATATGCCCTGTAGCCCTTGAGTGGAGGCAGGATCTCATTATCTTGGAGACCCAAGTCAATGTTTTGGAAGTAGCCTCTTATTTTGCGCTGTAGAGAGGAATCTTCTCCCTGTGATGTGGAACTTATTCTGGCATTGCCAAAGAAACTTTTTATGTCCTTTCCTTCATCTCGCCCCTCCTCCCCTTCCTCCTGACTTACACTATCAGAGCCCCCATCCTCTACAGACCACCCTGGATCCTCCCCTGCCCTTGTGTTTTCAGCCTCCCCCTCTCCTTCCTTTAAGTCATCACCTTGAGCAGCTGTCAAATGGCCCACAATTAGCTGTTCAATAGCCTTATCAGCCCTTCGCCCTTCTTTCTCCTCCCCCACCCCCCAGTCTCCCCCTGCCTGTCCTGCTCTCCTTATCTCACCACCCTCCAGCCCCTCGCTGGAGGCCAGCTGCTCGCTCTGATCCTCTCCCCAGTCTCGATCACTGCTTGCCTGGATTTCACCCTGCCCCGGGTGGTCCAGCGCCTCCAAAAGCACGGCAAGCACCTTTGCAGGGTCCGCTGCTTTATCTGATCGGCCAGCTTGACCTGGGCCCCGGCCCCGGTCGAGGGACGCGTTGTCAGGGGTGGAGAGACTCTGGGATCGGGGTGAGAGAAAGGGGGCGAGGCTGTCCTCTCTATGGTCTGTCCGGGTGCGCCCCTCCACCCCTCCCTCCCCTCCCTCACCCCACGCAGGGGCGGTGCCAGCCAGCTGTGGAGTGACAATGAGCAGGACCAATAGGATGAGGTGGGCTGTGGAAGGGGCGTGATGACAGGTCATGACCATGCAGAACTGGCAGGAGGGAGGTTAAGCACCTGGAGAAGAAGGAAAGGAGGCAGAGGGAGAAGAACAAAAGAAATGAGAAATGATGCACATTTAAAATATTTCCCATTTTATATATTTTTTTTATTTTTTAGAAAAATTGGATTCCAGTGGCAATATGAGCACATCTGGATCACTGACAGCCTCTCATTGTTAAGAACAGGGATGCTCCATATAGGAAACCCTTCTCACTTCAGCACATACAGCACACAATATGACACTAATTGACAAACAACGCACCTTCTCGCCTTGAAGCGGCCAAACAAAAGCACTTAACACTGTGAGCAGTTGGAATGAACACACGTTTGAGGACAAAGCACGCACCAAAAGGCTGTGTACTATACACACACCGAGGACAACACAGAAAAGTTCCACGCCTCTTTTTGTCTCTGGTCACAACTGATATTTTTATTCTAAATGTTTTTGATGAAAATTCTGTATTTAAGGTATAATTGTTTTTTTTTTCTTCTTCTAATGTGATTTTCTTTTACCATTGCTGTGTCGCCTCACTGCATCCGGAAACATAGAAATAAATATATGACCCGGTGGTTTAGATACTGACTGGCCCTCTGTCATGAGAAGGAAGGTAATCATGTCTATGCAGAAACTGCGCTCTGGAACCTCAACACTGGCCATTTTTTTTTGTCTGTCCTCGCGCGCTCACCCATTCATTATTTCTCCATGACGCGTTAAAATTGACTGTGATAAATGCTCTGCTGTTTTTGCTCTGCTCCTCTCGGGAGATCTAACGAAACAAACTGCCAGACAAGAAACGCACGTTTAGAATTTGAATATCCAAACCTAATTTTCTGATATGTCAACAACAACAACAAAAAAAATGCCTCACCTCTTCTTCCAAGTCAACGCAACCAAAACGCGCGCACCTGCCATTTTAAGCACCCCCTTCATTAAAGAAAGAAAAAAAAATCAAAGAAAAATACGAAAAGCGCAAAAATAATCCGAGATTTGCGTCTGTGCGTAATTTTGGTGTCCACGCGTCAAAGCGATGTGACCGGGATGCTGGTGTGCAGACGGCACGCGCGGGGAAGTCATGCGTAAAACCGGTGGCTGCGGTTCGGTTATTTAACCCTGCGGTCCCTGAGTGGTCCATCCAAATTGTAAATGAGCTGGGTGTTTGGTTTTAGCGGACAGAGCCTGTGAGCGCAGGGGACAGTGGAGCAGTCAGAGTGGAACGAGGCTTTTGTCCTTGTGTGATGTGAGCTGGTCTCTGCACGCAGCCACTGCTGGAATGCAGACGAGCGCAAATTTGGGCAGCACCGCACAGGGTGCACATTTCACAATTTTATAAACTGGATCTTTAAGGGTGGGAAACGAAACAAATCCTCTTATTGGGCTGTCTGGCTCACAGATGATGGTTAACAGTTTCATTTAATTAGAAATTAATAACTGAAAATTGGTATCTTGTGGCTTTAAATTATTTTTTAAAAATGATTTTTTTTTCTTACGTCCACGGCAAAAAAAAAAAAAAAAAATCCCAGGCGAAATTTTCCAGCTGCGCCTGAGAAGCAGCTGCGCACAGATATACTTATTAACTCTCATTTTCTGCGCACT
The DNA here is from genome assembly GCA_016785345.1 of Trinectes maculatus. Classification (NCBI taxonomy): domain Eukaryota; kingdom Metazoa; phylum Chordata; class Actinopteri; order Pleuronectiformes; family Achiridae; genus Trinectes; species Trinectes maculatus. The sequence continues at coordinate 104,758 of JAFBJQ010000199.1, read as the reverse complement.
GCAATAGCTTAAGACCATTTCCTAAAAAATATTTGTTCATACATATATTATACTGGTTTTAGTATTTTAATATGAGCCTATACGTGTTAATACATCAAATAAAAAAGACTTTTTCGCAAATGTGTTGATTCTCAATTCAGTAAAATATTCTGAGTAAAAAAAAACAACATTTTACTCTTTTATCTTAAGTTACAAAATGTGTTCACTTTGGCTCATTTCTAAAAAGTCACATAAAAAGTTCACATCTATTTTACAATTAGACAAACACCAGTCAGCCAGTTGCAGCAAACGCATCACTACTGCTGTTAAAGTTCAGATTGTATAAGAAATCCCTGCCCTTTAATCCACGAGCCTGAGAATAGCCTCCCGACCCCTTTCATAAAATCTGAATTCGCAAACTCACAAAAACAAAAAAACTAATGTCCAGATCTGTCTCTGTCATTGTGGCTGATACGAATAACACAGTGAGATTTCGTTTCACTTACCTGGAGTCCCGCTTGGGGGTGGGGAAGTGGTGAAACTCGCAGCGCGGGTAAAGCCAAGATTATTTCATGAATGGTGGATCACCTGAGAGAGTTTCTGTCTTTCCCCCCTCTCTCTCTTCAGCCTGTGACCAACATCAAGAAGACGAAAAAAACACGCTTCTTTAATAAGTTGTGTGTGTTAGTATGGCAGCAGCAGTGGCGCTAATGTACAACTGGATGTTTTCAGCACCACGGTCAGCGCAACTTTATTGTATATACCCTCAATGGACCACGTGACGCCTCCGACCCGACCCCCCTCCCTCCCCCAGCTGCAGGCAGTGCTGACGTCACTTCCATTGATAAGAATGTTGGTGTGGAGATGGCACTGTGAGTCTAGGCTGGCCCCAGCTGATGAATGAACGGAAATGGCATGAATGAAATAGTGCTTTTCCTCAATGAAAGGAGAAAATTGTAGAGACAGAGCTGGTACGCAGCCATTTTCCTCCTCACACATTAAAGGTTAGTGTGCTGCTGCTTCTTCCTATGCCTTGTTGCTTCCTTCCTCTCCCTCTCCGGGGCTCGCTTCAGATTCAGGAGTTTGGAAAAATATACAGTGACCTCGTTCACAGGCTGTCATTTAGGATCAGTTAGTGACGTGCACCAGTGGCTCCAGACAGAAAAGCAGCATGCACCCCAATGGCTGATTTCTTGCTTCTGCAGCCTGGTTGTTAGGCTTTTGTGTGAGGTGGCCCTGATCCTCTCTGGCATCATGGCTCACAGGCTGTGGGCAGCAGCCGTGCTTTGCTGATCAGTGTTTGCTTCGTTTCCAGGGATTGCACAATTTTCCACTCGCTGTTTTACATAATTTCTGGCTGCCCTCCATTTGTCAGCATCCCCACGTCCTCGTCCTCTTAACATGGCCCCTCAACGCCAGTGCCCGTGTCATCGCAGAGAGAGAACACAGCATATTATATATATACATATATTTATAAAACGACTGAAAACACATGCTCGAGTAATACAAGGCGATTTGATGCTTGAGTAATGTGTGGTTTAACATCAACTGCAGAAATGATCAAGTCGGTGTGAGTTTATGTGATCAGTTAATCATCTCTCAGTTTCTTCATGAGTGGATTTAATTAATTCACTGTTGCAGGTTTAGAGGAGGACATTGAAGACTCCTGCATATGACACAGAACACTAACTACACTCTATGAATATATGAGCCTGTTTTATGATGGCCACAGTAAAAAGTCTTTGCTTATTCCTCAATGGTAAGCTGCGGTAGCAGGCGGGGGAAGTGGAGTGTATCACAGAAGGTGTGCACTGAGGTCAAAAAACTTAAGGGAGCGCCGGATGACAAATCTGTGCAGACTATTGATGTTGTGGTAAAGTGAGAAAGAACAACAGTGACGTTTACGTGTCAGGAATCCGATCGTCTCTTGACAACCTCTCCAAAGCCTGTGACCGCTGGGTCACGCTATAGCATGCGGGAGACATTGCGTTTGTTCGATTAAAAGAAAAAAGGTTGCATCTAATATCGAGGGACATGCACTGTACAAAGTGTGAACTTAGCATTCACTGATTGATGTTTAATTAAACATTAACTAATCACATAAACCCGCAGAGACTTGACAATTCCTAAAAGTGACCAGCAGGAATCCATTCAGGAATTAATACGTCCTGCATTAGTCATGCATCAATGAAGCACGTAATTTGTACCCTTACAATACAGTGTTACCCACAAATCAATGCATGTGCACCCACACTATTTATTACACTCCAGACATAATATACTGAACTGCTGGCAGAAGCTTTTCTTAAGCAATCGGAGGTGAAAAAAATCGAATGGCGTTGCTTGTATGGAATTGAAATAAGTGTGCCCATTGGTTTTAAACCTCACTAGTCCTGTCTAACACATCTGGATAACAATCCAAGGCAGAGGAAATAACTCTAGGTTTGAAGGGGGATGCTATGATGACATGACCCAGCCATGTGCATTCACCTGTGTTCTTTTCCTTTCCACTGTGTTTACTATAAAATCAAAACAGCTCTGTCTCTCAACCTGTCATTCCCAAGGTCTGCTGGACCTTTTTTTTTTGAAGTTAAAGGAAGTTGTTCTTGGCCTCCCTGTGCAGGCCAACATAGAAAAGCCCAGATCAGTTCCACGCACTTCATTTGTCAGTGTCAGGCCTCTGCTCTGACTTTACGTGCCACTAAATTCAGCTGTCGGTCCCCATACAGCTCAGTTTCTTTCTACACACGTTTGCTTCAAGGTGTGTGCGGGTTTGTGCACAAATGTGTTTGTCTTTAAGATTTTTTAGTGAGTGCACCTGTTCAGTGGACCTCGGATAGGGAATTCTTTGTTATTCATGGTCTTTTTGGATGAATGTGATATTAGAGATCAGCCACATGGGTCTTTGACGAATTGAGGCTCTTGCTTCTATGAGAAAAATATGTAAACATTCAAAAATTCCGCGTCATGTTGCAGCAATGAGACGATTGTGTGTTTATGATTCTCGGGGAAAGGCACCGGCTTATTCTCTTCCTGGAGACTAAAAAGCCGCTTTGTTTCAGTGTTGAAGCAGGAATTGACTTGGTCTCTGTGCAAGTATGTGCTTTGTGTTAGCCAGACAAGATATGCACATCAAATGAAGTTGTAATTTGTTGCGATGGCTTCAGGCGTCACATAACCTTCGTTTGATTAGGTTTTGTGCGAGGGACTGCTTGCTGCAGAATGCAGAGTGTTTGCGCGGCAGTCATGTCATTGTGGGCGTGTTTGTGAGTCTGTGTGTGGAAATGCTTGATGGCAGCAGCAGGCTCCAAGAGGTAAGCATGGAGCCGGAGGGCAGATGCTGATATAACGGTGTGGCATTATCAACTGCCACTCAGCATTAGTTGGCCCTTTACCCTCACTCCATGTCTGCACCCCCGCACTGACTCACACTCTGCTGCCTGCTTGGCCACTCACATAGATTAACACTGCTTGCATTTAATGGAATACACACACTGTCGATCCGACACACACATGCCACACATTAATAGTTGGGTTTCTTGTTCGGTGATGTGCTCTGTCTCTCTTTGTCTCTCTCTCTCTCACACACACACACACGCATGCAACGAGACAAAAACACTTCCCCTCTCTTACTGTAATGTACATTACACACAAAAGAGGCTGGTGCTGATGGAGGGTGGGGAGCGCTGTCGCTGATGGCACACGGCACAAACTGCTAAGACAAGAGGCGATGACTGTATGTGGATGGCCTTTGTTCTGTTTAATTAACTTTCCCTCTCTCTCGCTGTTGCCATTGGAGGGTGGAGGGCTGCAGGGTCGTCCGGCCCAGCTGAATAATCGCCATGCTCCAAACACCGGGAGATAGTGACTGATGAATTCCTTGGTTTTCGGTGACATTTTGGCCACAGTTATGGAAATGCAAGCTAATGCTAATGCGGCTCCCTCGCACAGAAACGGGTCTCTACCTGAAAGTGATAAAATAGAGCTCATGATTAACAGAAGCTTTTCCGCCCACACCACTTTGTCAGGGGAGGGAAGGACAAGTAATTGCACTGTAAGGTTCCTACAACACAAAGAATGGCACCCACGCAATAATCTACAGTTTCATCTGGGGTTTTTCACAAGTTTCGCTGCAGGCTACATTAACCGACACAAATGTTCTGGTCTGTTGTGTGCTTGTGTTAGACAGAAATGCTTGATGTTGTCGATAATAATAACAGGCAAGTGTGATTATGATTGCACTGATTATAGGGCATCACGTTTTTTTCATGTTAATAAGGTCTTGGGCATCCAGCTCATTTGTCAGTGCTTGGATTCAGTGTTTTTGGCCCAGTTATGTGTGAACACATGAACTCAATCAGAGGAGCTCTCCGTGTGAGTCTGATGTCTGTCCACAGTGCTACACAAGTGTGTTGTGTAGCTTTTGAGTGCCCTCAAAAACCTGCACGCTTCTTTTTATCTGGAGGAAGATTATTGCAAACAAACAGAAATATGCATTAGATCACATTTGTGTTTGGTTGTACTATCGCTGTAGCATCACCGCACTCAAACTAATGACATAACATTTCTATTTGACAGTTCCTTTCCCTTTTTTTCAACCCATTGCTTGTTACTTATGTTACACTTCCAAAAAAAAAACATCTGATTTCCATGTAAAGGCCATGTAAGTACTGTATTGGTGTGTGCTGATCTATGCAAGAAGATAAAACTGGCCTGAATGTAAACAGAAACAGAACAGAAAATGTAATTGGATGTTGCCTTTGCAGTCTATACGACTGTGATATTAAAACAGAGGGGAGAAAAAAAAGTCTCAAAAATGGCACAGACTCTTGCTCCCAATATTTCTGTTGCATCCCCCCTCTCTCCGCTTCTTAAATCCTTCACCGGCACTGCAAAGAAAAATGTCTTTCAGTTCGGATTGCAGAGCGCAGTAAGAGAACACCATCCTTTCATAAGAAATCTATAATGGCTGAACTTCCCCATCTTCTGGAATATGGTGCTATAACTAATATTTGAATCCATCAGCCAATATAAATGATATGAGAAAATAAGCCGCAAACAGCCAGTGAAAGCTAAACGTCTATGACATAAATTAGGCCTGGAAGAAGAGTTATGGTAGGAGTTGATGGACCCCAAGGGAAGCGGATCCCGCGTGAATAATGCGTGCACATTGTGCCAATTGTTGTCCCGCTCTCTCATTGTCTGCTCGTCTGAAATTATTTACCCCTGGAATATTAGCGGTGAAATGCGCGTTGCAACCTTTGAGAAACTGGCGGCATCATTGACGGATGGCGTTGGAGGCCAGGAGCAGGCAATGAATTTGAGGTTGATGAGGCGACTCATATCAGAGCGTGCGACATCAGCACTCACCATCAATCTCTTCGCCTCTTCCCAGCAGACAGCTGGCACATACATCAGCAAACACACCACTGAAAATGAATGGGAACTCAAGCCAGACAAAAAGCACACTCGTACACACAGTCCTCAGAAGCAATGCAGCACATTTAAGGCCTCATGACGAGACCCTCGGCCTGACGCCAGCTGCCTCTTATGTACTACAGTAGAACCTTGCGTGAGGCTATTAGAGTAATAGCTTGCATCCACGTCATTTGTAATCACTGCACCAGAGAGCACAGATGGCGAAGCCGCAGACTGCAGATGCATTGGCAGGGAAACCACGCTTTTGCAGACCTCCATAACGTGCCAAATTTACAAAGCCATGCATCTCTATGCATTGACGTGATGTGGTCACATTCATTACCTCATGATTGTACTAGAACAATGGTGTAATGGCAATGAATATTAAAGCAGCATCTATTTTGGATTGTATGTCAGCTAAGCAGGTCTTTTACCCTATAGGTGTTTATAGGTTTGCATGTTTTACATTGTTATGAATGATTTTTTTCCTGTTTTGTAAGCTTATACTTTTTTTTGATCGATTAATACAATATTTATTTGTTTTATTGAAAACGTATTGTACTAACGAAATTGAAAGGATATAACGAGCGACCATCACTGAGAGCTTAAAGCATAATTGGAGGCCACATGTGACAAAAACCAATCAGCATTACACCGAGATGCTTCACTGTATTAAAATCACCACTGGATGAATGTCATGCTAACCCTGTTTGCTTTCTGTCACTGAGTGCCTGTATAGGCAAGTGACTGGGGTGCCCGATGTGTCTTTGATAATCATTTGTCAGATTAAATGAATAGTTTTGCGAACTAAGACACCAAAATTTGTTTTCCCACTTGCATCGATGGCAGATTCATTGATGGTTTTAGTGTCAGCAGCTGCAGCAGTAACTGGATCTCCCTCTTAATGATTTTTCATTCAGCAATAAGCCTCTGTGCCGTCCATTGTAAACCTAAGCAAACAGTCTATACCTTGAGTTGGACAAAACAGATGGAAAGATGAGTCCTCCAAAACTCCTTGTAAAAATGAAAACTGTTATCAGTTATCAGCACACCACCTGACTGGAAGGGAAGTAATTTGAAAGCGGTTTGGAACGCAGTAATTTGCTGGTGTGACTCATCGCTAGCACCTACAGCGACAAAACCTCTGATCCTCACAAGGATGAATAGGGTCGCACAACTCTGTGTGTATGTCTGCGCAGAATAAAACGACAAAGTGGTGTTTTTGTCCTGATAAAGCAATAGGAGGATATATATAGCTCCAATCATGTAATTATGGATCAGACACACTAAACAGGACAATATTTCTTTTATAATCTTTGTTTCATTGCCTAACTATTTATTATTATCGCTTATATATATATTCATAAGACTCACACATATGCCTAAGACTCACACATATGCCTAAGACTCATACATATGCCTAAGACTCATACATATGCCTAAGACTCATATATATGCCTAAGACTTATACATATGCCTAAGACTCATATATATGCCTAAGACTCATACATATGCCTAAGACTCATACAAATGCCTAAGACTCATATATATGCCTAAGACTCATACATATGCCTAAGACTCATACATATGCCTAAGACTCATACAAATGCCTAAGACTCATACAAATGCCTAAGACTCATATATATGCCTAAGACTCATACATATGCCTAAGACTTATACATATGCCTAAGACTCATATATATGCCTATGACTCATACATATGCCTAAGACTCATACATATGCCTCATACAAATGCCTAAGACTCATATATATGCCTAAGACTCATACATATGCCTAAGACTTATACATATGCCTAAGACTCATATATATGCCTAAGACTCATACATATGCCTAAGACTCATACAAATGCCTAAGACTCATATATATGCCTAAGACTCATACATATGCCTAAACCTTATGATTCACAGATGTTGACAGATGTTAACTTTGACAGGCGCCTTCACACGTCTTGTGTGCAAATTTACTGATTTTCCATAAAATGGGAAAACTGGTTTGCCGTTTGCTTTTTAAAAAGCTATCAAGAGACCTGTGGTGAAAACAACACTGTCTTTACTCTGACACCAGACAGGAATCGGTCCAGCTAATACCATTTTGATGACAACCTGATGGTATCGCAGCAAATTAGGGCAAGCACACTTGAGGTGTCAGGGTGAGGAAAAAATTATCATGATTAATGTAGGGTTATGACAAGGCAGGAATGTAATCAGCCTCTCACTTGTTCATCATTATCTCCTCCTGATTAATTTTGCCTTAAGATTTAAAATACGATATCAAGCGTCATTGTGTTGAACAAAGACCTTAAGACCATCGGTACAGTTTGAAAACAATTCATCAAATGGTGAGTCGCAATGTGACACATTTATAAAGTTACCTCTTCATGATAAATATCACATTAACTGTGAAGTCATAGTTCATATATGTATACTATGAATTCATAGTATTAGTTTTATATAACATTATGCGGGATTAAAACAGTTCAGTTTTAGTAAAGGAGCCACATTTTACATTTTTTACAGTTTTTCTGTCCATAAGAAGATATATATGTAGTTTTAAATGGCAAAAGCCATCTCAATGTGATATTACATGACCTTTCTCACAATGCCCTCAAGCTCCAGCAACTTCAGGTCAGTCAGCCAATCAGACGAGGGGCTGTGAGTCTGCAGTCCATCATAATAAAAGCTGGTTTTTAGGCACAGTACAACACGATTCATAAAATGGAAAACCTAAAAATAGCGAGATAAATGTAATGTACTATTTAGTAGAAAAGCGGCGCTAAGAGCATTAAAGGCTAAATAGATCACTGGAGAGATAAAACAAAAGACTATTAAGAGTACTTGCTTTTTTTCAGATTTCATATTATTCTGCTTTCTTTATCCATAATTAAACGCTAAATTCAAAGCTGTAAAGTTTCCTTTATCTTTCAAAAAAAGAGTGAGCCATTACGGGGCCTTGAGGCTCAGACCATGATTTTGACTCTAGCCTGGGATTTGACTTTTCTCTTTCCTATGACTGGAAAACGTGAACATAAGACGGAACTATGAGCTTTTAGTTAGACAAACATGTCTACCAATCAAAGTGTTTCCTCTTTGCATGTGTAAAACACTGAGAACAAACTAAATCTCAAGCTGTGTTCAAAAGCTGTAGTTCTGCAGTCTTCACTTAAATTAAATTAGTTCAGCAACTGTTTGTCGTTTATGCACTGTGACGCATCTTCATTTGACAAGCTTCTTAAGAACACACAGAAACTTTGCACGTCATGAATATGTGGGAGTCAGTTCTAAATAATGAAAAAAAAATCATGTAGAACCTAACAAGCTTATAAACCCCCAAAAGAGTGGGTGTAAAATATTTGTTTACGAGTATAGATATGTTTTTTCATTTGATATTTACCTGACACTGTTGATCATATTGGACTGCGTAGCCTAATCCCCACATCTTACACCTTTGTTTGTTCGTTAAAAGCTAAATTCTGTAAAAATTCTGAAATTAATTAATTCCGGTTTTAGACGTGGCTAATGGGACAACATGTCAGGAATGTCATCTTGTTCAGCTTACTTTGTAATTCAGTAAAATATGCTAATTTGTTGACATGCTTAGAGGAAGGCTATTAAAAAGGCCCCGCATGGGGGAAAGAAAAGAAAAAACAAACAAACACAGGCCTCTAATTTGAATGGACCCGGTCCAGTGATGCAGAGGGAGTGCCAGTGCAGGGGGCTGCAGCGCAAACAACACGGAGTCACCCTGGCGAAAAAGTTGAACCAGGTTTAGCTTTTGCTGCAATGCAATGTGACATTATTGGGCGAGACACCGCACTGGCCAATCAAATAAACCCGAGCATGACTTCATACTCGACTTTACCTCACGGCGGTCGCCAGGAAAGATGGAATGACTTTCCCTGTCCCTGTTTAAGACAATTCCAAACAAATAAGCCCTTAAACACATCAATCTGTCTCAAAGTGGACTCAGCGGATCCCACGTTATTGTCCTCAGTGGTAGCTTAAACAGAACACTCCCAACCAACAGCAGCTCCCTGCACTGTCATAACGCAGAGCTGAGCTCCAGCTCCCACTTATGTGCTGTGTAAATGTGAAGCCGTAGTGCAGGAGAGAATCAGTGGAGCAAGGAGGGGTTTAGTTTAGCTTAGCATAAAGACTTACAGCCAGGGAATTACTCCGCCATATAACTCCCCCCATAAAAACACAATGGCTGTGTCCGAAATCGCCCCCTAACCCCTATATAGTGCACTATATAGTGAGCACGCCATTTTGTAGTGGTGTCCGAAACCTTAGGGATCATAGCATGTCCACTATATAGTGCACTCAATGTATCCCACAATTCACCGCGAAATGTAGTGCTCACTATATAGTGCACTACATTTATTTCCCCTATGTAGGGAGTAGGGAGTAGGGGTTAGGGGGCGATTTCGGACACAGCCAATGTCTTTCCTGCTCGACTTTTCTTTTTCATTATGGCATTTATTGTTTAAGCTAAGTGTAACAGGCTGCCACTGATTCAGCAGCAATCAGTGAACACCCACTGATTTACTGATTGAACATACAAACAGCTTTGTTCTTCCGCGGCTCCCTCAAGTTAATCAATACAATTTGAATCAATCAGTTTTCTATTAATTCCACATTTTGCCCAGTTTCTCAGTTAGTTTACTTGTTTTTGCCAAAAGCGAAATGAAACGAGATTACTCAGGATATAAATGTTATATAGTGCGTAGCATGTAGAGTCTGGAATATTATTTTCTGTACCATCACACAAAGGAAAGAAATGATTCCTGGTGTTGTAGCTCCTGGGTAAAACCTGAGCTTATAAATGTAAGAGGATTCAGGCAGCGAAAGACTGAATGTGAGCTTATATGCAGTCAGCTCAGTATCCGCAAAATCCATTCCCCAGATAGCGGAATACAATGAAAAGTCCCATTCCTTTCTCTGTCAATTCTGCTAATCAGACACTGATCTCCCTGAAACAAAGCCCTGTTTTCTATATGTAACCGAATATCATGTCACCTCATCACCACCTCTATTATGTCAGCATGCCTTCATTACAATGTCTGTTTTCTCTCTTTTCCTGTATCTCTCCTCCGTATGTTTTATTCCCAGGCATCCTTATCTGTATTTGCCAGCGTGCTTGAGAAAGAACAGGAGACGGTCATGACAGTAGAGAAAAGACAAACAAGGAGGAGGACGGCCTCAGCTCTTTGTTTCTATTGTTTTTAATATAGTTCTATTGTTTTTAATGTTGTTAAAAGAAGCCGTTGTCTTGTTATATGTATTATTTTTTACTTAGTTTACTTTTGTGCATGGAGAAACAGCGGACAAAGAATGCAGTGTGGATTTTTCTGGCCACGTTCACAAAGCACTGGAGTATTTAACATGAAATATTAAGCAAAAGATGCAGCATGACAGCTGGTGTTGCTTCCACAGTGGCCCTCGGCCATATTTACCCTACAATGCCAGTGTGAAATGGTGATGAATTTGTTTTGGACCTGAAAATATCTTCGGTCAGCTACCTGGGTCGCAGGCTTGATGCATGCGGGCACCTCAGTGATGCAGGTATTGATTTGTTCTTACAGAGCGGGAATGGGACAGTGTTGTAATTGAAACATTTTATCTTGTGCCTGTCCCCCCGGACGGACAAATTTTGTGGACCAAGCAGGACGATTTTGATTCTGCAGTGTTTCAGGAACAGGAACTGTTTTTGTTGTTTCTGTTGCACAACGTCCAAACAAATTAATGCGTAGACTTAACCATGTGCATCATGCTGTCTTAAAATGTGGATTACTATCAATTTATCTTTTTTTTCTGTGTAGATCTAATGCAAAAAAAAAAATAAAAAAATCTTGCAAAGGGTTCATAAAAGATGAGGAAACAAGAGGGGCACTAAAGATCAGCCACCACATTATATTAAATCAGTGCTTCAGGCAGCAAAGTAAGTGAGGTGCTAAATTTGTTGTGATCTCTCCAAGAGCAGACAAAATTGCTGGAACCTCTCCATTACTTTGATTGTTTGTTGCCAATAAGATAACAAATCAAGTTTATTTTAGATGAGGCAATATAGTGATGAAAAAGAGTACAAAAATCAATACGGTCAAATATGGTCAAAACACATTATAGATAAATACAAATAAAAATAAATACGTTCTGCTTCTCTGAAGTAAACTGTAGCCTGTGACAATCAGGTTTGATAAGAAAAAAATCACAATGTTTTAATTTGCCTTCAACTCATCGCCTGAAACAAGGAGCTCTTCATTGGGGTAATTGGAGTCCACAAACACCCCTTGTGGACACAGTCGATGCGTTTGTTGCTGTGTAAGGTGTAAAGGTTAGAGTCTTTTGCGCATGCTGAGTTTGTTTGTGGTTTGTTGTTATTAGGTGGGAACGCATTTATAGGCTTTTTTCAAAACACCATACAGCCCATGATGGTCCAGACATCTGTGGACCACCACCTCACTGCTTGGCTTGAATGGACTATTTTTCTTACTGAGCACAATGTGAGAACGGAGACCTCTGTGTTGGACATTGTCGTCTTCTGTATGGGTGCCCCATGATCAACAGTGCTGTTTTTTTTCTCTTCACTCTGTAAACTGCAGATTTCTCATACAACACGCCCTCCTGCAGAAGTTCTCTGACGACTCCGCCATTGTCAGCCTCATCAGACATCATCAGAGACTGCGGAAAAGCCACGCAGGACTTTGTGGACGGGTGCCAGCAGAGCGGAGCTGCTCATTCATATACTGAGGGTATGTGTAGGAGTGATAAACAGATCCTTCCTTCCTTCCTGCTGCCATCAGACTCTATAACCAACACAATGTTTAGCAGACCACTATTACTTTCACGTACACCTGCACAGCATATAATATGTCTGTGCTATAATAATTGTAAGATTGCACAACATGTAAAGTGTATTTGCAGTGTAGCAGTCATTTTGTTTTTTGTTTTTTATTCTTCTCATATAGCTTTTCATACTGTCTTATGCTGCTGTAACAAGGTAATTTCCCCACTGTTGGGGAAAATAAAGGCTTTTCATATCTTATTTTTAAGCAGACATTTTGACATAATAGATTCCACTGTTTTCAGTGCTCCAGTAATCTATGATGGCACAGTTTGACAGGGACAGCACACAATGCCAGCACGCTGAAACCGAAGCAGTCAAATGGAGATGAACCATCATTAATGTTATTCTCTACCTTTGCTTTGCCTACTGCGACGTGTCATAATATCTTCTCTGTAAAAGGCTCATCAGTGATCTGGGTACATCTTGTGGATATAATGCAGGGTTCATAAATTAACTTAAGAAATTAAAAAATTATCTATAAACGAATGCGTCTCCATGCGCCGCCTTCAGCGTTTGCGGAGAACATTGCTTTTGTGCAGAAATGTTGATAACACCCACTGATTTACTGATTGAATTCTCTTGTTGACTCAAATTTATAATTTATTTTCTAATACCGAAGCTGGCAACAGACACTCGTCACTCCTGCACGTGGCTCTTCTTCGCTGTGGGATAGTTAAGACTGTGATTGTTTTGAAACATGAATAATTACATGGTTGAAAAGGCAAAGGAGGGACCACAATCAGACAAACCCTTACAAAAAGCAGCTATTTTTTTTTTGTTGTAGAAACTACCAGGTCTTTCTTCCAGGTCCTGTTTGTATTTCCTTTATTTACAAATTACAGTGTCTACAATACACATTATAAAACTAAAAAACAACAACTTTGAGGGAGTCACAGAGAATAATGGCCATGAATGTGCTGAGTATAACAATGTGTTTTGATTAGCATATAGATCAACAACAGCAACAGCCAGCAATTACTTTAATTTACTTGCTTTTGACTTATAGTTGAGTGTTTGTTTGTTTTTTTTGTGAAGGTCAGCCGGTCCTGCAAAGCCTGCTGGAACATCAGCAGTCACCATGAACAACAGCTACCACCAGAGGCGAGGAGGCAGGAGGAGTCAAGGACCACAAAGGGCACAGATCACTGCCCAGCTGCAGCCATGATGTGCAATGAATGGAGGTACAGGAAACATGACACATAACGCTCACACAAACATGCAACAGTGTGAAAACATGTGCACTCCAACCAGGTTAAACAGGTTTCATTAATGTCCCATGGTGGGACCCTAAAACTGGTATTTGGAGAATTTGCTATACTAATCCCAACATGGACACTACCTAAAATGTATTTAAAAAAAGAGCAGTTTTCTAAAACTACTCATTTATATTCTTATACCAGTATTATTATAGTGAAATTTGTTAGCATTAGTAGTATTTATTCATCCAAAGGGATTCTTATGATAAGCAATGAAAGCCATTTGTCTGACAATGTGTTTCATCTAAAATTCACACCTGGTTTCACATTAGTATTGCTTGTTGTTTTGTTTTTTTTTCTATACATATAAATCTTAAGTATATCACTCTGTCTGTGAAGCAGACAATCTCAGGCAGACTGATATATTCAGAAATTAGGCTATGCAGGCTCGAGGCAACCATTTAAATCCCACACTCTCTGATATTATCACCAACTCGCAGTGTTTGCTCAACATATTTTTTTTTCTCGTGGGCCATTAAACGTCTGTATTCATCTGCATATGCTCTAGGCAACAAAATTCCAGCCATAAATATTTCAGATGTTTGAAATAAACGTGGGGTACTCCAGTGGAGTAGTATCTAGTGCCGTGACGTTGAGTCATTCGCCCACTGCAAGGCTTTGGATTATCAGTGCTGAAGAAAGAGCTGCGTCGTTTGTGCCCTGCATATGGATACAACACACACACACACACGCACACACACACACACACACACACACACTATGAAACTGAGAAAAGTTCCATGTTGATTTTGAAGCTGCAAAGTGAGGAGGTGGCAGACGGCCTATTTTGTCCTTAACCATTATTCCCGTAAAATTAACAGCCAAATGATACATTCTGTATTTAAGCAATGTTTATTTAACATTATTTTTACTATCATTATCATACACATATAATTATTGGTTTCATTCATATGGTGAAAATGTGGCTTTATCAGGAATGTCCAGGATGTACACATCCTGGACATGTGTTGGAGTGAGATAATAAGTAATAATTGTACTCTGGTAAACCCTTAAACAACGGCTTTGTTAATGAGCACAGAGCTCATACAGCATCAGTGAGCGGGATACCTTGAATTATCACTGTCAGCTCAGAGGATAAAAGTGCGCGATCCCCTCTGCCCAACGGACGCCACTGAAGCAAATACACAAACTATTGCACTCAGAATGTAATATTTCATCAGACAGCTTTACCACATATTTGTAAAAGGCTCTCGTGGGGATGAAACATCCATGAGAAACAGAGGCATATTGGCACACATCCGCTTAGCCACATGCTTTTTTTTTTTTAAACTAATTGGATAACCACACCAAGTAAAGCACGAAATTGCCTTTTTTTTTTATCCCTCCTGCAGCTGTGGATGCAACCCTCTCCGCAGGGCGTTGGTGGGGCACACAGACACACACACATTTATGAGTCATACGTTTTAATATGCTCTCCCTTCCTACTCGTATCATAAACACTCAGAGGGATGGAAAACGCAACATCCCCTCTTTCCTCTTTAACCACATCGGCGAGTTCGTCAGACGGTGGCGAGAGAATCTCTCCTCCCTGTCCTTTGAGTGATTCTCATCTTTACCCTCCAGTGCCCCTGACTCTTCTTCTCTCACGCTGTCTGATACTCAGAGATGCTGCTTGTGTCCTTTTTTTTTTTTTAAACAGTAGCTGTGCATGCACGCGCGCGCATGTGTGTGTGTGTGTGTGTTTGGCTGCGAAGACAAGAGATTAGCATGAGTCAGATAATGATTCAGGACGCCAGGTGGCAAATGCCCGAAATCATGCTCTCTCTTTCTCTCTCTCTTTCTCTCCCTCCCTCCCTCCCTCTCATACTCTGTCAGTTTTCGCTCTTTTGCTCGCCGTTGCTTCTCCCACAGTTCTCCCTCCTTCTCCTCCCGATGTCACCTTCCGTTCCCCTTCCCCTTGCAACCGTGGCACGCTTAATAACCCACCAGGTTCACGGGTGGGCGTGGAGAGGTTAACCGGGGAGATAAAAGGGTAAAGACAGATCGAGTGATGCGGGAGGGTGGCGGGGGTGTAGTCGGGAGAGCGATGGCCAGATGTGAGGAGATAAACGGGGAGCGTGCCGGATTCAGGTGGAAATTGAGCACGAATCTCAAGGAGTGTATAGAGAAAAGGTGGCTGCTTGCATCGTGTGCGTGCCGGAGGGGGAGAAGGATGGTGGGTAATTTAGAAAGAGTGGGACATAGGAATGTGTAGTGAGAGGCAGAGAGGGTTATAGAGAGCTGTGTAGAGGTGTATGGAGGCAGGGATAGAGAGATAGAAGGAGGGGTGGTGATCCTGGGGGCCTGATGACTCATGGCTGTGCTGCGGTTTGTGCGTCACTGGCGCTGGCTGGAGGAGGAGATAGTGGAGAGGTCTACGCATTTAATTACAGCCTTCCAATTTAGACACACTGTACACACACGCACCTACACACACACTTACACAAAATAATATCACAAATAATAGTCTTACAAGTGCACTAATTTGGAACACACGCGCACAAGTATTCAGACACGCAGGGGTGGGTGTGCACGCTGTGAGCACTCAGAGACGCCTGCGACGTCTCCAGCATACTTGCAAACTGAATTTAAATGTTTCGATTCCTTATTTCTGAGCTTTTTTTATTTTGATTTCTTTTTTTTTTAATCACGGGTGTCGAGCTAAAACGACTGTGGGCACGAGCGTGTTGAGCTCTTTGTGTGCATCCATCCCATCCCAGACAGACCCAGAGGCACCAAACTTATCAAGCTCCTCCAAAAAAAAAAAAAAAAAACTTTGAAATACCAAATTGTGCCGTTTGAGAAGTTGCACCACACGGCCTGTGACTGGAATATGAAACAGAGGCAGAGACATGCAGAGGGACGTGCAGGACTCGCTTTGATGACGCAGTAAAGCAAACTCTGGTCCGATTATTCTGCATGCCTGATAGTTTTCCCTATACAACCTGCACCACATGATGGCAGCCTGCTGGTTAAAGGTCATCCCTGTAAGAGCAGGATTTCTGCATCACCTGCCATGTGTTTTGTTTTTGTTTTTTTTGATTATGCATGGTCATGTGGTTTTGAATAAGACACGCAAGCCTTGTGATTTTAAAAGAGACTGCGAACCTTTTAGCAAAATGATCCGTGGCGTCTTGATAATAAGCTTGCTGTTTCTCGACTTCTTTGGAAATTACTTTTTTCCCTCCCCACTCCAGTTTATTTGAACAGCACTTTTAACACCGGCTTCCTGTCAAGCACTTTCTCAAGGTGTCTGACAGGAAGCATGCAGATAAAAATGAGACGAAGAAACAGAATAAGAACATTATGAATGCCAGGAAATTATAGCCGAGCTTGCGCTTGAACACAGAGGCAAAACACAGTGTGACAGCTGTATTATGCCGGGTATATTTTTGGCAATCTACACAGCAGGGAGGAAAATGTATAGACATTAAACACATGACCCGAAGCTAACTGTAAATTCAAAACATAATGCATGAGTTTTACGGGTATCCAGTATCATAGACTGTTTTTCCCTTTTGTAAAAACTCTTCATTTAAAACAATATTAACATAACCAGATGCTTTGCAATGTGTTTGATTATTTTCTAACATTTATCAACTTTTACACAAAATCATCCAAACATCCTTTTTAAGAAAGCGATTATTTTGTTGGCCTCATCTTTCCTAACTTGAACTGAAATATCCCCACATGCACAAACACAAATGAGGATTTTTAAATGTTCAAATGATATTGAGTTTATATCTGCAGTAGAGACTAATTTGTGTTGAATCAAATGTTATGTGTTTTTGTTACCGCATACTGGACACTGTGCTAACCATAACCACCAAAAATGATATACTTGGCATAAATCCGTACACAAGTATACACAAATCAAGAACATGTTGGTTTCACAAGTTCACATTTAATTCCCAGTGTTTAGAACTGATCCATAGCCTCCTGTTCAGGACCACCATTCTTTGAATTTCCCTTTCTTTGACTTCCCCATCCAAACCCATCACCCGACATGTGTGCCAATTCTCTCCTGCAAGGCTGCAAGGCTCACTCTTAAACAATGAGAGCAATCAGTTGCCCTCTCTCCCTCTGCCCCCCTCGGTGTGCCCCTCTACTCCACACTCTTTTCCAGTGGAGAGTGCAAAGGGAAGATAATTTTTCCAAACAACAGCGTGAGGTGGGGGTTGGGGAGGGTGGCGGAGGGAGGAGAAGGAGAGGCAGAAAGAGATAAAGAAAGAGAGACCGCTGATTGGCCCGGGTCACGTTGGTTCAAAGAATCCAGAGTCACATGTGACAATACAACACTTCATGCAGATGTTTGCTGTCGTAAGGCAAGACAGGCAAATGCACAGCTGCTATAACCCCTGCCACAAATCCTCTAAACCTTAAATACACAACAACAATGTCTTTACATGGTGTGTGATATTTACAAAAATGCAGGTGTATTTTCACAGACTGAAGCAAAGCCACATTTTTTAGAGTTAGAACTATTTCCTTGCGTGAACTAATATGCTTTAACTTGGTTTATAAATGCTAAAAGAGATAAACAAATTATTTGTCTATTGCAGTTGTAATTTTATTACCCCTTCAAAATAAAGGAATCACATTTTATCACAATAAAGGTTCATAAAACACAGCAATATTCAGTATTTCATGTAGATTTTTTTAAGTAAAGCAATATGTACTTTATAGCAAATAATTAAAAAAAAAAAGAAAATGTTCTCGTGCAAGCTTAATTTTCTTTAATTAATTCAGGGGTGGGTTTTTTTCCAGGTTTTTCAATTTAATTTCCCATTTCCCCTCTCATTCATGTCTGCTATTATGAGTCGTCAGAGGCTCCGTCCCTGGGGAGGGAAATCCCAGCTGTCACTAAATAACTTTTCAGATCACACCAATAAAGCTAATGTCCACGGACACTAAAGGCCGAGGAGTCCATTTAACAGCCGGTTAACGCATGAACACACAAGTGACACACACACACCCACACACACATGTATGCCTGTGCACCCACACGCACACACACAGACACGCATACACACAGATTGTTGTGGATTACTCTAACCAGGCTAATGATCTCCTCAATGGGACAACTGGGACTCTTCTGAGACCGTCTTCAGCCTGAGGCCCCAAAGGGACTTAGACAGAGTCTCAAGGGTAATTACAATGTAAATGCTGTGTGTGTGTGCGTGTGCGTGTCTGTGTGTGTGCGTGTGTGTGTGGCTAATCTACAATCTTGCATTTTTGTATAGCAACCTTTGATTTATTGACTCTAAACATCAATAAATGGAGACATATTTGCAGTCACTTTATTCCAGAATAGTGAATAATATGATGAATGTGCACCTGGGTTTAGAGAGTATCTATTTTCCAAAGATTTTCAAACATGATACCTACCCAGACATTTAAAGGAATAAATGTGAATAATAATAAAACATGTTGCATTTCCACTCATTTGAGTTAAACGTGATTAAAAATGACAAATGCAAAAACACTGACGTGAATGATAAATAAGGGACGTTGAGTCTTTAAATTCAGTTAGTGCTGATTTGATCCCAAATTCTTCAGATCCATTCTTCTGGGCAGTGCACTGTGGTCATTTCAACAAAACTGAAGTTCCCAGTGAAGCTCACCTGCATGTGATGTCTGTGCAGTACATATGTTTTCCATTGTTTGTGTCTCTATAGATTCTACGAACCGTCATTTGTCCAAATTCAAATTCAGGGAACCGTCCCAGTGTTCAGTAAACATCGGACTGCTCCTGCACTTTTTTAGCACCACCTGTCCTGAGAGAGACAGTACGTAATTTGAAATGATGTTAATCATTCAAAGTCGGCGTCGCTGACTGTGACCCTGGATGCAGATGGCAGGAAAACAGAGGGCAAGGAATGGAGGGGAGAGTGTAATTGAGAGAGGGATGCTGTAAATGGCTGCATGATTGATGTGAGTTTTACGCTGGGAGTGAGAGGTAAGGGGGAGAGGGGAGGCAGAAAATGAGGTGGCAGGCACAAATTGATCCTCACCTTTTTATGCTGCCTTTGTTTCGCCTCATGGCCCCTCATCATCATCATCATCATCATCATTATTACCCTCTCTCTCTCTTCCCTTCTCTTTTTCTTTCTCTCTCTGTTACCGGCCTCTCTACCCGCCCCCCTCTGCCAATCAGATCGTAACATGACATTATGGCTCATTATACCTGGGCTGGATGATGGGTCTGCTGCTGGTGGCCAGACTTCCTAGGAGAAATGTACCACACAAACCACAAAGACACATACAACAGACACACAAGTGTTCTCAGTGTAAACACATTCTGTTTCTTTGTCTCTTCATTTGTAGCGTCCCAAGTTTTGTGGCTCGCGGAGAGATTTGGATGAGATGTGGCATTATGTAATGTGGGGAAATAAAGCGGTGATGGAAAGAGATTGCAAGAGAGAGAGAGAGAGAGAGAGAGAGAAAGAGCAAAGGGGGAAAACAGAGGTGAGAAAAAAAGGGAGCAAGAAAATGAGAATCATGGGAGAGGGAGAGGTAGAAAGAGAGCCATGAACGCTCCAGCAGCAGAAAAACATTGTGGTCATCTGCAGTGCGATGAGTCACCTGTAGGCAACACACACACACACTCAGGCGCGCACACACACACACACACACACACACGGGCACGCGCACACATAAATACACACAACCCGAAAGAGACCGGCGTTGCAATCACAGCCCACAGCTGTGTAGTTACAATGCCATATTGTCTCATAAACGGCATTTACTGACAGCTTTGCATTAACATTGCAGAAACATAATCTTCTGCTGAACGCACAAGTGCAAAAAAAAACAACTGAATTTGAGAATCAGATGTAAGCACAAAATGATTCGACCTTTTACAGCCTTCCTGGTTGGAATCAACACATCAACCTGGTGATTAACATAAAGCGTCGAACCAAATGTTAATGAAAGAGAGAAATTAGTCTTTTTAGTGGCAGCATGATTTTGCTGGCGTAACTATTCCAGATGAAATCTGTGGAGCAAATCAACCATTTGCATCCTGTATTGATTCATATTTCCTTCTTCTGCTCTTCCTCTGATCAGTTTTTAAAAAGGCTGTGATCGAGTAACATTTATTTCATACATCGTTATTATCCAGCATCATTAAATTGTTGAATTTGAAACAGTTAAAATGTCCATCATTATCCTCAACATAAGACGACAGCAGCAAAAGAACAAACATAATCACTTCAGCTTGATAAATCAATTATCAAACATTTCTTTTTTCTAATTGATCGTTCAAGTATTCCATCAGTCCTTTAACTATCAATTAAAAGGCTCGGCCTTCATCTTTACAGATCCAAATATCGCACACCAGGCAAGGGTTTTATTAATGGCATCAGCGGCAGCTCTGTGGACACAATGCGAGATGGAAAACTTAAATGCCACATGCAGAAGGAATCAAACAGAAAAAGGTCACAATAGAAAAGAAAATTACATTTGATGTAAATTGCATTGGCCTCGCTGTTACAGCGAAACGAACCAATAAACTCAAAACACCCGAGCAAAGTGAATCACTTCGCATGGCGTGTCGGGATAAAAACAGTATGAAGACGCTGCGAAATGTTTTAATCACCAAAAAAATGCTTAAGTGAAGAATAAAATCATGCTTGTACATGGTAAAAACAAACACTCACTTTCCCTGTGTTGTGCTGCTGAACGTTTTATTTTAATATTGAATATATAATATTGATTCCCTCACGGTAAAGATCTGCTCCAGCCCATTAAAATTTCTTTCCTTTGACTTTGTAGCAAAGGCTGTATTTTAAACTGACCCATTACTCACTGGCTGTCAGACGGCACAAGGTTATACTGTAAAACAAAAGCACAGCGCTCATGCCGCAGCCTGACAGAAAGGCAGGTGAGCTCGCAACAACGCCGTTTGCTAATTTCCCAAATGTCAAATCATAACTGGGTGGCGAGATAATGTTGGCGCCTATGCGAGCTTATGTAGAGACTAACGCCGCGCTTCTCCTCATCTCGTCTGAGTCCCACACTGAGGATTTTAAGATGGGAAATAAGGAGCAGGTCTTGTCATCATTCATTCTAATTCTCCCTACGTTTAAGTCACTCCATCCCTCCCCCCTGTCGCCCCCAGCTTCATCTCCTTTCAAGCTTCATCACAACCACACAGCACACACACACCCTCCTCGTACACACACACACACACACTCCACCCCACCCCACCATCTAACCCTCCCCTCCCCAATTTCCTTCATTCACTTTCACGTCCCTGAACAAGAGCAACATTAATTCAGTCTGTTTGTATTAGTAGCGGCTGGTTGTGCTGCTTTAGCTTCCCTTACAGCTGTAAAAGGCTAACGTCTCCTCACACGTTGGAACCCCGCTGGTGTGTTCTTACACACATGCTTTCATGCTCCCCTGTGCATGTGCGTATGCAGATGCATGCCGGTGCAAGCGTTTACATCAGCTGACCCGATGAAACGCACTGACACGAGTGTCTTTAAAAATGATTTTGTTTTTGGGGAGCATTGATGAAACTTCCAGCTGACTGCAAACATTCAGATGTGAACGAGATCCCGCGATGTTCCACTTTGCTGTTTCACACTGTTGCTATGGCAACAGTGTCAATGAGCGACATATTGGTTATTAATTTTGCAGCCACTTGAATGTGAAAATGTCTACTGCTGAGGAGGCGACGTCTGGAGATGACCCCTCAGTTGACCCGGTGACGGCCTTTTTTGGACCCTCCGGTTGTGACCTTTAACTATATAGAGTCTCTCACTGTGTTCAAATGCAGTGTGTGACACATTGACAAACATCCATACTGGACCAGATCCTGCCCTGACCCCGAGTACTGTTCTGTAAATGCCAAAAAAAACGATTCATTAAGGCAGTGAAAACATCAACAATCAACTCTGTAGCATGCTGTGTCATATTTAAATGTTTTGTAGCTTTCATTTATGATTCTGTTGTTTGCCTTTTTTTTAGTTCGAATTAAGAGTCTGGTCCTAAATTTAGTAACCTGCGAGAGCTGTGGCGGCTTCAGATAACGTCAGCTGCACGGTGGCTGAATTTATCCACAGTTACTCACTCCGACTATATGAATCATAAAGGGCAGTGAGATGAAAATCTGAATTTAAAAAAGATAGAACATTTACTTGTTTCAGTCACAACATTTCCATGTTATCATTTTGCATGTTGACTTGGAAACACACCGTGTTGTTTTGTGTTTCAGCATCGTTTGGAGGACAACAGGAAGCCAGCGCACACCTGCTCTTGCAGAGGTAATGCAATATATAAGAATTTGCATTAAATGTTCTGTATTTTTTAAATCTATATCATTAACTCTCAGTTTGGTCATTTTCATCATGGCGGTCCTGAGCCTGTGGTGAAGTTGAATCTGAATCTGCAGCAAGTTAATGCACATGTAAGATTACAGCGTGCACAATCTGATGGACCTCTTTTGTGTAATGAAAAACCTACACGCTGTATTTGCTATGTGTAAACGTGCGTGTGCAGTCAATCCACGAATCCCAATCGATTCCCAAAACAAGATTAGGCCGTTTTCAGCTGCTCACAGGATGTAAGGATCGATCTTAAGAGCCGTCACAAGCTGCTGCTGCAGATTTGACCTGATGCACTGTGGGTGAGGCCAGGTCTCGCTCACCTCCCGTGACTCTAATGTCAGCTCGTACATCTCCTGCTTCACTTCCTCAGACGACAAAGAAGAAAAGAAAAAAAAAAGAAAGAGCTCCTGAGGGGGGAAATTGAACGTGAGAGGAACCAGTTGCCTTCGCTCCAAGGTCACCTATGATAAGCCTCTTCACTCTGAGTCAACACCGAATCAGTTCCGAGCAGGAATTTGTCATATTCCGCTCATGGCCCCATCCCCTACCAGACAGAAACAACTAGTCATACTTAATAACACAGTGAGCTTAATGGGAGGCCTGTGACTGACTCATACAAGATGTCCTCAAAGACCAGTTTATTTTCAATATTTTCCTGTTTTTCCTTTTTTTTTTTTCCTCATGTCCTCAGGCGTGGTCCCCGAGACCCCTTTAGTCTGTTTGCGTTTACCTCAGCGGACAAACCCTAGCCTCGTTCAAGGGTGCAACGGAAAGGACATCGTGTCATGAGGGACCAAACAGCACGGTGCCGCATTGTTTCAGAGGCTGGATGAGTCATGGAGGACAAATCGGGGTTGGTGGCATTTGAGAGGGCTTGTCCATTAGGGCAGCGCTGATAAATTAACAATGGATCTGGAATGTGCTCCCATGATGCCTGTTTTAGCCAATCAGACAAGGAATTCATTAATCTAACCCAACTACCTGAGAGACTGGACGCGGTACATGTTGCATGTTAATTGTGGGGAATGTAATTTGTGGTGGAAGAACAATATCTCAGTCGACCTTCCTCACCAAAAATTAGGTTAAGAAAAAAAATCGGTAAGCGTATTTATAGCACCTGGTACACAACGGGAGAGCAGCAACACTGTGGCTATTTCAAGTCGTTTTTATATGACTCACCGAGGAATTTTAAAAAGCTCCGACAACATCAAAAGAGCAGACTGCAAATGTTCTTGTGCTTTAGTCATGGCTGAATTACTTTTAATCTACAGCGTGGGTCTTCGGTGAGACGAGTCGGCACTTCGCTTATTTGTTCCTTTGTCAGAAGTCGAAAAAGCCAATCGACGGCTCTTGATATTGTGGAGATTTGAAGATGGAGAAGATGGTCCAAAACATATTTGACACCCAACCCCTCAATAGATGCGCACACAGTCCCACCTCCAC
>JAFBJQ010000199.1:0-80440 GCA_016785345.1 Trinectes maculatus | reverse complement strand
CCCACCCCCCCCCCCCCCCCCCCCCCCCCCCCCCCACCCCACCATCTCATTCAGGTTTTTCCACATTTCAAAAATAATTCTTCTCAGGAGGGTTCGGCCATCTTTAAGTGGCCCCCTTTTGATTTTTTTCCTGTCTGGTGGAAAAAAAAAAATCAAAACACACAAAATTGCACACACACACACACACACACACAGCTGCATTCTTTTTTCCTTTTCTTTTTTTTTTGCTCATTCGTTGATCCGAGACACAAATGTAAAGTGTCTGCAGGTGACAGTCTCCGAGCACAATCCATTTTCCTCCCGCTCCCCTATTCTCTCTGTTTCCACCGCTGTCTCTCTTTGTGTCTCGCCCTGACCACCCTCACATACACACACACACACACACACACACACACAGACGCACACACGCTGCCAACGCGAGATAGCCACGTCTGTGTGTCCAGTACAGTGTGTCATGTGTGATAATCTCTGACGTGCGCGTCACGTGCCGGCGGGTTTAGGGTTCCACAAGAAGCTGCTTATTATTGTTATCGTTTTTCGACATCATTATTATCAGCTGGAGCAGATGCGACGCGTCCCTCTGCATCATTGTTCCCTCTGATGCTCCAAAAGCCGCAGCCGCCAAAGCAAACCACAACCTAACCAACAAAGGAGGGAAGAGAACATGTCGAAAATCACTCTGGCACTCTTTCAGCGTCTCCTCCCATCCGACCTCTCATTCTCCCCTTTTTTCCCCCCCCTCTCTATCAAATGTTCACTTCTTTTGTCTCATCCGCTCTGTCTTGTTCCATCGCACTCTATCTTTTTGTGTGACATGTTCTGCCCTCATCCACTCTCACTGGCCGCCATTATCTAAACCACCCATCTCCTCATCTTTCTCTCAATTCCCCACTCTCCTAGTCAGGAAAAATTTCCCAACCTACACACAGATAAACGCGCACCCCCGACACACACACACACACACACACACACACACACAATCACACAATCACACACACACACTTTGCTTGAAAACACTCCCACCCCTCCCAAAACCTTCTTCCACGCACGCACTCGTCCACCGCCCCCCCACCCTACAACCACCACCATCTCCACCTTCTACTCTCTCCAAACCCTTACCCCCCCACCCCACCCTAATCCTAATCACACCACCGCCACCGTCATCAGCCCTTATCTCACTCCACCAAATCTGCTGTGACTCAAAACAATTTCCTCTCATTTGCGATTTTACTGCCCGCCCCCGCCTCCTACACCTCCATCAACCCACCTACCCCCACCAATAAACCCTCTCCACCTCCTCAATACCCCATCACTGCCCATCCAGCGCAGACCCCACCCAAACGCACAGGCACACCAACACAAACGCGTATACAAATGCACTCACGTACACACACTCTAAGCGGTCGCCATTAATGACGGCTGATCATGTGTAAGCGGCGACTTGCCACTGTCATCCAGTGGAGCCCGAGAAGAACTGCAGTGTGACGTCACGGCGGACGCCAGCCCCTCTGGTTGGTGGAACATATTTACGTGTGTGATTCTGTGCGCGTGGTTGAGATGGGGGAGCCGGAGGAAGACAATTTGGTGGGTGGGTGGACCCGGTGGGCCTTGCTGCATCACTGAACCTGCAAAATGAATGAGAGCCTATACTAGGTGTCACCCCCATCCTCTCCTGCTGGCCTCGGCTAATTTCTCTCTCACACTTTTATGTTCTTCTCTCTCCTCTCCTGACCCCTGGGGACAATCCATACCGAGCGTCTGACAGTATGTTCCACGGTATGCTGCGTATGAGCTGAAAGAGCGATCACATGTTAATATCAGCTGAATCGATTCAAACTTCAGTGAGGCAGCCTGATGTGCCGGAAATTTTGAGTGACTGTCTTTTAAAGCAGAGCAAAACAGCACCACTCGATGGGAGCTTGTCATAGCCGGAGAGAGGAGGGCATGACGCCGTTACCGTGGCAGGAAGTATATGACACGCTACATGATGAGTGGACAGGATACAAGCATGTTTGTTGTTTTACAGTGATTTGCCTCAGAGACGGGAAATACACAAGTCTGTTGGACTATGAGAAATACGTTGTAACAGTCTGCGCCGCCGTAGGCTATAAACCCAAATACACTCTCTGTTGCCTCTTCAGCAACAGAATGAAAGAAAAGTGTTGTACTGGCTCTCCTAATTAACCATAGGTGTACGAGAGCTTGATAAATATCACTTACTTACCCAGTAATATTGTTATTACTAACCCAATAATATTATTATTTGATTTTAATTTTTGATTTATTTTTATATATCCATGCTTTTCAGAGCTCAGGTTTGCAGTAAACCACCCAGAATGCCAGTGGAGTTTGGAGAAGACAGTTGTCCTGGGACCTGAGACGTCGCCGTGGTTACTTGAATGGAAAGATGTCAGAGGTACGGTGTAAATAGTGCAGTGTAAATAAAGAAGCAAAACATAGCTTTAACACAGTGGGAGACTTTTACAAGCATTATGGAGACATTACTGTCTTTTCATTACCCCTTTCTTTGTAGTCATAAACTGTCAGAATCATAATTTAGTAACGTCAGTATGACAACACTGTTATACAATCTTTTAGGCGTATGAATACATATTTTAACTAAAAACATTGATTCTTCTGGAGAAGATGTGTGACGCTGCAGAGCAGCTGCATGAAAAAAAAAAGTCAGCTTTGTTTTGGCACCCCTTACTGTGGCCAGCTTATTGGTGGGTCAAGGGTGGAGAGATATGACTTACAGCAATGACCCTGTGTACTATATCTGCCCACGTTCACAGACAGGGAGCAGGGCAGACAGTGCCTTGGTTATTCATTATTACCCTGGTAATTGGTTATTGATTACTCCCAGTCTTTTTGTCTGTGTCTGAAGCGAGTTGTACTGTACGAACATTATTCAGTTAACGCCTGAGTTCTGTTTTTTTTTTCCCCCCAAAAGTTCATTTCAGGATGGAAGATATAGCCACAAAAAGCTCATGTAAGGGAGTAGATGGACAGCTCGACGCAGACAAATCACCTCCTCCTGCTGCTCGCAGCGTTGACTCATGCTGCGGATCCTGCTTGAAAAGTATCAAACTCTGGATTCCTGTGGACTACAAGAATGAAACGGTTCAGTTCTTAAAACTGACGGGACCTGTGGTAAGATTGCGTTTAAATGCAAAAGTTGACAAGTTGAGTCTTGATTTGAATTCCTTAACATTTTTACAGCTCAAGTCTGAAGAATGACTCATTAGGAAATGATTTAGATATGGGGACGTTTGCCTTGTTGTGGCTGGTAGGACGATACATTTTTGTAAAAACAGCGATAAATATACCTGTACTTTGCATTGCATGTCACAAGTTACCATATTAACAGTGAATTGTTTTACATTTTAAATCTTAAATTTCTCTGTGCACACTAGTTACTAGCTTTTGTAGAAATAAATCTAAAACTATACTGAAATTAATTAAATCAAATTAATAGTACCTACATTTATTAATGTATATTAATTTTTTTTAAAAATGTAATATTATGCGGGGCAGTATTTTCAGAAATAAGGTGCATGTGTCCCCTCAACAGAAAATTCCAACATTCCGTGGTGAAAAATCATTCAAAACATTTGGAGGACCCAACCTGTGTTCGCTTTTCAGTGACTTCTATTCATTGCACAAACCCAGGGCTTGAGAGATAAGGACATTTAGTTTCCTTTTGTGCAAACCTTTTGATGGCAACTGCTGTCATAAATCTACACCAGTAATCACTTGAACCATTTTCTAAGGGAGAAGTAGTAAAGTAACGTTTAGAAATACAAAAAGCTCCAAACCGAAGCATAACACATGTTAGCTGCCGGTGCAAATATGAACAGCCACTGAATGTTTTGCACTTTGTCACGTAAGGCTTCCTTCGCTGTCTGTTCATTTGTGGTGTGAAACATATGTTTAAGATCAACAAAGGATGATTTTGTTCCTTAAGGTCATTTCACAGTCGATGAGCTTTTTGATTGGCTTCGTCAGCATGGTGTTCTGCGGCCACCTGGGGAAAACAGAGCTGGCGGGGGTTGCTTTAGCAATAGCGGTGAGCGCCCCTGATTGTGTTCTGCTTTTCCTGGCATCGTGCTGCTCATTCACATGAATAGTGCTGCTTTTTTATCTGACCATTTATTTTACTCCAACGTTTAAAAAAAAAAAAGGTTTATTTTCTTGCTGGATAATATGATATGGAACATGGATGTTCCATTTTATTCCAGGTGATCAACGTCACAGGTATTTCCATTGGCAGTGGTTTGGCATCAGCATGTGATACTCTTATATCTCAGGTATGTCATCCCTCTTATTTATATAACCAGGTCAGTCCTGACCCGTTGCTGCTGTGCTCAGGATATGCTGTTTTTCCTGCGTCAATTCATGTGTCACCTGAGCAAGTATTATTGTATTCTCTTGTTTTTCGAACTCCTCTCTTGCAGACCTATGGGAGCGGTAACCTAAAACGTGTAGGGGTGATTGTGCAGCGTGGCATTTTGATCCTGCTCTTAGCCTGTTTCCCCTGCTGGGCTGTCCTCATTAACACTCAGCCCATTTTGCTGGCTGTCAGGCAGAGTGCAGAGGTCGCCAGGTGACCCTTTCTAGGCCAGAATCAAAAAACACAACAGACACCAGATGCTGCATTTAAAACCACTGCTCGTGATTTAGTCAGTTTCATTTTTGCTCTTATTTTGATTCTTTTTCTCTTTCATCCCACCATAAAGACTCTCCCAGCTGTATGTGAAGATTTTTATGCCAGCTCTGCCAGTAAGTTCAGCTTCCTCCACGTTTACACAAAAACCACTTTTGTATGTGCATCGCAGAACGCTGCATCGAGTGGCTGTTGTGTCGCATTATTGATCTAATTAACCCCATTCATTGCCTCACGTTGGTTTCTGCAGGCTGCCTTCATGTACCAGCTGCAGGGGAGGTATCTCCAGAATCAGGTGCATTTAATGTCTGTGAGACCACCGGTGTGAAACCACATAATGACTGAAAGTTTGCCTGTAACAATCATTGTGTGTGTGTGTGTGTGTGTGTGTGTTAGAAAGAAACATCATGTACTGTGAGAATGGTACAAACAGCAGGTGTACTGTAGTGTGCGTGTCTGTGTTTTTAACAGCTTGTTTTGCATTACAGGGCATCATGTGGCCACAGGTGATATCTGGAGCAATGGGGAATGTTATAAATGCTATAATAAACTACGTCTTCCTGAGTCTTCTAGACATGGGGGTCGTGTGAGTGTAAACCAATCGTAGTGTACTGTCATAATCTTTAGTGATTGAAAAGCAATGACTTGTCATTTTTGATGTACTATGTGTTGTTCAATCCTTTTTACGCCTCCTAAAGTGGATCTGCAGCTGCTAACGCCATCTCACAGTACTCCTTGACTGTATTCTTGTTCATATACATCTGTGCCAAGGGCCTCCACAAAACGACATGGGATGGTAAGTTTAAGGGATTAAACTAATGTGGGAATAACGCGTGCATTCAGATTTAAGATCACCTCGGAGTTTGTGGCGCGTAGAGTTGAAAATTGTCACATAAAATAGGTGATTATATTATTTTTGTCCACTCCATTTTTATCAGTGAAGGTGAGCAGAAACACCTATAATGAAATAACCTGTACGGTTTATGACGGGTCCTTTTATTGGACTGGTAAATACTTTATTAGAAATAGAACACTAAATAAAATAAACTTTGGCGAAGTATATTTTCATCATCTGTCACTGCAAAGGCAGTATAACATTTACGAATGGGTATTTATGTATTGACCCATCATGCATCCCATAATGTCCCAGGTTGGTCAGGGGACTGTTTGCAGGAGTGGGGTCCTTTCCTCCGCCTGGCCATCCCCAGCATGCTGATGCACTGTTTGGAGTGGTGGCTGTATGAGATTGCAGGGTTCCTGGCAGGCATCATCAGTGAGGTTGAGTTAGGAGCTCAGTCTATAGTTTATGAGCTGGCTGCTATCTCTTACATGGTAACTCCCCTAAATTACTTTTTATTGACTTTATCCTTTTTTCCCATCAGTGTTTTAGCTGAAACACAATGTACGCTCGGTAATAGACTTTATTCAACAAGAGTGGTGATTTGTGACGGTAAAATGATGGCGTGTTCACGTACCTCATCCCTGTCCTGCAGTTCCCAATGGGTTTCTCTGTTGCTGCCAGTGTCCGGGTGGGAAACGCTCTGGGTGCCGGGAACACGGAGCGAGCCAAACTCTCCAGCAAGGTCTCAATCATCAGTGCATGTATGAATCTAATCTGCAGCTTGACGTTGTGCATCCGCAACACACTGAACCATATGATGGGACAAGCCTCCTGTGTCATGCTGCTGTTTCCACATGCGTTCTGATTTACACACCTTTTTTTTCCCGATCCGTGATCTTTCATTGGGACCATTCTGAAATCCGTGCTGTGTTTCTTTGGTGCAGGTATTGCCTCATGTTTGATTGGACTCTGCCTCGGTGTGTCTAAGGATGTGATTGGTTACGTTTTCACCACAGAGAGGTACAATTTTGACACTTGTGTGACATGTGGGTTTATGTGTGTGGAAAAGCAACAACAAGTAACCGGCTCGTATAATATTAACCAGCAAAGTGAGCTTGGGTTGTCACTACTGTCACGACCTCAGACATTTAAGCCAAAACATCAAGCAGAAATATCTCAATTCACTTTGTCTCTGTTGTCATTTGATTTTCACATCTGTTCTTGTATTTTACACGTAGAGACATTATAGAACGGGTAGCTGTTGTCATGAAGATGTATGGTTTTATCCATGTTGCTGAGGCCACTGCGGTGAGAACCTTTTTCTGTACGGGTCACTTTATCCCTCCGCCGGGCAAAACACACCGGACATCTTGGCCCAGATATGAGGTTTCTCTTTGTTTCACCTCCACAGGGTGTGACAGGAGGTATCGTCAGGGGAGCAGGAAAGCAAACGGTTGGTGCTGTGTGTAACCTGGTGTGTTTCTACTTCATCGGGTTCCCCATTGGTGTGTCCTTGATGTTCCCTCTCAAAATGGGAATAGTAGGTGAGGGCAGATTAAAAAAAAATAAAAGTGAGTCATTGTAATTCCATTCAAAATAATAAATGTCCATCTATCCGT
This sequence comes from Trinectes maculatus, assembly GCA_016785345.1. Taxonomy (NCBI): domain Eukaryota; kingdom Metazoa; phylum Chordata; class Actinopteri; order Pleuronectiformes; family Achiridae; genus Trinectes; species Trinectes maculatus. Next base: position 73,314 of record JAFBJQ010000199.1, on the reverse strand, counting down.
CTCTGTTGCAGGCTTGTGGTCAGGCTTTTTAATATGTGTCTCAGTACAGTCTTTATTCTTTATCATTTTCCTATGCAAACTAAACTGGAGGAAAGCCACTGAGGAGGTTAGTAGCTTCTTCTTCTGTGATGTTACTATTGTCGCTATAGCGATTGTGTTTGTTACTTGTTTGTTTGTATTATTTAACTCAGTAAATGGAGATATATTATTTCTGAGCAGGCGCTGGTCAGAGCAGGGGTCCACATTACACAGCCAGAGGTCATGCGGCTGGATAAAAATGGTAAACCAGAGTTTTCTCATTGGTAATGTAGATGTTGACATCATTCTGCACAACTGCTACACAACTAACCTTCATCTGTTTTTCAATCTATCTCAAACACAGCCCAGGATTCTGATGAAAGACCGACGCACACAAAGACCAGTCGATCCAGTTCTCTGAGTCTTGGCGAGGGGAAGCAGGAAGTGCTTGGCGCAGGTCAGCAAACTTCAAATGACGTGGTTCTGTCAGTCAGGCAGCTGGTGGTGCGACGTGGGCTCGCTGTACTGCTCATGTTCATCATCCTCACTGCTGGAGTCCTCATCAGCGAGCTGCTCATCAGACTCCTCCAATTAGATGAGTGACCATTATTAGACCACATAAGTGCAGCACTAAACAAAGCTCTCTGAGTCTGTCCTTGGGAGCACAGATGTACTGAAGCTTCTTGTTTAGCAGTAAAACATTTAAAGGAAGAAAAGTGAAACAACATACACAGTGTGTTCCTTAGGTTTGTGTGACGCAGTCTGCAATGACAGTGACAAATGACAAAAATTCAGAGCAATGAATTTGACAGGAATAAAACTGTCATTGTGTTATTGCGTTAAATTAGTGGAGTTAATGCTCAGTTTTGAAAAGTTTGTCTTGCTGTTAAATAGTTTAAACACATTAATTGCTGCGTTGACATATTAGTCATGTGTTGGAAAATGTAAGAACAAAAAGAAGATGATCCACATAAATACAGTATAGACAGTGTCAACACAGTGTCAGTGCCCGACAGTCAAGACACAGTCAGAATATATGTTTGCATCTTGCAGTAGATAGTCAGAATAAATGCCTCAATTAGAAATAGGATGATTAAATGCTATATTTAGGCTGCAGCGCATCTGTGGGTGTGTGCTTTCATCATCAAAGAAAGAAAAGCTTCTGCATTTTTTAAAATTTCTCTTTCCTTTTGCTCTGCTTTGCCAAATGCGATGATAATGAAAGGTCTGTCACTCACCAATACAGAATTCACTGCGTTTAAGAGCAAAACGTTAACTATAAATGACTTTCTAAAATAAATACATAGATGTTGTTTCTGCAGAGATGCTTTAAAGCTTTGGTTTTACATAATGAGGAATATGTTAATTCATCCCAGACGCTTAGATAAGCAGATCCACCTACTGCCACCTTTACACCTCGTTCATTACCGTATAATATGATTTACAGAGATGGTTTGATTGATGCTCTCTGGTAAACAGATTTTCTTCAAGTTGGACATGGTCATGTTGCTGTGCTCCATTTCTGACAAAGCTAGCTACTTTATTTATCACTTCATCACTGCATCATACTTGATAGACAGACATAGTAGTATAAATATACTTCATTTCCTAATTTTCTTTATGTCTAATATCAAAAGGGCTGTTAAACATAGAGGTATAACAATCACTCTGGCCTGTTTGACAGATCGTAAGCCACTGTTCTGTCCAAACTGACACGAGCACTGGGTTTTAATGACAGATATATGCAAGAGTCGTATAAAAAAATTGTCTATTCACGAATGGTTATTCAACATGTAAATAAGGTTTGATTCATACTTGGTTCAATCTTTGTCTGAGCCTCAGGCTTGCTCATCAGCGGAGACACTGCCACAGGCTCCTCACCGAGACTGTAATCTTGGCCTGCTCACCTCCAGAGACTGCAATCAGTATCATACTGTGCTGTCATTAACAAGTGACAGTGTAAAAGATTTGCCGTCAGTATTATTCTACTTGAACTTCTGGTACAGTGGCTCATGAATTCTCATATGAACTTGCTGGTGGTGTTGCTATGCAGTAAAGAGGAATGATTTCAATTATAGCTGCAGTAAATAGTTTCGCATATTAGCATTTTCTGCCCATCAGTGCAGATGTTGGATGCTGTAATGTCAACAACGGGGCCTTCAATGCGTTATAATTTTTCGATCTTTGGTGATATAGTACAAGGTTCATTAAATGCTCAGTCTATATCTATGTAGACTTGTTGAGATAAATGTGTATTTAGATTTTTTTATATCCATGATATCTTGTAATCCCCGATTTTTATTTTTATTGTCACACACTTAAAAGCATTTTTTTTCATTGGGTTAGTTAATTTCCTTATCCAGATGATATCAAAGTAACAAAAGAAGACAATACAGTAATATATGGCCTACTCATATAGTGTATTGTGTATTTACATGTGTATATATATGTATATAAATTTTAGAACAAATATTTACAGTCAGATTTTTACTCATGGTTTGAAGAGGAAAAAAATATTACAGATCAGTAAGAAAGAAGATCTATGCCACAGTGCAATGTGTAAATCAAGATACAGATAGGTTAAAAGGTCAAAGTGGAAAAACATCTGTTCTTCGATGGTCACATGGTCTCATAGTGAGGGCAGTGTAATGTGTTGTCATGTCCCGGTTAAGCATCTCAGGCAGGTTAAAACATCATCTCTTTCAAGTCTCTTCTCACATTGCTCCCACTTTCTGTAGATATCATCACCAAAGCAGCACCGGGCCATTTTACCCTATGCAAGATAGAGGCAGTCCCCCATGTTGCACTGCAGTTTTACAATATGCCAACCCAAGTTTAGGAAAATATATGCAACTATGGAGGAATCCAAAACAATTCTCTTCAGGATTTAATTGTCCGTGAGAACTGTTTTCAGCCACTCGGGGTCTGCATTCAGAGGGGAACTATAACTCAGGGGTCTGGGTTCAGGTCCAGAGGAGCTAATGGTGTAGCAGTGGAGGCATTGTGCCAGTCCAGGGTAAAGTTAGCCCTGCTCTGTAGAGAGGGCTCTGGTGCAGGGAAGGCAATGTGACAAGCAACACCTACGGCCAGAATAAGAACTGGAACCAGGACGCTGAGTCCCCGACGCAGGATCAGCTGAGTGCCAGAAAGCAGAGCTTGAGGTTTTGAGTGTGAAGCATTTTTGCTCGACTCAGCATCCCCCTCAGTGACCCCTGCATTCGTGTTGGTGCCCTCAGCCTCATGACCAGCTTTCTGCTCCTGATCCTGGGTGTTGACTGGTCTGTAGCCACCTGCCTTAGGAACTACTTCATTCTCCAGCGGGGCCTTCAGGGTGCAAAGATGCAGCTGTCAGTTTGGGAACCGTTTAAGTACGATATAGGTGTCATAAACAAAGAAGCACTTTCCCCCGCATATTCACTTACTGTATTGTGGTAGTCAGTGACATCAGGCACCATCGCGTCACTGGGCACAGGACGTTTTGGAATCACGGCCACCGTCTTTCCAGCTCGCTTTTGAGCCTGTAGCACAATAGAGCGAGATTCACAAAACGCCACATTCTCATTTATATCGGAACATTTTTTTTTCAGATCTCTTTCAGATTTATTGCACTGGAACTCCACTTTTCCCTAGAAAATGCATTTGTTTGGGATCTATGTATCTGACATTCCCCAGTATGAAATTAACATGAATGTGGTTGTAAAAGGGAAACATTTTAAATTCTGTCAAGGGGAAGTGCTGCAAGAATAAGAATTTACTGGAGAGACTGCCCCCTGGTGGCAGCACGAAATTTACCTGTAGAGGTTTGATTTGAGAATCCATTTGTGTCCATACCTTTTTGGAGAGGATTAAATACCTTTGTTTGACAGGAAGATAATAAGATTCTACCTTGAGTGTGACTTTCTTCCAATTGAGTTTGAAGATCAGAATGAGGAAGAAACCTGTCTCAAGCACAACACCTACAAACAGTCCCAGCCAGAAGCCTGTCGAGCGAGACACAAATGATTTAGATTAATGGCTAAAGTATGTTCAGCTCATAGATACTAGAAAAAATATAATCAGTAAAACTTCTCATCCACATAATATTTTGTTATAAAGTATATACACTGAACTAAAACACATTGCTTATTTGCATGTTAAATCAGAGGCAACCTTATCGTGTATTACAACTGTTACACACAGAACTACTTTAGAAGCCCATCATTCAGCTATTTGCTATGTCAACCCTGATTATTCAGTTCAACTGTCATTTAAAAATTTCCATAGAGATTATGTTGCTCACAACAGTTCCTCAAGCGCAGTGACAGAGACCGCAAAAGGTCAGAGCTCTGATGCACACTGGTTGAAAATGTGCATTCGAGCATATACCACATTTATCAATACATGCACCACTCTGGCAGGGGGTAAATTACAGGCTGGAGAGAGGGAAATTAAGGAATGGATTGTGCAGCAAGACCTGCAGTGGGTTTTTAAGATTAGCTAATGAACCCACTATTTAAATATAGACGCAATACTTTATTTCCAGCTTCTGCTGATAGACTGTACCTCAAAGGTGCTGCTCATTGGACAATACAAGAAACACGTATGACAAAGTTTGTGGTTGACAAACTGCTGGTGACAAGTGACAGCTGCTGCATTCAAGAACGAGCCGATGTTTGTGTGAAACGTTCCCATCCGATCCCAGCGCTTGAAGTGTGCATGTATTATTGATTCAGACCAGTATCAATATTATTAATGAAACGTACACAAATAGATTGGGTATTACCTAATACTCTGAGCTTGGCTTCGAACATCAACGCTATTCCCACTGGCAGACCGATGCAGTAGTAACCCACCAGGTTGGACACGGCAGCAATTTTTTGCATCCCAGATCCTACAAGAATTCCTGAGCAGACACACTGAAAACACGCACACATTGGAACAAAGAAAGGGCTAAAGGTCAAAGGTTAATCAACTAACGACACATATACCTCCGTGTCAGCTTTTCAACACAAGAGGTCAGCAGAGTTTGACAAGATAATGTGTGCTGCTTTGTAATAACATACCAGGAGTGCATCAAAGAATTGTAGAAATGTGTAGGGTGTGAGGTTCTCAGAGACAATCGCCACTATGTCTCTGCAAACAGTGGAAGAACATTGTCAGGAACAGAGTTGTTTTTCCATGAGAATAGAGAACTGAATAAATGCTGGTGTGAAACTCACTCATCAGAGGTAAATATGTAGCCAACGACAGACTTACAGCTAACAATGATGATACCCTGGAACACGGCTAGCACTCCTATGGCAAAGATGAAATAAACACCTCCAATCGGCATGTATTCTCTGACCTCCTGAATTAAGTCTTTACAGTCTTGCCTTTATTGACCTATAGTCCATCACATGTGGCTGGTTATACTGTATTGTTATAAATGAATACATCATGACCATGCTATAAAATGTATTGATACTTTCTGTTAACATTTACATATATGCATATGTGTGTTTTCATACCAGATAGAGCCAGCGCCACCTTGCAGGTGACTATGGCCCGGGCAGTTTGTCCGGCCCCCAGAGCATTTCCAACTCGCACACAAGCAGCCGCATGGACACCAAGAGGGAACTGCCAAGACCCCACATCAGTTTTAGTAAGTAACATGTCAATAAATATACTTGTTTTTTTTTTGAGAATAATAATTAAGACAACAAGGTGGAACTGGAGCTCGGAGACATTTTTGAGCGACTCTTCATTATTGAGTGAAGAAATGATGGTGATGCATACCATATATGTTATTGCTCCCATTTCCAACATAATATGCTGGGCAGCCAGGTCCACCTCACCAAGTATTCCTGATATGAAAAAGCTCATATTCAGAAGTCTTAGTAACTTGTGTTATGTTGATGAATCAATTTTTGACGACGAACAGACAAGTGTAACATAAACACGCAGATATTGACCAGCAAGGAAACCGCCAATCTCCCAGATCCACCATTCAAAGCAGACCATGAATGCACTGACTGTGGCCAGTTTCATATAGGAGCCCCAGTCCTGCAAACAGTCAGTGGACCAGCCTGCAGATAGCATCACAGAGAACTATATTAAGTAGGTATGGCCTGTAGAAGATGTTAGTTTAGACGACATGCATGTGTCTTTTGCCTTTTTGACAAGAATATTGGCAGAAATAGTAATTGATATTCACATTTGAGTGTAGAATTCACCTCCCCAAGTCTGCTGATGGAGCTTCTTCCATCTGATGTAGCCAAACAACAGCAGGCAGATGGTGATCTGAGAGAGGCTGTTGGCAATTGCTGATCCACTGCAAACAAACATGGCAGAACATGTTTACATGTCGGAGTCACGTCGGGGGACGGAATAATTTAACTGAGCCGTTGGGATTGAGAGAGTTAATGTTGCACTGTGGTTGGAAAACACTTGTCTAAGGGTCTGATCTTTGAAAAGACAGAGGCCCGACTGGTTCAGTGAATTGCATCACATGTTTGTCCAGCTGGGCCAGAATCAACTCCTGTCACAGTTCCCCTTTCTGCCTTTCCTCTGGCTCCCACTTTAAATAATGCCCTAACAAAATAAACATCAGTGTAGGACAGATTCAGTTTTAACCAAGAAAAAGAAATGTTCACAGTTTAACATTCATAACCGAACACCTCTGACCTCGTGTCCCCTCTTACCCAGTGTCTGGCTATTCATCAGCCCCGAGCCCTCTCCGCTCTGAACAACAGTGCAATGATTAGAGGAGAGAGACAGTGAGGCTTCGCTGCTTTAAATTCTATGGAGGTTTAATAAGTATAAACAAGAGCATGAAAAATGAAAAGGTGAAGAAAAGCAGAGTAACACACTTACACGACGCCCAAATTAAGGCTGATGATAAAGACATAATTGATCCCCAGGTTAAAAATATTTGCCACTGCTGCAGTGTACATCTGAGGAAGAATGATCCCCTGCCAAACAAAAAAGACACACACAATCAATCAGCCTGGGGAGGCTACATTCAAACTGCATGGATATTGTTTATTTAAGGTATAGAGAAATAACTGAGACACTTAACTAACAAAAACTTCACCTTTTTCCCAAATAACCAAAAAGTTTAGTTTGTGTGGTTTCATACTAAAACTTGCAAATTTGGCCTTAACACTAGTACACCTGAGGCTGATGGGACTATGATTTAAATGAAAAAGTAATTGTATAAATCAATGTTTAAAATCCGATTTTGACCTGAGGTGGTGCTGTTAAAGAGATCAGCAAAGTTCCTATACATAATCCTGTGAGGGACGTCAATATCTGAATCAAATATCATGGCAGCCCATTAAAGAGTCGAGGAATTTCAATTAAGGCGTGATGTGACCATGCATCTTGTGGTTAAATTCAGGTGATCATCTGTGCCAGTCATTTCAATAGATGGTATTTACATCTAATGGACAGATAAAACGTCAGAAATTCAGTGCAGGGTAGGCCACCACTATTCTCGAGAACTCACCTGGTTTTGCAGATAGGTCACCTGCAGCTGGTGCAGCAACATGGCCTGTAGCAGGGGGAGACAAAGTGAATAGTTTACACAACAGAGCGAAAAAAAAATGTTCTTTAGTCATTACTACAGTATATATTAGCCCTGTGCTACTCATCCTTTTCCAGCTGCTGATTTGTTGTGTGTTAACATGCTAATAATGTCATGAAAACATTAATGGAGAATATTCCAATTACAGCAGCTGACTTTAACTAGATTATCTCTGTCACGTTCAAGCAGTAATTAGAGTAAGTGCAACATGATGGACAGAGATGAATTACTTTCAATTACCATGGCATTTATACAGCGTCACTGGGTTATAAGCATAGAACAGATACTCATGCATTCTGGTAACTGATTTTAATATGGGATAGCGGGAAGTGTTTCAGTTTTCAAGCACTTACTGGAACAGCTGGTAGAAAAGCCATTATGTAGAGCTGAGCAATGCTATGGGAAAATGTAAACATATTCATTTAGCACAGCGAGCACTTTGACAGTGTTTTACTTTTTGATCAGTCAAAGGCTGTTTTTCACATTAACTTTCTGTCCTGTCCGCTTGGTTCCCCATCAATAAATGACAGGAATAAACAAATTAACCAACCATTACATTTCATTAACTATTGACGTACCTGGCCACTTCATTCTCTTGGTGCATGATGAGTAATAAGTTGTGGGCGTTGATGAGTAGCGCCCAACAAGGAAGACAAAACAGCATGAGGATCAGGATGCTCTTCTGCAGAATTATTCCAACACGTTTCATGTTCTTACTGCCAAATGTCTGCAAGGCACAAATGATAACGGAAGCTTGTCACATAGACTCAAATGCACAAAATAAATATTGGGATTGGGATTTGCTCACCTGTGAAATCAGTGTGTCACAGGCCACAACGAAGCCATAGCTTATTGCAGTGGTCGTCATGTTAATGGTCTGACGTGTAGAAAATGAGGTACGGACAAACCAGAAAACAAAACTAACATCAACATATGTACCAAACAGTAAGGGGTCATCATATATTACATATTAATGATTCATTGAATGAGGAAACTGAATGTACAATATCCTAAAATCCTAACAAGATCCTGATAATGACATTAGTCGCCCATGAGAATCAATGCAAGAGTCGTAATGCTTTAAAGTTAGAAAAAACTTTTAAGTAACTGTCAAAGTGTCCTCTGAAAATGATGCCACTCTTTTCTGATTGGTTAGGACACCTGAATGAAAGTTGTCGTCTATGGCAGTGACTTCCGCAGCGGGTTTTTCTGTGTCATGTTCCTTTACTACATCACAATCTATTTATATATGGAGCTTGAAACTACGGGATAACATTGTACTACAGGAAGCCTGAAGGCATACAGCATAGGCATCTGGTCACAGCAGCTTACACATTATAATTTTAGCACTGTTTTCCATGTTTCTTTTTATCTCATATGACATGGCAGGTGCTGGTGTGAGGTTTTTTGTCCATCTGCACCCTTTTATATATAATATAATATAATCAGAACATGACGAGTGTCTTTGCCAGCTTGATGTTTACTGAGCCACGTACAACAGATTACACCAGCTGGTAAAGACCTGCAACATAAGGTGTCATACAGATACTAAATATATATTTCACACACACACAAACATGCACATCTATATAGTAGAATCTATAATTATATGACTACTGTGAGCAGTAGAAGAACTTAGTCATAGAAGAGAGAGGAGTAGTTGCACGGATTTATTCTAGTAATATTTTTTTTTATTAATGATCACAATAAATCACAAAGGAATGAAGGTAATACCGCTGATGCCAGTGCATATCCAGCCAGTTCTGCATTTCCAATGTGACCACAGAATATTGTGATAACAAACGGCAGGAGGAAGTTCAGAATCCGAGACAGCAGCTGGAGAAACACACAAACATATTGCGCTCGTTTCCAAACAGCGTGAAGCATATGCAGCAAATTATTGCTGTTAACTGCTTATCTGTGTGAGGTTAAAGAGCAGCGCTGTGCAAACATGTTTGCATTAACGTGCAGCACATTTTTTTATTCACCACTTGCATTCTTTATATTCCTGTTGAAATATGAATGATTCACTAAATACGCTACTAGATTATTATTTTTCAGCATTGCATTAAGCAGCTGCATGGTAACTGTGACACTTGTGGTTATTCCACAACCTGCACTTTAGCTTTCCCCTACTCACCAGCGGGCCTGTTAGTTTTAAGACATGGTAGAGTTCCGTTCTGTAGACCGGTGGTAGCCAGCGTCTCACGCATGCACACTGACACAGTTTGGAACCGAGAGCCGCCATGGCCTCATCTCCCTCAGCCCCTGTCGGCTTGCTCACAGAAAGCCTGGCAACAGCCTCTGCACCCGGCACGGGTTGTGCCTGTTCCGGGGAACCCACCTTCTCCATTGGAACACAGAATAAGAGGACAGATGGGAAAGAGAAGGGACAAAAGCTAAAAGGGAGGGAGGACAAGTGACGGAGGGAGGGAAGGAAGGAGGGAGGGAGGGAAGGAAGGAGGGAGAGAGGGAGGGAGTGGGAAAAGAGAGAGCAAGGGTAAGAGGCTGGTCAGTCGGTCTATCTGGGTTTAAAAACACAACACGTCTTTAAACTTATTGATTAGTTATTAAGGGAGATGTGTGAATGAATGCAGGGATTCAAGGAAAACAATGGAGAGACCTACAAGGGTCAAGAGCTGAGTGAGTGAGTGAGTGAGTGAGTGAGTGAGTGAGTGAGTGAGTGAGTGAGTGAGTGAGTGAGTGAATTAATTGATGGGTGGATGGATGGATGGATGGATGGATGGATGGATGAATGAATGAATGAATGAATCAGTGAGTGAGTGAGTCAGTGAGTGAGTCAGTGAGTGAGTGAGTGAGTGAATTGATTGATGGATGGATGGATGGATGGATGGATGAATGAATCAGTGAGTGAGTGAGTCACTGAGTCATTGACTGAGTCAGTCAATGAATGAATGAATGAATGAGTGAGTGAGAGAGTGAGTGAGTCAGTGACTGAGTGCTTAATAGATATGTTTTATTAACGTATTAGTGTGTGTGTATGTGTGTGTGTGTGTGTGTGTGTGTGTGTGTGTGTGTGTGTGTGTGTGGTCTTGCAAGGCTCAGCAATAATCTGATGAAGAATGCCTGCTTATCCACTGTGCAGCTCTTACGACATGAACACTGCAGGCTTTAATACTCTACTCACGAGTTTATTATACGTTTGTGTTTGTGTGCGTTCATGTATAAGCTTTCAATCTTATCTGCCTCTGAGTGTACTTTGGCCACTGACTTTATCCCCGAGTGAGTTTACCATCCTCAGCATGGTCACATACATTAAATAACCTGGATTCACCCACAGCTCGTAAACCTAAACATTTATTCTATGGCGTCTAAAGGCAGTTCGACATACAGTATGTACATTAGCTCCACAGACTCTCAAACAGAGACAAGATCGGGAAGTGCAAAGTTGATCATGTATCATCTGTGTCAGATAAATTCAACTTCAGTCAGTTTCCGTGATCAAACATTTACAGACCTTTGGTGTGAGAGAAGTTACACACAAGCAGATTTCAGCTTACACAGTTTTGTTGAAGACACTTACATGTGCATCGGGGGCTGTATAGGTGACTAGCTAGTCAGTTACACAACCTCACATAATGAACACATTCTTCTCCACAATTACTACTGCTGCAATTGCTGCCAACCTTTGATTTCAGATCTGCGTGACCTTGCTTACACTTATAGGTTTCTTGTTAAACGCCAGTATTTTTTTTTTTTTTGAAAGCACATAATGGAAACTGTGTGTCCTGGTTGAGATGGGACAAAGAGAAAACAAAAATGTGACTGAATAAAAGTAGTAACAGCAACAATGGCAATAAGCAGCAATGTATAACTACTTACACGGAGGTTGACTGTGAAAAAAAAAATCAAATACATTTTCTAATGTATTCAAATATTTAAAAAAAAAAATACAATTAGGCATCAGAAAATTATTAACTAACGAAATGGAACACAGTGGATGTGTAGATTTGCAGTGACGGCACTGAGCCTCAAACGTGACTGATTAAACAGCAACTTTTGGACAGATAAAGTGAGTGCAGCTGAAGAATCCTTTCAGTTGATCAGTGTCTCTCTCTAGTGGGTGAGAGAGGGAGGGCTGTTGGAGACACAGACACATACACAGTCACTGTGTTTCCCTTGGTCCAAAGGCGGAATCTGTTTTCAGCGGATCACCTGTTCATCGTGCACAGATGTGAGTACCATCAATGAGGCTACATGAGATCACAATAATTTAAATAATTCATTAAATAAATGCTGTCGTTTAGAGTAACACACTCTGATCCAGCGTGAAGTGAAAAAGGGGATGGGGCCAATCTGTCAGGTTGATTTGGAGCTGAGCGCATATGAACTTCAGTCCAACTTCCCCAGGATATGTTCTGTCTTCACTAACTAACCCCAACAACCTCTTTTGAAAGATGGGTGTCAACTTGATAAGTCAGCCCCTGCATACACGTGAGGGAGTCCTATTTGCAGTGGGTGATCAATCATCTACTGGCAGCAGACAACCTTAGACAAATACGAATAATTCAGGGTAAAAGCAACTGCTGAAGCTGCCAAATCCCAAAAGGACAGCTTGCAAAAAAAAAAAAACGAAAAAATCACCAATCACGTCACTGCTTAACAGGCTTCATATCACTGCGCTATGAGGGCATGAGTTGATTTGTGTAATTGCGCAGTCCAATAAATGGATGTGTTGTGTAGGTGTATATTCCACTTTGAACCTTATTTTTAATTAAAATCAAATTAATTATAATAGAAGATAATTAACAGCAGCGAGTATAATCTAACGTCTGTGTCTTACAAGTACAAGTAAAATACTGTATCATCACAAACAAAATATAATCACTGTCTTTACCTTAGGATAGAAGACAAATATTTCTATAGTGCAATATTAAAAGCACTTACAGCGTTACAGGACTTAAAAATGTATTTTCATATTTTTATCCGCACCCAGGATATTTAGCCTCAATAAACCTGTAACTAATAAAAAACGTCCTTGTGCTGACTCTTTATTAGTTCCCAACAGAAGGAAAAGAGAGAGCGAGAGAGATGAGAAGTAGGAGGATTTAAAGGGTGAAGGAAGTTATAAAAGGCCCTATCTGCACCGGAATCTTATAAGAGCTGCTGAGGATTGACTGTCCTCCGCATTGTCATATCATCACACACAGGAAACATTCGTATAGCATTCATAAAACATTGTCCGGAATCAGGAGAAAATAATCATTGACAGGTAAGAACCTCCTGAGTCCACAAAGGTAATGTATGAACTGTACATTTTAAAGTGTATTTCACTTTCATTTCACTTTCATTCACGTGCACATAGTACTTTAGCACTGTGTTATTGGTATAACTTTATTTATTAAAGTAACTTTAATTGTATACTTTGGCACAAATTGACATTCCCTGACATGTATTCATTTAGCAGAGGATTCCAAATAAACTCTGTGTGATTGCTCATTCTGAATGATGTCCTTGTTTTTTTCCAGGTTTCTTCCAAGAGAAGTAAAATGAAGTTGATGTTCGCACCCTATCTTTTCCATTTACTTCTCTACTGCACAACCCAGACATTAGGTAAAGAAGTTGACTTTACAGTTCACGTCGCCTTCAAATGATCTCACTCCTATTTACTTTATTACAGTAGTATTTCTCTTATATATTTCTCCGTTTTGTCTGTTTTCACTGCTTTTGCTCAGTGGCCTCATAAAATTCCATCTTTCCTCAGGTGTTCAGATCGACGCTGTCCCAGAAGCCAGCAGTGAGGGTATTATACAGACAGAGCTGGAGAAGACTGTTTCTTTAATCTGCCTGTCTGACCGCGGGTCTGACACTCAGGCTGATGAGGAGCTGGTGTGGCTGAGGAATGATGCTACAGTCAGTCTGATGGAAGGAAATAGGGAGGGTCGCAGCAGCGTGTGCGTTACACCCATCATCTATGACGATAATGGAGCCACATTCACCTGCCACCTGAGAAATAATGCTACTGTTAGGGCCTCAGTCACCCTGAATGTCACATGTGAGTCATTTCAAATTAATATTGGAATTCATGCCAAAGTATTATTTTTATATTATTGATAGTTGTGCCATGCAAGAGATGAACACATTGATCTGTCTGTTGGTCAGTACACATTTTTTTTTTGGCTTTGAATGAACGATTAATGAACAACTGGCAGGTGGACAAAGTCTGTGTATTTGTATATATTTTTTTTTCTCTGTAGATCCCCCACTGCTCTCTGGTGCAGAGGATGTGTTTGTAGAAATTGAAGCCGAGCTAGTTCTGCGGTGTGATATCAAGGCCAGTCCACCAGTGTCATCTGTGGTGTGGACACTGAATGGTAGCAGAGTAGATCTATTAGCAGGTGGCTTCGTGGTAATTAATGACGGCTTTTCCAGCCAGCTGTCCACCACATTTGTGCAAGAAAGTTTGCATGAAGGCACATACCAGTGCACAGCGGTATCTTCTGTCTATGGAGAACACAGCAAGCGCTTCCAAGTCACAGTGACAGGTCAGTCCTCACAATCAATACGACACAATGCCACTGCAATTACATCTCACCGTTTAGTGTAGTTGATATCACATTTTATTGATTTTGTGTAATCGTCACATAAAATTGGATCAGTGATATAAAGTTAGAAAACATGGGCTGATCTCCTCTTTGCCATCTTTAGAAAAGACCTTGAAGTTCCCACTGATGCCTATAATAGCAGGAGTTGTGGTCGTGTTCCTTACTGCCGTTCTTGCTGTGGTGTCAAGGTGGAACAAAATCAAAAAGGTAAACACCCATTTGCTCAGAGACCCACACAGGCTCATTACACACCACTTAATGCTTGATTTCTCTATTGACAGTGCTGCCAGTCATGTACAAAATAACCGACCTTCTCTGCTTCACCAAAGGAGGCCATGAGGACATCACACCTCTCTACTGAGCATAAAAAGACTGAGAACACAGAATACAGTTGATAGCTTTATGTTAGATCATTTTTCAAGTGGAAAGTTTCAACCTCTTGGAAAATTTATTTATTTTCCTTCTGACAGATTAAGGTTAAGTACAATACACCCAGTAGCCAATCTTAGCTTGAGGCATGAAGATTGGAATCAAAGAGAAACAGCTTCTTTTTCAAGTTTCCTTAAGTTTCCATGACCTTGTGGTTGTTAAATTTCATACTATGATGCAACCTGATCACTTCTAGAGTGGGTTTATAAAACTCACCTTTTTTCTTTTTAGTCTATTTGCATTTATTGTCCACATGTTGTGCACCGGTCAAGTCATAAGTAATCAGAAAGACACAATTGTAATCAGTCCAGCTAAATTGATGTCAAAGGATAAATCATGAGACCTCTTACAATAAAAAGAGGACTTATGGTTTCTTTGTAAATGCTCTTGGCACTTTAAAAGTAAAAGCAGGTATCGGTTTCAGAGAGACCTTATTGTATAATGTATAATGAATAAACAGATCTGTCTAGTAGATGTTCATCAAAGAAGCGACTGAGAGTCAAACTCTTGGTGTCTATTTTTCATATTTGCACTGAACTTTAACTCATGACTCAACAATACAACATTGGCTCGTTAAAATTGTGTTATACATTTACTCTTATTGAGACAAAAAGTCAAGGTCCAGAGCTTTGTGTTCTTACCAATAAAGAATTACTAGGTTCACATAAAATAGTACCAAACAAGGATGAGGGCACATTAGACAAGAATGCGGCTGTAAAGTCAGGCTCAATTATGAACAAATATGCAGCGCAAAGAGAAACGTGTTATCTGAGACACAGCTTTTATGAAGGAAGAAGCTGCTGGATTATGGCTCTTTGAATTGTGGATCAAGATTTTATTCAGTTTGTCCTTTTAATTGTCAGGCTCCTCAGCTAACGACGACCTCTAAGAAATGTTTATCAGACAGATCTGGACTCTAGGAACCAATTTTGTCGAGTTGTGCAGCCCAAATTTCTTTTTGCAAAACACAAGGATGAACAGAAAAAGTATTTCTCTTATCCATAGTGTCATCTTTACTTGAAATTATTGACATCCAACTTAAATTCTTTCCATCCAAGTGTAAACGTTTGATGACTAAACGAAAAAAATATTATTTTTATAATTTACTGACAACATCATTTTTGATGAATACAACATGGTGGCAATGATGCTTTTGGGAGATTACACGTAGAGGATTTTTTTACAACATAAATTATTCTGATGTCCCACACAACTAAATATTAAAGGGATAACACAAAGACTCTGCTATTCTGGCTTATGTTTAATTGTCTTTGCATGTAAGGTTTTTCCTTGTTAAATCTACAAATATTAGAAATAAGTAGAAATAATTAGAAAAAATATTTGACAAATATAAATATACAAAAAAATGTAATGCTACAACGGGCTTCAAACAAATTTAAATAAACACGTATCTCATGCCAGGACAATAAAACTGAGGATTATAAACTTGATAAAGCTTTTATTGCTGGGTTGATCAGACTTTAGCTGTAGGTACTAAGAAATATAAAACTAAAATTAGATGTTTGTAATTGTATATTAAAGAAAAACATCATGAACTGTTTACATTGTAGAGAATAAGCTGTATTGACTGTGTATGTCAATTTACATCTCTGGTTTTAAGTTTGAATGTGTCGTTGACGTGCGCGTCGGGACGCTACGTCTTACGTCAGCGAGCGGCGCTGTGCGTGAAGGGCGTGGCGTTGCGCGCGCGTGTGCGCAGGCTATGGTCCGCCGCCAAATTCAAACAGAAAGAAAGAAAGAAAGAAAGAAGAGAAAAGCAGCAACAGGCGGCGAAACACGGTGAAGAGACATTTTACAACTTTCAGGTAAGCTGGCTTCAAAGAGCGGATGGATATTCGATTTGTTTTTGTCGTTATTCGTGTATGAGACAGAAATTGAGTTTAGGGTTTACGTTAACGTTGTTACTTTAGATAACCGTAGTCGTTTTCTCGGGAACAGCCATCTTTTTGTTTATCACGCTCCTTCTGTTGAAACTTAGTTAACGTTAGAGTCTGTGGAGTCATTTAAGATGATAATGATAAATATTGAATATTATGCGATTTTCACACCGACTGCGGGACAATTTCATAAAATCTAGTCTTAATGTCTCTTATTTACATTTTGTCTTTCAATTTTGTTTCAATGTTGATGTTTATATAAGTTTACTAACAATATTTGTTATAGCCAATGAATTCATTGCTGCATAAAGTGTCTTTTTGAAATATCAGAGATTTCCAATAGCTGAATGTGATGTTTTTAAATGCTTGTGTGTCAAATGTGAAAGATTCCATTTTCTATCATGATAAACAGGAAAAGAAAATATATTAATGTAATATATTTCCTAGTTATAATACACACTGTGCTGTTCTCACATCTTACAATAGCTCAGTCAGCATGGCATCTTCAGTGATGGATGGAGTTGGTAAAGCTGTGGTAGGAGTGTGGCGAGCACACACAGTCCTGGATGAGTCTGATGGGGAAAGCTCCCCAGAAGCTCCAGACCGTTTCCGCAAGCTTCGGTCTTCATCTTCACTCAACTCTCTGCGGATGTCTTTGCGCAAACGTCTCCCGCTGCGTCCGGTCCAGGCCAACTCACTTCCCGAGAATCCCACATGGGAACCTGTGAAGGAGCAACCAAAACCAAGCACAGTCCGGAAACTGAGTCGCCGAGCTCGCAACTCTGTCACTGAAGTTTACCAGGTACATTTGTATGAGTGGTATGGTTTTACTGTGGCTCAAACTGGAAATGCTGGTCCATGCTTCAGTTATTATAGAGTTAAAATCTAGTTGCTTTCTTTTATTTTGGATGCCATATGGCTCTAAATTGGTTACTAGTCATCTGTTTCCTTATTATCATGGTTTTCTTTCTTTGTGTGCTTTTGTCTCCCTCAGAGGTTGCAGAGGACTAAAGAGGTGTCACGGGAGGATTGTTTGGTAGCGACCCCTGGTTCGACATGTCACGGGGAAGCAGGTGCATCAGCTTCTCGCACACCAAGATGTACCCCTGGTCGAGCTGCAACCCCCAGACGCACCCCACGATCAGCAGCAAGGCCTGGCCGTACTCCAGGCTCCAGAGGGAGAAAGACCCCTGAGGCTGGTGTGCGGGGGGTAAAAACAGGGGGAGGCAGGAGGCACCTGGTCCGAATGGCTGCTTTACGAAGTCCCTTTGCCTCACCCAACACGCAGAACCAGAGGCTGTGAGTCTTAAATTATTTAGGAACTACAAAGTTGTATTTGTACATTGTACAGCTGATTTTTTTTTTCATTGCCATGTTTTTTCCTCACTGCAACAGGAAATTCGACCAAGATTTGGAGTCTGTGTCCAGTGGACTCAGGAGGCTCAAACGTCTTTCCAGGGCCTTTGATGAAATGATTGGAAGAGACAATAGGTAAAGCATTCACCTTCATTTTGACTCAAATTAATTTGTGTCTGGTGGAGTCATGTGAAATATCCACATGCTAATTTTTCAAAGAAGAAGTGACATGTGTGAGTGCGGTATGTATTTGTGAAAGCCATTTTCTTGATTCATACATATTTGCACAGAGGAGACCACAGTAACATTACCTCCTCCCCCTCCCACCCACATTCTTCCCGCCTTGGTTTAAAACTGGGTCTGTGTTTCTGGTATTCGGATGAGGGGGGGACAATGGGGGATTTTGAGCATGGGAAGTGAAGCCAGATTAAATGACAAATATGTTCTTGGCACGTGTCACTTCCTGTGTTCACATTTAAAATGTAAAAGTAACAGATACACAGGCACACTGACCGTGTCTGTTCTGAGTGCGGACAGTTCATTTTGTTGGATATTGTTATATAGTTTGTGTTTCTCCTACAACAGGCGGCTCAACTATTCCCTTATTATGGAGTAGGGAAGAAGGTAAATTAAAATATAAAAACATGTCCTCTATGAAAATATATCCTCCCTGTGTTACTAATTTTATGACATGAAAGGGCATGGCAGTGTAAATTTAATGTCTGTGATGCATGAAATGGTAAAAAATCTCTGACCTACTGCAACAAAAGCTTCTATGTTATGACTGATGAAAAACTTTTTCCTGGGTAGAGAATGCACTTCTTCTCTACTTGACTCACTCATCCTTCAGTCTTTACAATCTTTTGCTTTCCATGTCAACTCCTTCTATATACTTTGCCATTACTGACCAGGATGTCTGTGTCTCTCAGTAAAGACATAAAAATTGAACATTATTTCAAACCAAAATCAAAGCCATTTTTGATATTTGATATTACTAAATGTCACATTGTTTTAATCACAAAAAACTTTTTTTCTGGATGCTCCATAAGGAATTGATTATAATTATTTAAAAAGAAGAGGTGTATTGATCAGTTACTACCTTTATCCTGTTAGTCTTTATACATAAAAGAATATACTTCTGTATGCTCTCTGCAGTAATTGTTTTTTCTCTCTGCAGAACCAGTACACAAGGACATTGTGGTGGTGCATTGATTCGAAAGTTGGACCCCAGTGGTAAACTCAGTCGCTCAAACATCACGCGTCGAGCCACACACCTCTCAGACACACTTGGAGGTTTTGCCCATGCAGCTATGAGCACTATTCGCAAACCCAACTGAATTGCATGCATGTGTGTATGTGAAACACACCACTTTTTTCATGTGTCACATATATCATTACTGAGGCATTACTGCTAGATTTTCATGTATTGCTTTTCATAATAGATGGAGACTGTTACATGGACACTTGCCTTCTTTTTATATTTATGTAATGTGTATTTAGCAGCAATTCCGATATAATTCTTGTGTTTACATGTCTCAGGTTAGCCGGTTGTGGGTAAAATTTCCTCACTGAAGCTACCAAAGGGGTTTTGTGTTTTGTGTATGTACTTATCATAGCTGCTACAACCAAATGGCTTAGTTACTTTTTCATAATACTAATATTGTTATTTGTGTTCATCTAGCATAGAAACTTTTACTGGTTTCTGAAATCTACTTTAAATGAAAAGCCAAAATTGTATGCACAGAACTAACACTAAATTTACTGACCGAGGGAACATATTATTTCCTCTACTTTATATGTATGCAATAATGTAACTAACACTTGCCATGCCTTTTTATAAATGTAATTTGATTATGCCAGTTGTAAATGTATTTTCTATAAAACAAGACCTTTTTATATAGCATAGACAGTATCTGAATTTTATTTTCTTCTCGAGATCAACACTGTTGTGGCTCTATGGATGATTCGTGCACTAATCGTGCACTCATAAATCATCTTCTAATGTGATGGGGAAGATGTAATGGCTCATTACCTGATGATGTTATGAAGAAACCATATCCAGCAGGTTATTCGTGTAGTGACTGTCAAGCAGACAGCCTCAAATGATGCAGTGTCTCACTTCTGCTAAAGTGAGATGTGTTTAAATGTGAAAAAAAAACACAAAATAAAACCTGTAAGCTCCATCAACTTTATTTGATTTTCATTTTCATTTGGTAAATTCTTTACGTAGTCTCAAAATGACAAAACTGAAAATGTGAACATTTATCTGTATTAGTATTTTACCATGAATGCCGTCATCAACCTGGGTTTTTTGACATAATGTTTAGTTCACTGACGGAATGAACAGAATCATTTTGATAGATAAAAGTCTTTCGGCAGAGATTTGATTTGTCTGTTTCTGTGCCTTTTCCTACTTTCTCAGTAGCGGGACCACATTTTTAGTCAATTAATTTGGCTTTAATGGTGATGACATCACATGATGATGCATCACAGCAACTTACCTTGGACTTATTGACTAATTGTAAATTATCTGGATACCTCCTCTTTTGATGGTTATAAAGATTTCACGTTTGATTTTCTTTTATTTTGTTAGTGTAACGTTGGCTATTTTTGACCATGTATGATTCAAAATGACAACAGTGCCTCCCAGTGGTGTTTCATTGTCAATAGATAGTGAAACGCGATTCGCTCAGTTTGTCCCTCGTTATTATCCGTCCCTCGCCCCACGCCTTGCTGTAGCAGCTTCCTTCGTGTCTCTCCGGCTTTGTATCCAGAGCTGAACCCACGCCGCGGCTGTCTTTTCTAGGCTCACACGGCTGCAGTACATCGGAAAATGGCTCTCCACGTCCCCAAAGCTCCGGGCTTTGCCCAAATGTTGAAAGATGGCGCCAAGGTGAGGTTAAATCACTGCATCTGAGAAGCTGGTCAGCATTTAGAAAATTATTGTGAGCTAGCATGCTAGCTAGCATTAGCACCTCCATTCGCAGTCATGTGGGAGAGTTCTAGAAACTAGCCATGGCCGCTCGGGTGTTGCTGAACCCAGGGATGTTAGCATGGGCGAAAGGCCGGTTGCTGCAAATTTCAAAGTTTTCCCCAGCACTTAAACATGTTGTATATGTTTAGCAGTATTTATAATAATCTCAGCCAGTTAGCAGTTTAGCTAGCTGTTAATGGTATTGGCTGTCACCTCAGCACACCTCAGATGCTGATGCTGATTTGTCTTTCAGCTGATAGCCTTCACCCCTCTTTACATCTGACTCCACTTTATGGTCGTTTGTTTTACAGTGTATTCACACATGTTCATTAGTGAATCCGTGTAAGTCCGTATATACGATTTGCTTTTCTTTTACTATAATCTTGTACTTTTTGTACAGGATTATAAAACGACATAACAGTAACGATATGTAACGTTAGCTTGTCTGATGCAGCACTTTTCAGGGCTTGAAGAAGCTGTCTTCCGCAACATCAGAGCTTGTAAGGAGCTCTCTCAGACAACACGCACTGCCTATGGGCCAAATGGTACGTAGTGTCTTTCTGTATGAAGATTTGCATTTTTATGAAGTTTTTGTTTTTACAGTAAACAGTAAAATGTATGTGTATTAATCGTAGATTTTTCTTTTAAGGCATGAACAAAATGGTCATCAACCACTTGGAGAAGCTTTTTGTCACCAATGATGCGGCAACAATCCTCAGAGAGCTTGAGGTGAGGGAAACTTCAATTTTTTGTAACATACTGCCTATAGGAATCATATGACCATGAGGAAATTAAACTGCTTTCTTCATTTTTGATTCTTCTACAGGTGCAACATCCAGCAGCCAAAATGATTGTGATGGCCTCCCACATGCAAGAGCAGGAGGTTGGAGACGGCACAAACTTTGTCTTGGTGTTTGCCGGAGCACTGCTGGAGCTGGCTGAAGACCTGCTCAGGATGGGCCTGTCTGTGTCCGAGGTAATTGGATATCTTCACTGCTTATTATCTTGCCTTTATATGTTGTGTACATAACGTGATACTACACTGGCCAGGTCTTAAGTCTTGGCACGTAAATGTCAGGATTGCGTTCTTTTTAAGAGCTGATAGCAGCCTGTCAAAATGTAAATGCGTCCTTGCCACAGGTGATTGAGGGTTATCAGATGGCATGTAAGAAAGCTCTGGAGATCCTGCCAGACTGCGTGTGTACCTCAGCTGAGAACCTTCATGATGTCAAGGAGGCCACATCTCTGGTCCGTACAGCTGTCATGAGTAAACAGTACGGCAATGAAGACTTCCTTGCCAGCCTCATCGCACAGGCTTGTGGTGAGTCAGCAGTCCAGACTACCTGAAGGAAACAAGAGCTGTTAATTCACTTGATGTCAGTATTAATTTATTAAATTCTGTTTTTTTGTTTTGTTTTTTTTTTCAATTTTATTTTCTCCACGGGATTGTGCTGCAGTATCGATCTTCCCAGAGTCTGGCAATTTCAATGTTGATAATGTCAGAGTCTGCAAGATTTTGGTAAGTGGCTTTAACCATTGATTTTTTTTTTCTTAGTGTGTTGGTCACATCTAAGTGTAAGGCCTGTGTTGTTTCCAGGGTTGTGGCGTAACATCATCCTCCTTGCTGCATGGCATGGTTTTTAAAAAGGAGGCAGAGGGAGACGTCACATCTGTTAAAGATGCTAAAATCGCAGTCTACTCTTGCCCATTTGACTCCATGGTGACAGAGACCAAGGTAAGAAATACAGTCATGAACTAATCACTCTTTGATTTTCAAGAAGCATCAGACAAGAACTGCCTTATTTTTTCAGCCTCAAAAGAGCAAGGGACACAATAGAGCTATGTTTCTGAAAGTAGATTAAGACAAAAAGTATGACTTTGGACTGTTGTAAAATTTAAGTTAATAGTACTAATGTTATGTTTCACTCTCATAGGGCACAGTACTGATAAATAATGCAGAGGAGCTCATGAACTTCAGTAAGGGAGAGGAGAATTTGATGGAGGCTCAGGTGAAGGCCATCAAGGAGACCGGTGCCAATGTGGTGGTAACTGGGGGGAAAGTGGCTGACATGGCGTTACACTATGCCAACAAGTACAAGCTCATGGTTGTGAGGTAAGTTGACCTTTTTAAATCCCAATGTCTGTTAAAGAGCGACTGTAGCAAGGCCATAATTAAACATTTAATTAAAATGTTATGGCCATATGCATGGTCACAATTTTGTGGTCATCTGGTAATGGTCATTTCCACATGGTCTTTGCTGCATCAGTTTGTAATTTTCACTGTTCCACTTTCAGGCTTAATTCCAAGTGGGACCTCAGGAGGTTATGTAAGACTTTGGGAGCTGTAGCACTGCCCAGGATGGTGCGTTTCTTCATATTTAATTCATTTTTATAATAGAAGCAATTTTTATATCATTTATAACAGTGCTCTTCTGCTTTCTTAGACTGCTCCAACTCCTGAGGAGATGGGACACTGTAACAATGTGTACCTGACTGAGTTGGGGGACACCCAGGTGGTCGTCTTTAAACATGGTAAATCACTTTTTTCCTGTTATCAAGAGCTTTGATTTTCAACCTGAGTTTGTTTCCTGGGCCTAACATATTTTTGACTTCAACTGTTTCAAACAGAAAAAGAGGACAGTGCAATTTCTACAGTAGTAATCAGAGGCTCTACTGATAACCTGTTGGATGACATTGAAAGAGCTGTAGATGATGGAGTCAACACCTTCAAGGTTCTTGTCAGGGTAAGTGTAGTCTTGTCCTGGTCTGGAGCAATACGCCATTAAAAAGTATTTATGAGGCTTTAACTGGAAAGGAATTTGTCAAAAGATGTAGTGATATGTTTGTTCAGCAGAAAACACTGTTGATTCTTTTTGAATCAGTGTTATTCATTATGTAGAATAATAATAAAATTACATATGTGGAAAAGAGAGAGTTTATTTGTTAACATAATTTATATGTTTATGCTTAACTTGCGTTTCTTTTTTCATGTGTGATTTACTGTTTTTAGGACAATCGTCTGGTACCTGGAGCAGGAGCCACTGAGATTGAACTGGCCAGACAGATCACCTCTTATGGAGAGGTATGCTGATTGGAGTTTATGAGCTGGAGCAAACTAATGCTTAAGCCTTCCCTCTTTTTTGTCATCACTGTCATTGACGACAGAAACGTGACCTTTTTCCCCCTTTATATGTAGTCTTGTCCTGGTCTGGAGCAGTACGCCATTAAAAAGTTTGCTGAAGCCTTTGAATCTTTGCCACGTGCCCTGGCTGAAAACTCTGGTGTGAAGGGAAGCGAGCTCCTCTCTAAGCTTTACTCCGCACATCATGAGGGAAACAAAAACATTGGCTTTGACATTGAGGTCTGTATCTATACCTGGGTGACTTGATTAGTAATCGTTGAACAAATACTAGGTCAAGTGTAATTTATCATTCAGAAATGTTAGACAGTAAAGTACTTGACTGTGTTAAACACACACTAAACATGTATTTTTTTTATTAAACCAGAACTTTTAGTTTTACTGAACCCAGCACAACTTGCATTTCGTGTGATGTTGTCTTTAGGGAGAGGGTCCTGCTGTCAAGGACATGCTAGAAGGTGGCATTCTGGAGCCGTACCTGGTCAAACACTGGGGCATCAAACTGGCCACCAATGCTGCCGTCACAGTACTGAGAGTTGACCAGGTATGTACAAGCAAACAAATGCTCATGAAACGCAAATATTCTATACAAAATTTCTACAACAACATCAAAAACATTGTGCAACATTAAATGTATTTGATAGTCATAAATTTAAGGTTGCAATGTAAAGTTCCTTTATACTTTGCAACAACTGTCATTATTTTGTGACTCATTCGGGTATTGTAGGTTACAGCAAACACTATTAATGGTGCATTGGTTGGGCCTGGTTTTAATTATTTATTTTATTTATTTATATTTTATAAGTGTCTTTACAACAATGCCTTGTAAATGCTTATCTTTTGATGATGCCCTAAGTCCTAAATTCACAGCGTTAGCCTTATTTTACTATTTGTAAATGATTACTCATGTATAACTTGTATCAAACACACTCATAGCTGCACAGGTAAATGCAAAATTGTGTTAGCCTTAGAACAGGTTTTTTGTTTGTTTATATTGTCCTAATATTGTAATATTTAGCAGGTGAATTTTTTTTTTTTTGAAGGAATGAATAGCTCCAGGTAGTTGTTAATGTGTGTACATATACAATCCAGATCATCATGGCTAAGCCTGCAGGGGGACCCAAGGCTCCCAAGCAAAGGGGCCATTGGGACAAGGACAGTTGGGATGAAGAGCCTGATAAATTTGAAACTCACCATTAGAGGGCTCACACATTCCCTCAATCAGTAGGTCCTGGAATGTGTGTGCAATTTTGACTCAGAAAACTCACTTGGGTGTACTCTAACTCACAGGTCACCGAAGCTATGAAAAGTGTGTGTGTTTTTTTGCTTGTCACTGCTAACACTGGGTGTGATACAAAACTCTATTCAAAGAAATTTCATACAACTGATTGTATTCAGCCGCTTCTCATGTGTTTTTATTAACACCAGGTGTGTCACTGACAGTGAACTAAACTTGCACAGAGCAGATACAGAATGGTGTGTTAGCATGCTGCATGCACTAATGAACAGTTCCTTTCAGTGGACGTTTTCAGGTTGCACATAATTATTTGACATGAAGGAGACTTGTAAATGAGTTAAATGTGGCGCTCAGGGGACTGAGATGGTTTGTTGTCGAAAGGGCATTTTCATAAAAAATAATTGATCTGATCACTATGAAGCAATGTGATTTTGAGAAATCTGTGCTCTCTAGTTTTCAAAAGGGGTTTAAAGCTGATTACATCACAGGTCTCTGTGTTGTGCTAAAGGCAATTTAATGTTTTTAAGTCCTATATACTTTTTTCAAGTTGTAGCATATTTTCTCTTACACATACACATCTCACATATGTGCTCATGTATATTTCAAAACTGAATGACCTACTTAGCATATGTCGTGGTTTGAAACGTACTTTATGTTTGCTTACTGAAACCAAATGATGCTTAAAGATCTTTTTTTTTTCATGCTAATGTCTACACAAAATTCTTTTCGAGTCAAGGTTTCTAACCTCCCACCTCAGAGCTCACAGCCCTGATGATTCCATCTTAAGTTCTCAGCCAGGATGGATTGCTTGACTGCTGTTTTCTTCTTTCAGATCATCATGGCTAGACCAGCAGGGGGACCTAAACCTCCCCAGGGCAAGAAGGACTTTGATGATGATGACTGAATGTAACACTTTCCCACTGATGAGCCTTTCACCCTGCACGCTCCCAACATGGATTCACAAACCCTTTTCTACTTGTTTATTTAAAGTTCAACAGCTTGGTTTATTTTGTAGAATTGGCCATACATTGGTAAACAAAGTAATATGTGAAAATATAATGTAAGGATGGCACTGTTTGCTTTTTATGTTCTTAGTCCCAAATAAAAGGCACTTGCGCTGTCATGTCTTTGTGGTTTAATTTCATTGTGATTGCAATGCTTTTTGTCAGCAGAAAAAAAGGAAAAAATAGGGGGAAAATGTTTTGTTAGAATGAGTTTGAATTTAACAAGACCCACAACTGCTTACAATTTCTTATGTCAGTCTACTCGACTGACA
Organism: Trinectes maculatus; assembly: GCA_016785345.1. Classification (NCBI taxonomy): domain Eukaryota; kingdom Metazoa; phylum Chordata; class Actinopteri; order Pleuronectiformes; family Achiridae; genus Trinectes; species Trinectes maculatus. The sequence goes on along the minus strand of JAFBJQ010000199.1, from coordinate 46,878 downwards.
TTTGTACCTTTTCAAGATCATCAGTCAGTTGTTGATTGTATCATTGTTGTATCATTCATTCGTTTCATGCATTATACAACATACAGGAAATGAATTTTCCCCTTATGTAGCCCTGTATGTTCTCACTTGTGATGTTGGTGCATCAGAAATAATGCATGCACTGGTTTATTTTTAGACTTAGTGAACCACAGACTCATCTCATTGTTTTTCTAGAGTCTGCATTCATTTGTTCTTGAAAGCTTTGAGACCTCTCCCTCAAATGACAGAAACCATCATAGAAAAACATATTCACTGGTTTGCTGAATCGCAATCTGCAGTTCTGCTCATAGAGCGACAGGGGGAGCTGAGCTGCACCAAGGCGCAGTCTCATTGGATGGAATAGATGTGGGCGGACTTGCTCTGACGTTGCCCGTACTCGGGATTAACTTGTTTTTATGTCGCCATATCCATCACATGTAGAACAAGTAACGCTTATCAGCGGCGGACTGTTGATATTTGGTGATAATTTGCTTCCTCAAGCCTTAAATCGGTCTGTGTGACATGCATGTAAAAGTAGCTATGACAGCATAGGATGGCGTGAGCGCGCGCAGTTCAGTGCGAGCGGATGCACGAGGAGCAGACGTCGCAATGGAGTCACACAGCTGATGTCCTGTCACAGTGATGGGGGCCGACGGCAGTAAACACAGGAAGGTGAGTTCACTGAGATCCCATTTTCTGGTTGCTGTGGTGTGACGCACATCAGGGATTCCTTCTTTCCATGGCGATTAATTGGTGCACGAAAACAGAAGGCAGTAACGACGGTACCGAGTATATTTTTATGTAAAAAAGTATTAAACTATTGAATTTTGATGTAACTGGCAGCCACAATTATACATGTAATATTACAGTTGATGTTATCCTTAAAAACACCTTTAGTTTTAAGGATAAGTGTGCTATTAGCGTGTCTCTGTGCTTTTATTTTGAAGATGTCACGCTTCCGGTTTTGACAACTTAACCCTGAGGCAATTGAACACCTTATAATAGACCAAGTCCCAACTGAATCCTTACACTGACCCAATCTGGCCAGTATTTTTATCTGAGTGACTGTAGATGCATTCCTTCATATGGCTCAGATGATAATAACACCCTGTACGGTTGATCACACTCATCTTGCACCACAGAGCATCAGATCTGTTGTGCATCATAGGGCCCAGGGGCAGAGGGCTTATGTGACTGGATGTAGGTTACACGATGCATATTTTTCTCTTGTTAAACTATGAGACAGTTAATGAATCAAAGCTGTTGGTCACTGAGCAACACAGTGCTGGTTGTTTTTTTTTTCATTTTATAGTTTGCATAATAAGATAAGCTTATTTTTTTTACAAATATGATTAGTATTTTACAAAGGCATTGTGTAAATCCCTAATATACTTAAATTTCCTCATGGAGCTACAGGGTCAGTTCAACAGCAGAGGAGCTGTGTTTGCACACAGCAACTGCTCAGCATGTGAAAATGAAGCAATGCTTAGGCCACTTCCTATGGTTAAACAGTGAAAATAAATATATTTTTCAAAAAGCTTCTCATTGTCCCGCATGTGTTACACCTCCTCTGTTTGCCCACGACTCTCTGGGATGTGAAATCCAGATAGGTCAAGAAACAAACACTTGGATTTCAGCACACCAGCTTTGATAAGGTCTACTACTTGTCCTTGTGTAATATAGCTCCAGTACTGTTACGTGAATAGACTTTGGATTAACACTGTTTGTTATTTTAAGACTAGGAACTTTTTATGCCCTCTAAGGTTTTGATAGGAAATTCACACAAGTGTTTTTAAACGTCTTCCCAGAAAATAATGATATTATTCACCATAATTTTCAAGGTAATAGTTTGGCTGCATCATTTACCTGTCTCCCCTCTCCCCTCTGCAGAGGCCCACTGACAGGCAGGAGGATGAGCGTTTCCCATCTGGATGGCGTGGCTTCCTCTCCAGTGTGGGTCTGTCAATCCCAGCAGGCCTCTGCCGCCTGGTCCCACCTGCTCTGCGTCTGGGTCAACATCGAATGCTCCAAGGCAAATCCCCTGACATCCCAGAACACGTCCTGAGGTTGGCTGGAGTCGGCCCAGACAAGCTGAGAGCAGAGTGGAGCCTGCCAGGTTTTATTAGTATGTTCCTGCCCGAATTCCCCCACAGAACTGTGCCTGGGCACGATCACTTTCAGGTACACCCGTCTGCACATCCAAAACCAATGCGTAAGGCTGGATAATGTCGGATGACACAGTACTTGTGCTTGTCATTTCACCAGGTGTTGGGTTACATCGCCAAAGGTTCATTTGGACCCATTCTGAAAGTGAAGGATAAAGCTAAACAGAAAACCTATGCCGTCAAAGTGAGTCGTCTGCCCGAATCCAATTTTTTTTTTTTACATGTGTTTCAGTGAGTGATCAAAACCGGCTGGTTTAATAATGAAATCATAAACACAATGATATACAAAGTGACTATTTGTGAAATATTTTGAATAACAATGAAATTCTTATTGATATACAGAAATGTAACTTTAAGAGCCAACATGGCCGTTAAGTCAATTTAAGGTAGGCTTTCGTTTAATTTGACAGGTTATACCTAAAGCTGAGATTCTGAGACTTGGGGTCTTGGAGCAGTCAAAAGAAGAAGTTATAGTCCAGGTAAGTCTCAGGTATTAATAATCATTCGGATTGTGTAGATCTAGAAAATGTTGGAAATAACAAACACAGCACCATTAGAATTTCTGTTACAGAAAAACAAAATCAAAATATTTGATTTTTCATAATTACTCAGTCATTTACATAAGACTCAACATTTATTGCTGGTTTGGTTGCGTGTCCTTGGTTTTTGGGAGAACTTACAGGAACATGTTTTGTCTAATAGTCAAAACTTATACATCTTTGAAGTATCATTCTAATTTATATAACTGAATTGTTGTATGACTAAAGTAATAGCTGAGAGAACTATTTTAAAGAATTTCTCTTTGATCGATGGCCAGAAATTAGATTTTTCAGGTTGACCTTTGACCTATCCCCTCAGCGTCAGGTTCGCCACCCATTTGTCCATGACCTCCAGGACTGCTGGCAGACACAGCGCCACCTCTACATTAGTGAGTGAGCCAGTGACCAGTGGCCTAGTCCAACCCAGATCCACTATCCAGAAACCCTTACTCCACTTTTTTTCACATCAACACTGGTACTCATGCCCAAGATCTTCCCGCAATCCCAAACCCTATACCTCAAACATAATGAATGCAGTGCAGTGAGCTTCCTGTCACTTACCTATGGGTGTTTTGCTTGTACAACACCTAGAGACACAAATTCACCAAAACTACCACTGCCCGTGTCTCCTACAGCTGATCTGCCCCCTTTTATTCTCTTCCAGCAATTACCCTTTTTTTGTGAAATTGTGACCCAGTTTGGTTGCTTTCCCACCCCCTGTGAAAAGGGAGTGTGTTAGCCCGGGGACCAGATGTTGAACTCTGCTGCAGCTCAACAAGAATACATGTGAATGCATGCCCCTGAAACGATGATTCAGCAGTGAATTATTTCAAGTTAGAAATATGGATGTAGAGCGTAAGAGTGGCTTAACATTTTTCTTGCTGCTCATTAACAGTATTTAAAATAATATTATTATCCAAAATTATAGGGTGGACCATTATTCCACATAAACCTCTTCAGTTCATTTTTCAAACCTTTGTGTTTGATATACTGGCAACAAATAAAATATCGCCTTTGTTTAGTTGTGAATGAAAGCTAGTTTCACTCTGTCCTCACTTAAAGAATACACTCCCTTTTCCTGACTTCTCTTACCACTGTTTGTTCCACATCCCGCTTAACAGAATTACCCCTGAACACCTCACAGTACATGACAGAGGCATGTTTCACTGCTGTCTTTCCTCCTGCAGTGTGTGACTACTGCAGCACAGGGGACCTGTACACCTACTGGCAGATGATCGGTCAGTTCACGGAGGACACAGTGCAGGTGTTTGCAGCAGAGCTGGGGTGTGCTCTCGGTGAGTATCCTCCAGGGATATTATTAGGAATTATCATTATTGAGTAATTATGAAAATCGTCTAATTAAAATGTGAAAAGGATCTCTCACAGTAACAGGGCCATGCCAGGGGTTTGCCAGGAGCAAGGCTTGAAACATGTCAACTGTGTTTTATATTTTTTTTAATGTTTTTTTTTTTTTTACAGGTTTTTTGCATGACTTTGGGATCATTCACAGGGATGTGAAGGTAAGGGAGTGACCAATGTGACAAAATGGCGATAAGTAGTTGTACTACTACACGTATACAAACCTAGACAAGAAATGTCAATGAGGCAATACATGGATATTAAGCATGAAATCAGGTCGTGTGTGTTTTTGTGCCAAATTCCAAATTCCATTTGCACCATAAAGCTGAGGAAAGAACAGAAATACTGCAAGCCTGAAGTTTATCCTGATAAATGTCCCCCATGCTGCCCCAGTTACATGTTCCACATGGGACCAGCCAACTCTGGAGTCTGTACAGCGTCCATGTTTAAAAAGAAAACAGCTCTGTTTTAATAGTTCAGTGGTATGATTTAAAGATTTTAATCAGTGATCTTTACTTTGTTTTGTGAAACTATTTAGAGATTTTATTTTCAGCTAATTTGTCAACACCTGAATTCCACTTCTATCAGTTATATACTGTGTAATAACCACTTTTCTTCATTAAAAAATAATTTAATTAATTTACTTTATTATGTGTTTTGTTCTGTCTGTTTACTATAGATGGAGAATATTCTGTTGTCAGATAATGGTGAGTAAGAACTTGTTCCCAGCAGAGAGCAGCAAAATCCTGATGAGCAAAAGTGCACACATTCATCCAGACACCATCCTGACTGGTCACATCTGTTAGCACTGAGAGGAAACCACTTCTTTATCCCCTTACGTACACTATGAGCAGCAGATTACGATATTATTAAAGATTTCTGCATCTGTTTTTATCTGCAGCAATAACAACAGAAATTCAGGCCATAGTGCTCATAATGATGTCGAGTAAATGGTTTGTTCCAGGACACCTCCGCTTAGCTGACTTTGGTTTGTCCCGTCGCCTGGAGAGAGGAGGACGAGCCTTCACTATCTGTGGAACAATCCAGTACATGGGTGAGAATGATACTGAATCCACGTCAGATGCCAAAGATATTTCACAGTGTGTGATTTTATCAAAGTTGATATATATTATTGATATATAAATGTCTAGTGCTATGAGTGCGCTCTGTCTGCTCCGCAGCACCAGAGGTGCTGAGTGGTGGACCCTATAATCATGCAGCTGATTGGTGGTCACTGGGAATTCTGCTTTTCTCATTGGTTACTGGCAAGGTGAGCTCTTGTTGCCACTTGTTGTGTGTTGCCGCATGGCTAAGTGTATCATGCGCAATAAGATGAAATATCTCACAACTACTGTTGCAGTGACATATCTGAGGTTAGTTAGTAATTATGTTGTAAAAGGAAAACTGTGTAAAATGCATTTGCTGCTTCTATCTTGAGGTCATTTTATGTTTCCTGTTGTGCTTTGCGATAATGTAGAATCTAACACACAATTTCTAAAAATTGAAACACAAATTTAAAATGTTCCTCCAACTCTCCTCAGTTCCCTTTGCCTCCAGAGTCAGACCACTGCAGTATGCTGAGGAGAGTGAGGGGTTTTCCCTATGAGATGCCTCTTAGCTTCAGCCCCCCATTTGCCTTGCTAATAACTGAGGTAATATATTATATAAGTATAATGACTTTGCCATAAAACAGGATTTATGTTTGTCTCAACTAATGATCATTGCCTGTTTGTTTCTAGCTTTTGTGCAAGACTCCTGCCCGTCGCCTGAGGAGCCTTGATCGCTTCAAAAGACAAACGTTCTTCCATGGTACAACTTTTGACCATGCTCTGATGCAGCGTCGGCCTGTGGAGGTAACTCATTACCATCCGGATCTACGGTAGTCACAGTAATTGTTACAGTCATGTGTACAGGTGTAAATCTTTTTCTCCATCATCACCGTCCAGGTTATTCTGGAGCTGAGAGAGAGACCAGACCGAGCTGCCAAGGCTCGAAGAGGACTCACATTGTCTCTGCAGCCTCTTAAAGGCTTTGACTATGACTCACTCCTCAGCCCTCCGGCCACACCAGACACACAGCTTGATGGCGACACTCACACAACTCACACAGCTGCACCACTGCCTGGCCCGGTGCTGCCACTGCAGCCTGCTCAGGAAAAAGGATCACGCAGGGAAGTGTTTGTGTGATGGACTGTGAGTTTAGAATATGATTATTAAAACAATATACAATATACCTCTGCACACACAATCACCCTTACTCACTGGTGTGGTGCGCGTTGTAAAAATACCCGATTTTGATTTAATTGGATCTACTGGGAGGGAAATGACTCAGATGAGAAAAAAAAACCCACCACGTCCCCTTTTCTACTGGCAAGTTTAAATGTATTTGTGATGTACTGAGCACAATTTTTATTTGTCTGCCTTTTCCAATGAGCACCTTTAAGCCTACTGTATTTACTCAATGGCCGTGCAAGAGAGAAACATTGTGTGTCTTCTATCAGTTTTCCATCGACTGGTCATGATTACCCTGTATTATGCAATGTACCACAGCTTTCAAATTCTTTCTTTCTTTCTTTCTTTCTTTCTTTCTTTCTTTCTTTCTTTCTTTCTTTCTTAAGTTATATATATACATGTAGTTTGAAGACATGTCTACATGCGTTATTCATGCTGTGATACAATCTTTCCAAAACGTACCCTTTACAGCCTAAATAGCAGAAATGTCTCTCTGACTGTGCTATGTAATAATCATACAAACATCTGATCAAGATGCATAAGCCTTCACGATCCACTTCATCAAACGTGACTCAGGGGAGCGCTTAATTTTTCCACTTGTTTTCCCGAGTCATCCTTATGTTGACAAGATGGTGGCAGAGATCTGAGCAGCACTGTATACCTCAGTTAAACTTTTGAGAGATACAGGGCTTCTGCTGCTGTCCAAGGCTTCAGTAATCCTTGCCAATACTCACAGCTTAATTAATAATTTTGTTAAGTATGCCCTAATGTGTACCATGAATGCCTCACATGTGTGATCCCGAGCCTTTTTTTTAAAACAAATATCCTTATTTGTAAATTCCTCTTTACAAAGTTTATAGAACAAGTTTGAATGCTATTGGTTATATGTTGTGGTAGGATGTATTTTTGTAATTACCACATAGCACAAATGGAATATTAAACTGTTATACTGTGAGTCAGTGTTTCTGTCTGCATTTGGTTGCCTGCAGAAAGAGACAGACTGAATGAGCACTGTAATGCTCTTCAGTATTTTATTATCAGGGACATGTTTTAAATTATCCTTCTTAATTGGTAAATCACACTATGTATGTATTGCAGGATTCAATAGTGGACAGTTGGGTACAGTTTGTAACTTTGTACAATTATATAATTATTAATGTTAACAGTGATATAGACTGTAAACATCAATAGTAAATAACAGCAGCCCCTATATGAGATAACTATCTTAGTTGGACATTATAGACTGAATTAGTAACTTTGTTACTTCATAGTAAGAAAAGAAATAAATGCTGCTTCATTAGCATGACCACAAAACCCAAAAAAATATTCACATCTTTTCCAATTAAATTATTCTGCCGAGGATATTTATCTTTAACTTTTTTTCCAATTATATAACCTAAGATGATGTCATTCACCTGCAACACAAACGATCTCTGATCTTTTGTCTTTTTTTATACTTAATGCTCAGAAAGTTGCAGAATCATGTCGCATTCACGCGCTGGGCTATGGAGCAGTCCGGCGCATGTGCGCTAGCGTCGTTTCGTCACAGTGACGCGGTGACGCAAGCCCCGCCCCGGCTGGAGGCTTTTGTAAAGGGTCACGTTGCGCTGCAGCAGTGAAACAGGAGACTGTCCCGCATCCGCATCCACAGCTCAGCCGCTCTCTCTGACAGCCATCAGCAGGTAAGACCCAGCCGTCACCCACCTTACCGCGTGCATTATTCATCAGAACACAACATCGTGATAACAATGATGATGATGATGATGATGATGATGATGATGATACTCCCCACAATGAGTCTAACTTGTCTAACTTCATCTTCCTCGTACGTCACTCCTGCCTATTTGTCACAAAGTGCGCTTTGTATCGGTGACACAACACGGCGTCGTGTTTGACTGAAAACTGTTGCGGCTCTTCCGCCATTTCGCCACATCCGCCTGAAAGTTGCGCATTTCAGCGCATCATCGAAATACGCAACAGGAAGAGCGCAAAAATGATGACCTTGAAGGGCGAGCCCGATGCGTCCACTCTCAGCTCACACACACACACACACACATAGACACACACATACAGATACAGTCCACACAGACACGGTGGATATGTGTGAAGTGTGTCATGAAGCGTGGTCACGATGAATGCGGTGATCGCTCAGCCTCGATGGTGGGAGTGAGGGAGGGGGGGGGGCGGTGTCGGGGAGAGGAGGCCCGTCACTGTGTAGCTGTGCCGGAGCACGTACACCTCTCCTGATGTGATGGAGGCGGTTATACATTATATACTGCTAATGCAAGAAAATGCATCTCTCTCTCTGTCTGTGTGTGTGTGTGGCTGCAGCACGCATCAGCATCTACAACCAAACTACTTTAATATTTAATTCATTTTCCAGTTGATATTTTCCTGTTTCCGGTTTTATAGATTATTTTAAACGTGTCTTAGCAGGCTTGAATAATGCCGGATGAAAATAATCTATAAAGAAGATAAGAGCTAGCTCTAGAACTAGCTCTTACTCAACACTATGTATGACATTTTTTTAATACAAATTGACCATTCGTTGTATGTAAATCATTATCTACATTAATTGATGCATATAAATAATAAAGTTATATATGCATATAAGCTTTTTGTACAGAGGGTAACACAGTCGTATGTTTTGATTCACGATCATGTTTATTGCGTTGTACTTACTTATATTTCTGCTCTGTTGCTTTCCATTTTATCCTAATATTTACAGTTTGTAACGGTCTATTGCAAATTGAGGAAATATAAATAAGGTTTACTTTAACAGTTGTAATTTAGCGTAATCTGAACACTCCCACCAACACCTGCCTCTCTCCTTACCTGCAGTGTGCGCAGCATTTGACCTCTGCCACAGGCGGTTGTGTCAGAGAGCTGTATGGGAAACAGTGCTCCTGCTGGTGCTGCTGGAGCAAGGCCTGAATATAGAAACAGCCATAGAAACAGAGATGGGCATAATTCCCAAGGCCTGCAGCCTGTCTGGTAACAAAACACAGCACAGCACAGAAAGCAGGCTTTTTACTTTTGACTAGTGCTGCCCTCCAGGAGCCATTTCACCTCCTTCAAGCTCATGCAACTTGTAATATAGAAAAAAAACAAGGTGGGTAAGCATCCAGGTGGTAATCATTAAACAAACCAACACTATTTCCCTAAGGATCTGTCCCCTCTTTACCTTCTAATTAATATAATATTACCTATCAAAATGTGCAACTAAAAAAAGCCTACATTTATTAAATGTACAGCTTTATGAAGTTAGGGTTAGGGTTGAGAAAATAAGCAGTTTTGCTTAAGTGCATCAGGTGAACCTGTGTGACATCAGGGTTTTTTTCACAGTTAAGGACGCAGTGCTGTTTCTCATCTAATCATCTTGGCAGCACATTCATGATGGCTGACTTAGGGATTCAAATCAGAGAACGCATATTTGTCTTAACTATGATTGATTTAAACTTATATTGTTTTATCATAGAGTTTAATATGAATGGTGTATGCCGGTATGATTACTGCTGGTCTGAAGACTTAACATCTCCTGATCGCAGTTTTCAAGTTGTTCTGTGTGACGCCACAGTGGGGAGGTGGCTGGCAGCGTGTTGATGTCGCAGTGCAGAAATGGTGTTCGTCTTCAGGTCGACCACTTTGCAACAGACTGGAATGAAAAACATCAGAACATTTAGGCAATGAAGTGATAATCTCAGATGTCTCACTGTGACATTGTTTATAAATCGCATTTCATTTTGCTAAGAAATCATTATTTCATTTGAAATTATTTTGAAAATTCTTAATTGATTCTAATGACCACCCAAGACTTTTCCTGCCACTATGGAGCCTATTTTAAAGCTCTGTTCCTCACATATTGCAGCATTTCTCTCTGACAAAAGAGCTTTCCTCCACACTGTGTTAAAACAGTTGGTGTGATAATAGCGACCAAATATTGCTTCATCAGACTCATCTATTATTTAAACCTGGTTTCATGGTTTGCATTATGTTTTGTAATTAATTGGAACAATTAAATTCTTTAACTCCAAATGTGTAAATCCAGTGTGTATAGCAGGTAGCCAGGAGCAGTTCTTCATTTGGCTTTTTGTCACTCATTCGACCAGTATCAGACTTTTGCACTGGAAACAAATGTACTTGTTGCTGTTAGCGCCCTGGTTGCTCAACTGGCCGTCTGTAGCTTTGACACCATTCTACACGGATGGAGGAAATGTAGTTTAGACTACAATAATTCATGAACCAGTTATTCACTGTCGACAGCAGCTAGACAGGAGAACCGCACTGTTCACCCAAACAAACTCAGGTTAAGGGGTTCAGCAGTGAGTTGGTACCAAATCTGCTGCACACTGATCATATGTCAGATTCCATAAATACAGCAATTCAATGTCGCCCTTTTAAGCTTTTAAAAAGTTAGATAAACTCGATGTATGCCATCGTTACATAAGATCTAAACCTAAATTTGCCCTGCAAATTATGTGGCAATGTTTCCTCCACTGAAACTCAACCGCACGTGACTCAAGAGTTGATCAGAACGTATTGATGAAGCACGCATGTGCTTCTCAAAAGATAACAGGTATTTGCTGAGCGTGAGTTTTGTCAGGGTAACAGTGGAGCAGCGCTGTGTATTCAGACGTCCGGCACATTATGTCGCACACTGTTGATGACCTTTATCAAGTGTAAATACTTTGCTTTATTCACTGGAGAGATTGCGCTCCTCCTCTACCCTGCAGCTGGGGCTTGTTTAATTTCACCTGCATGTAGAAATCACCCATAAACACTGAGCCCTGCTTGACTTTTGTGTTGTGGTAACAACACACTGTTTTCCACGACTGCATTGTGTGTGCGTGTGCTCTGAAGGATGTTATCTCATTTGTCTTAAGCTGAGGATTAACACAGGCTACAGGGTTTGTCAGCCAGTGTCCTTCCATTGCAAACCAGCCTCTGCTGGAAATTAAACAGTCAAATTACTTAATTGTGTCTAGATGTTAACAACAATCTAGGTCTATGCTTATTGTTAATACTCAACTCTTTGGCTAATCCATGGGCCAGCCTCAGTCGTTGTCACTAAAGGTGGAGCTGATCAGTGTGATGGCAGATGGTGGAGTGCTTGTGAGGCTGTGGCGGAGTTGTCGTTTGGTGGCGGCAGCTTGGCAACTGTTGCAGTCGACCAGAAAAAGAAGTGATTCCTGGCACAGTCTGCGTTGATGTGATCAGTTAGGGATGGTGAGCGTTTAGGCGTCTGTGAAAATGGAAAATCTACACAATCCCTTGTGTTTTTCTTGTATTTACCCAGTAGTTATCATTGGCAGTCAGAAAGCAGCAGCAGCAGCAGCAGTGTTCTGCACAGAGCACGGTAGGAGGTTTGAAGGTGATAAAATGTGCATTGCACAAAGAGAGATTTAATGACGTTATTGAAAAACAGGGGAAGGCAGAGTGTTGCTGAGGAGAGTGAAACGAGCCGCGATGCATCCAGTCAGTCCTGCAGCCATAATGACGACGGGCACCAGAGTATAGAGGAGCGTTGTTGCATAATTGCTCCCTCTCTTCGTTGTGCAGTTCGGGGGGGTGGGGGGTGGGGTGGGGTTACGTAACTGCTTATTCACAGCAGAGTGAAGAAGGGCAGAGAGAACAAAATAATCCGGTTTGAGGCGTGTGTGTACGCGTTGGCACGTCGCGACAGCGTGGTGTCTGCTGCCACCAAACGGTTTCTATTCGACACCAGACAGCTCATCAAACAGATACTGTTGTTCACATTCTACCTCCGATTGTGTCTATTTCTGTTTGTCCCCATCTGCTGACAGCAATTCGTTTTTATTTCACGCCGTTTTGTGATTTTCAACCTCTTCTCTCTCTGTCCTCTCCAGCCACCATGACTCACCAGTATCCCGCACTGACTCCTGAGCAGAAGAAGGAGCTGCAGGAGATTGCTGAGAGGATAGTAGCTCCAGGAAAAGGCATCCTTGCAGCTGATGAGTCCACCGGTATGAACATGAATATCTTCCCTTTCCTTGTATATTATACCTGGAAAATAATTGGAATATTATAACAGCACATTTCATGTACTTTCAAAAAATTACAGGCAGCATGGCAAAACGCTTGAACCCAATCGGGGTTGAGAACACGGAGGAGAACAGGCGTCGCTACCGCCAGCTCCTTTTCACAGCTGACCAGCGCATCGACAGCTGCATCGGAGGTGTCATCTTCTTCCATGAAACTCTGTATCAGAGCACAGACGATGGCACTTCCTTCGCCAAGCTCATCAAAGACCGTGGCATTGTTGTGGGCATCAAGGTAAATGGTTTACTTTTGTCATATTTGAATGTTTACAGTAGATCTCTTCAGCTGGGAAATGGTGAGTCTCCTCTGGTCCCACATTCATTGACTGTTTCAAGATGGCGTGTCATGCTTAACTGAAAACTTACACATGTGACTCAAAGATTGATTTTTTTTCTTTCTGTTTGCACAGGTGGACAAAGGTGTCGTGCCCCTTGCTGGAACAAATGGAGAGACCACCACTCAGGGTAGGGAGCTCTAGAGACATGCTCAGTTTGCAACTTGCACACACTAAAACCCCCTCGCTGCTGTGTTTCTGATGGATGGGTCTGCATTATGTGTCTGCGTGTAGGTCTGGACGGGCTGTCTGAGCGCTGTGCGCAGTACAAGAAGGACGGTGCAGACTTTGCTAAGTGGCGTTGTGTGCTGAAGATCAGCGACACCACACCATCTGAGCTGGCCATCTTTGAGAATGCCAATGTACTGGCGAGATATGCTAGCATCTGCCAGCAGGTTGGTGAGATGTTACACAGCATATCATGAAGTTGGGTGTAAGATATGTTTGTGTTTTACATTTTAAATGATTAATTTGATTGATTGATAATCTCTAGAATGGTATTGTTCCTATCGTGGAGCCTGAGATCCTTCCTGATGGAGACCATGACCTGAAGCGTTGCCAGTATGTCACTGAGAAGGTAACATATATCACACAAACCACTGTATATGTACTGATTCATTTTATTACATATATGTTGCACCAGACTTTTGGCAATCAGTATATGCAAACATTTGTCTTTCTTTTGTCTGCTAGGTCCTAGCTGCAGTGTACAAGTCTCTGTCAGACCACCATGTGTACCTGGAGGGCACACTGCTGAAACCCAACATGGTCACAGCAGGACACTCCTGCCCTACCAAGTACACCAATGAGGAGATCGCCATGGCTACTGTCACTGCTCTGCGCCGCACCGTGCCTCCTGCTGTCACAGGTCTGAGACAGATAGATATAAGCTATTACTGAATGGAATGTTTTTTTAAAAAAAAACAGATTACATCGCTTTTTTTTAGAAAATTACAGAAATAAAAACTTATTAATATTCTACATTATGGACCATAAATATAACAGTGTTTGCGTGCATGTATTGGAGTATGTATATGTATTGTTATACCTAATGTTGCCACAAATAATTATTCCTTAATCCCAGCCACAAATACACACACACACACAAACACACACATATATTTTAAAAAAAAGAGATGACAAGCTTGGTGTTTGAATAGCTGTATTTGCTTGTTTCTGTCTGTACAGGAGTGACCTTCTTGTCTGGTGGCCAGTCTGAAGAGGAGGCCAGTGTGAACCTTAATGCCATTAACACCTGTCCACTCCCCAAGCCCTGGGCCCTGACCTTCTCCTACGGCCGCGCCCTGCAGGCCTCTGCCCTGAACGCATGGAGAGGAGACCTGAACAATGAGAAGTCCGCCACCGAGGAGTTCATCAAACGTGCTCAGGTCAGACGAAACAGCATGAACTGACTTCCGATGCAGTCATATCCTTAAAACAGTCAAATGAAACTGAAACATTATTAATATTTTTGTCTCTCCTGTGTCCAATTCAGGCAAACAGTCTGGCTGCTCTTGGGAAGTATGAGTCTTCTGGCACCGGCGGCTCAGCTGGAAAGTCCCTCTACGTGGCCAATCACGCCTATTAAACACCTAACTACCACAAAGTTCTAGTCTTAAATTTGCTCTGCTGTTTCCCCCTCATTCCTCCTAAAATCACAGGCCTGCGCTGTCTACTGTACTTTAGAGTTGTCAGAGTTAAACAATTACATTATTAGATATGTGTATTAAAAAATATACAGTTAAACAACAATACTAAAGGAAAGAGAGGCTTGTTTTTCCTTGGTTTGATCTAATGAATAGTTTTGAACAGTTTGTGACAGAAGAGGACAACTGTTTCATGTCTAGCTGTCTGTCTGTAGTGGTTACACTGGGCTCAGAGACAGGACATTAGAGGCTGCAAATTGTTAACAGGTCAGGTAATCAGTCAGTATTCAGTTCTTGCCTCTTTCATACCTGCACCTGTCTCTACGTTGAGTACTTTCTGCCGTTATCCCACTCATCACAAATCTTAAATCACTCCCAAACGGGCCAGATCAGCTTGTGTGTATCTGTGTATCGCTTCTGTCAGAACAAAGTGCTGGTTTATCCTTGAAATGCTACATTAATTCTTTCCCTGACCGTGGGACCAACCAACAGTTACATAGTGGCATCAGTACATAATGGGGAAGACGAGAAAACGGTTTGAAGGTTTTTCATATTGATTTGGATCTTTTTGAGAGAATGTGGCGTGCTTGTTGTGCTTTCAGACAGCTGTAGCTCCAGCAGGGGTCAGCTGGTGCACCTTAACTAAACAACACACATCTGGATGCGTCCTTATGATTCAGCCCAACCTTTTTTGTTCTCACGCTTCTATTATCCACTAATAAAAAAAAAGCATCGTCTTGATCATCTTGTCTATTCTAAATATAACATTAGCTTTAAATTACAAAACAGCGACTAAATGTATTCAGTTGTGTGAAGGTGTCAATATTATGTGATGCTTTTGTGTCATCCTGATTCCCCCGGCAAGCCCCATGGGAAGACGATGCGGTATCTATTGAGTGGACCAACCCGTGGTGTTAGCAGTGGGGAAACAGTCACTGCTGTGTTGGAATTTTGTGATGTTTGTGGTGTTAATATTGTTCTTCAAGCACTTTGTGTGTCAAATAGTTAGAGAAAAATAAACTAAATTTAATCATTAAAAACTATCAGATCTCTTTGTGTGATTTTGTAACTTAATGTATAAGAATTGTGTGTATGTAATAAGTTCATCTTCTACACTACAGCTGAGTTATGTACATGCGTGGGCTCTATACAACCTTTTTAGAGACATACAGTAAAGTAACATTTTAAGCAAGTACCTCTAAAGGAGCATTTTGTAGTGATTTACCTTGGCGTTGCTACATTACTAGCTCCTTCTCATATCCAAACAAAGTGACCAAATTATTAAAACATATTAAAATGAAGATACATTTAAATGGTGCCACAGCAAGGACTGATGCCACCACATGAGGGCGCTGGATAAGAGAATGAGGGCGTTCAGCCTATAATAGTGCTGGAACATTTCCCTTCGTTGTATTTGTGCGTTTGATTATATTCACCGGATGGACCGACGGTTCCTGTTTCTCCCCGCGTACCAAGCCGATTTTATAACCTCTCGTGTACTCGGGTTAAGGGCGGACATAAACATGTTCCTCATAATATTGGTTTAAAATTCTGCCATTTTTTTGTATGTGGATAACGACTTTTACTGTTTTCACTGTCACGTGAATGACGAGTTTTACTGTGGGTCATGTGATTTTTCACAGCCCGTCTTCCATTAACAAACGCACCTCATTCAGTTCATTGACAGAGATGGCCACCACGGAAGTAGGTGAGTAGCTTCAAAACGGAATCATTTCTGCACAAATTATTTAAACCACGAGACACCACTTACACAGTTGACACATTTCAACAGAGCATATTATATCAGTCGTACCGAATCTAATTTTAAGGGGCTGTTTTTTGTACGTTGCTATGAGTCTTTGAAGCTAAATGCTAACTAGCTCCACCGTCAGTGATTTCCTCCCTAAACCACTGAAGATGCTGTTACATGTGACCTGACCCATTGGGGTATTTGTCACATCAGAAAACAGGTTATTGATTTGCAGAACCGCCTACAATGACATGATGCAACCAGAGATATAAATTGGATAACAACCACGGTAAATATAAATCATACATACTACGGCACTCAGTCATTTAGCGTATTGACATTGAAGGGCTCAAAATTTAAGGGCTAATTTCCCAAACCATTAAACCACTGATATAAGGCAGATTGGATTCACATACTCAGAGTCTTAAACGCTCCAGTTTCGATCCATCTGTGCTTGATCCAGTTTGATTCATTGTAGCCACAAAGTTATCTTATTGACACTCAAATAGGCAGGTGCACAGATGTTCTTTCACAGTGCTTGGTCAGTGTGTATTCATCACAACAAATTTTGTCTGCCTGTCTCTGTGTGTGTGTGTGTGTCTGTGTGTCTGTGTGTCTGTGTGTGTGTGTGTGTGTGTGTGTGTGTCTGTATCTCAGAGCGCAGACGTGGCCAGCTTTCTGCTCTGTCCATAGCAGCAGTAGTCATCCTTGTGGGAGTCCCATTGTGGTGGCGAACAACGGAAACATATCGTGCATGGTTGCCTGTCAGTCAGATAAAGGAGTTAGCTGCGTTGCAGGTTTGTTTGAGCTGACATCAATTCACACATTTTCTTCAATATGTAATATACATGTACCATCTTAGTAATGTTATATCCTTATTTCTTTTATTGCAGCTTCAGTTAAGTGCTGATGTGGAGGTTGTGTTTTCCCGTGGCACCGTGACTCCAGAACAACAGAAGAAAGTCCCACTAACACAGACACACGATGAGGAACACAGAGTAGATGGTAATGATTTTTTTAAGGCTGCCTGTCATCCTATCTCCATATATACAATCTGAAGACTACAAGGTCATTTTCTGTCAAATAACTTTGTTTCTAGAGAATACAGTTTTGAGGTACAGGTATGAGACAAGGTACCGTATAGCTACAATCATGGAGGAGGATGCCCTGAACCAGCCAAGTGCTGCAGGTGAGATGCTGTTTTTCTGTCAGATCAGCTTTTTAGGTGCAAACTTTTGTTATCTCAGCAGTAATATGTAGTAATTTCTCCTTATTTGTCCTTATGTAGAGGCAGATCTTTCTCTGCACACACTCAGTGAGAGTCCATGTGGTTCTTTGGTTGTGTACGTGATCCCAGAGTCATCTTCTCTGCTGCCTCAGGTTAAAACTCAGTTTTCTTTTCGCTGTTTCTCAGTAAAGAAATTACTGTATCTTATGAAAAGTTTGCAGACAGAATTATTGACTTTATTTTTGTTAGGATATCGATGTGTACATTGGTCAGAAACGGACCGCCTTGCTTCGCATTGGTGCCCAGATGAGAGTGGGTAGGACTGTGGAGCAACTGCTGGTCCACATGGAGCCTCGAATTAAGCAGGTTCTACAGGTGATGTCTTTTAGTCATAATGATATCACTGCCGCCCTCAGTGACAGAGTCCGCCTAAGCCCCGGCAACAAGGAGAACATTGCTGACAGTATGAGAGCCTTTAAATCCAGTCCTGGTGGGTATTTGTTTCAACACAATATACAAAGAAATGAGATTTCTGTTCTAGCCAGTATGTATATAATTCACTTCTATGAACACTGTTCTCCGCTTATTCCTCTCTCTAGGTTATGAGATAACATTTAGTCTGTTGAACCCAGACCCAAAGTCCCACCGGCTACACTGGGACATAGAAGGTGCCGTGCAGACCTACATCCAACCGTTGCTCGCAAAACTGGCGCCAGTAGCTAACTTCAGTATTGACTCTCAGGTACAGTGCGAAATCACAGCACCCACATCACAATAACGAGATTCTCAGCAACCATAAATTTATGCACCTTCTCTTTTTACAGACCCTATATTATGCCGTGCTTGGTGTCAACCCTCGCATTGACAGCAGCCGAAATAGCTACACTCTCATCGCAGACAGCCTCGCACATGTGATCAACCCTGTGGAGGCTAGACTTGGTAAAAGACCACACACACCGAACGCTTTGCCTGAAGGAGAGCTGCATGTAGTTTGTTTTGGTGTATTTGTACTGTATGTAAGGATTTTTTTTTTCATTTATTTCCAGGCTCGAATGCTGCGTCATCCAACCCAGTGCTGAATTTTCTCCTATACATCCCAGATGCCCACCATTCACCCCTTTACATCCTTGACCACAAGAAACAAGAAGTTCCTTCTAATGCATTTCACTCTCCTCGCTGGGGTGGAATCATGGTGAGAAAATCTCTGGGGAAAAACTTGGTGACAATAGTATAATAGTATAGTATAATTTATTATGAATGTTTAGAGTTGTTTATATGTTGTGCTGTGTTCTAATTCCACAAAACTATCTTCATCCATGTTCTCATAGGTTTATAATGTTAATGATCTCTATGGACATGAGGCTGTGTTCCCTGTTGACATAAACATCAACATGGCTAAAGTTATGGGGGTCTTCCTCGCTCAGCTTCGGTAAGCTGACACCTACAGGACACAGGTATTTCTGCTCCTGTAGACACAAGGTAACTTTGCTGTACTGTCTCAGACTTCTGCTGGGTGTGCAGTCATCTTCCCCTCCACCTGGCTTCCTGGTGGCACCGTGTGGCAGTGCAGGAATGGCTGATTGGGAGCTGGATCGCCTCATGTGGAGTCGGAGTGTGGAAAATGTTGCAACAGCAACCACTACCATTACCTCTCTGGCCCAGCTGCTGGACCAGATAGGCAACATTGTCATTAATGACAACATTGCTGAAGAGGTAAGATGCACACACAGCTGCACTAGTGGGCTACACTAATAGCCCACTAGAGACATGACTAGAGTACTAATTGCACAACTTAATTTGATATTTAAACATACAATAAAATGTAATTATTACTGATTGCTGTGACTGTCTCTCAGGTGTCCAGCGCTGTCACGTCTCTTCAGTTGGCCGTGGCCGAGTTGGAGTCTGGGAACCTCGGCTTCGCTCTGCAGTACAGTAAAGAGGCCATCTTGGCATCGGAGAGAGCATTCTTCGACCCTTCACTCCTCCACCTTCTTTACTTCCCAGATGACCAGAAGTTTGCTATCTACATACCGCTCTTCCTGCCTATGTGTGTGCCAATACTACTGTCTTTGCTCAAAATATTGTCTGAAGCTCGACAGAGACGCAGAGAAAAGCAAGCCAAAAAGGACTGAGAGACACTGGAGGAGAAGATTTAAAGAACATGAGGTCTGGAAAAAAAACACTACAAACTGTGAGGAGCCTTTACAGTTAGGTACCAAGGTAGCATGACAAAGAAAAGTTCTCGCAGCTTTGAAATGCGGGGTTTATAAATCGGTGGTAACTTTATTGTTTCATGTGAGGGATTATGTTTACCAGAAAATGTAATGAAATAATGCGGTGGCAGTCAGACACTCTTCTGTTGAAAGCTTGAATTGTTGTAAATTTGCATAAGTTTTATATTTGAATTCCACTTTCTAAGTTATTAACAAATAAAGACAAAGTCCTAACTCATGTTTGTTTGCTAGTTTGTTTTGGTAGACTTTACTGTTCGTTTCCAAGAGCTTTTAATGGCATCTAGCTGTCCGACTCTGGTGTAATTTGATTTAGTAAATGATGTGTTTTTGATTGTTGTTTGATCACTAGAGAATCTAGAAGCATTTGTTTGTACATGTAAGTTGCCACGTGAAGCATCTCTGAGATGTCATTGACCAGTAGTTAATGCAGCCTGCTTTTTGACCTTATAGTACTCTCTTTGCAAATGATGTTAGGAAAATTTTACACAAATCTCTAAGCTCTAATTTGGTTGCATTTACGGGAGTTTAAAGCATGTCACATGACCATTAAATACTTACTCGGTAGTCAAGTTCATTGTTCAGTTTTCATAGGCAGATTAAATGTGCCTGACTTGTGGTTAAACATTTATACGTTTTTGGCTAAGGGGTCTAATGTGATACTGCAGCAGGTGGCGCTGTGGACATTTATAGCTAATTCTTGTACTCCTAGAGCTGAAGAAGAAGGTGTTGCAACTCAGTGGTGGTGGTAAACTCGGTTCATTGTATGGGCTCATGTTATTCTGAGTCACTCGTTAAAGTGATCCGGTTCACTCGAGTCATTTGATTCAGTGTTACTGGCCACCACCACCCCGAAGAAACAACATTATCTAGGTGTGTATCTATGTGCGTGATGTCATCCCTACTTGATGATGTCATCGGCTTTGATGTCCACATCAGGCCCACTTATATAATGATAATATAACTATAGTTTGTTATTTAGCTGACAATAAAATATGTTGCATCAATAGTCTATACCACTAATACTGATAAGAATGTTACAATCATCATCGTAGCATGTGCTTAAAACATATCAAGCACATAAAGTAGACCAGCGTCATTAACCACTTGTTTATTGCGATGTTAAACCGATTCATCTGAGTCTGCTAACTCGCCTTGTGTACGTAGCAGCAGCCAGACGACTCATAGGATCCGGGTTGATGGAGACCACGGACTCGTGATTCCTGATTCCGTACGAAGCTTCGGATCATTAACCCGGATGATTTGACCAGTTGTATTTGCAAGCCGATAGCCCGTACAACTCCGACTCGTGTTTTATGTGCTTATTTCGACGCCTCTCTCTAAAAAAATCTCTAATTACGTCTGAGTAATATTCAACGTCTAAATCGAATCTTTACTTTACAACCTTAACGTTATTTTTGTCCCGTATTCACGAGAAGTCGACGCGTTAGCCTACAAGCTAACTTTGTCAATTGTTAACAATAACGAGTTTGTTAGGATCATGTCCGGCGGGGGAATCGTCCGTGGACCCACTGGCAGCAACGATTGTCGTATATATGTGGGGAATCTCCCCCCGGACATCCGTTCAAAGGACGTTGAAGACTTGTTCCACAAATATGGCTCGATCCGTGACATCGATCTGAAGAACCGGAGAGGAGGACCACCGTTCGCCTTTGTGGAGTTCGAGGACCCGAGGTGAGCTGCAGTGGTCAGCCACGTTAGCTCTCAGAAGCTATTTACCAAAGACACAGTCACCCCATGATATATATACGGTTTGTTTGCTAACCTGCAGCGAATTCGTTTTTGAATCAAGGCTATGTTAGAGAGACATACATTTCGCATGACCTCGGGTATTGTTCTGTTATCACAGTCCAGTTTACACGAAGTAATCGAGAATCGACTTGGAACCTTCATAACACAACTGTAATACTGTTTGTTATATTGGTTTTTATCTTTGTTAGTTCACACACATCCCTCCGTGGATGTATGTGGAGTGTAAATAAAGAACATTTTGACATGTCCTCACCTGTAGACTGTTCCACAATATCCACAAACGTCCAGCTAATCAGGAACTTAAGCATTTGTACATAAGTCAGTTTTATAATATATTAGGTTTTTGCTTTGATTTGATTAGCTGATTTACGTAACGTGATCAGTAGCCGTAGGTGTTGGTCAGAGGAAGTCTCTACACTTTGTCAAAGCCCTATGAGGCCAACTGTAATTTGTGAATGTGGGATACACAAATAAAATTTGATTGATTGATTGGATTCCACAGGGATGCTGAGGATGCAGTTTTTGGGCGTGATGGTTATGACTATGATGGATACCGCCTGCGCGTTGAGTTTCCTAGAAGTGCAAGGGGAGGTGGTGGTGGTGGTGGTGGAGGAGGAGGAGCAGCGGGACCCCCGAGGGGAAGGTATGGTCCCCCATCCCGACGCTCAGAGTACAGGGTTGTTGTGTCAGGTAGGTGTTGTGTGTTCACATGTTGCAAGTTGTTTTTAATATTTTTTTCACTGTAGTGAGATGACTGTATATGCCTTATGCCTCCTTTTGCTGCAAGGTCTTCCCCCAAGTGGAAGCTGGCAGGACCTGAAGGATCACATGCGAGAGGCAGGTGATGTATGTTATGCTGATGTGTACCGCGATGGCACCGGGGTAGTGGAGTTTGTACGCAAGGAAGACATGACCTACGCTGTCCGTAAATTGGACAACACCAAGTTTCGTTCTCATGAGGTATGTGAAAGGTTCCACATAATATAATATAGAATTTGAAATGGTCCTGGGACTACTTTTTAAAAAAAAAACACTTTCGTAAAGGATGGAAGCAGGAATGAGAGTGAGACAAATTGGACAGTAAGTAAAGGTCAATATGACGTTTCAACGACTAGATGAGGTGGCTTTGCATCAGAATTGTGGCTATGTATGTAGTGCATGCAAACATGCTGTGTTGATTCTCCAACAAGTTGAACATGGTGTCAAGAAACACACAAACGTTTCAGCAACATGACTTTTGGTGTTGGTGACATTTCCCAGTTTATGTGACTCTTACACACAGAAATTAACACCATCGTTTGTATCTCTGTTTAGGGAGAGACTGCCTACATTCATGTGAAGACGGACGGCCCTCGCAGCCCCAGCTATGGTCGTTCTCGCTCTCGTAGCCGCAGCCACAGTCGCAGTCGGAGCAAGAGCAGATCTCGCAGCTACTCCCCTCGTCGTGGCAAGGAGTCGCCACGTTACTCTCCTAAGCGTTCCCGATCCAGATCCCGCTCTCGCACCTAGATGCACCTGGCCTTCACTAAACCAGTGGTGCACCTCAGCGCTAAGGAGGATCTCTTGACATCACCTGTATGCTGACCACAAATCTTGTTGGTTACCCACCTCATATCGTTGTGTGTTCCCTTTTCCAGAATGTGTTGCCTTTTTTTTCCCCACACTGTATGTACACCTACCATGTATCTGGTCCGTGTACATGGCAACAGCTGCTCTGTCATGCTTCCCCTTTTTCATTCTCACAAACACTGTTTTTACTAACATCTCTTTCTCGTTTCTTTACATTTCTTGCTGACGCTCCTTTGTTTTAAAGAGTTTGACTTCTTCAAAGCATCTACAATTGTTCTTTGACCTCCTTGTGTGTCTCTCTGTAGAATTCAGAGGAACAGGATAGGATGGAAACAAAGGAAACATTTCATATTAAGATAAACAGGAGGAGGAGGAATCAGATGTGGCACCAATGGTATGATGGCTGTGCCTTGTCAAATATGAAATCTGAAATCTTGTTCAGCTTTATTTCTACATACAGTTGACAAACATTGCATTACGGGATGTTTTGTGTACAAACAAATTCTGTACACAACGTTGTCTAATATCTCAAGGCCCAAACTTATGTTTTGTTTTTTAGTATCCAAAATTTAGTCCAAAAATTTTGTTTTTTGGGACTGATCATAGAGTCTACCACATTTTCTCCATATAATCTCCCTCGTAGATGCATTTACTGACATTTTTAAGCCAGTATGAAGGTGTGATTCTAACTTGCCTCCTTCTTTTTGGTTCTGCTGGTATTCTGAAGGTTTGGACTGGGCTCAGTGTCCCCCCATTCCGGAGTTGGATCAGGATACAGGATCAGATAAGGATCAGGATTAGGCTTAGACTTCGGGATGGATACATGGAGCAGGAGCATGGGAGCGTTTTACGGGGAAAGGATCTCGCACCCTGGCCCTGTCCACATAAGCCCATCAAACTGGAAACATAGTGAGATATTCAAACTAAATTGGCTTGTGGATAATGCAATTAAAAAAAAAATCTTTTGGACATCAGGAAACACAGTTACAGATGACAACATGATGAACAAATACATTTTTCAAATTTTTGTTTTTTTTTAAATTATAAATAAGAAGAGCAAAACTTGGATCAAAACCAGGAGGGCTGGGAAGTGCAGGATGGATCAACACGCGTAAGGAGAGTGGTAAATAGAGAGGGAAGTGGGAGGACTGGGAGGAGACAGAAATGTCATTGTAAAGTGGTTTGTATTTTTTTTTTCTCTTTAGTCAGTCTTTTCCAAACGGATTTCGATTTCCAATTTGTTTTCTACAGTACAGTCTTCAGTATCTCAAAGCTTTATTCTCTTTAATAAAAATTTCAATTACACAGTTAAATGTTTGTGTTTTTCTTTCTGGCTGTTTGTGATACCTCAAAGGTCTGTTGATGACGCATCCAGGAGCTTTCTTAATGTCATCATGGTACATTTAAAAATGTGGGAAATGTAATTGAATATTATGCAACTACAGAAAAAGTACATTAAGGACAAATGGGACCTGTTAAATGTTTGAATATTGGAGGGCCAGTTTGGAGAAAACATGATCAAAACCCATTTTCATCCGAATGTTTTTCCACTATTATTACTTTAGTACTTACATATTTACTCAATGCTTTCTATTATCTGGTCGGTTCTTATCTTGGCCTCTATTGTTTTACAAAAATAAAAATACAGTAATACTATCCATCGACCCGATCACCTGGATCAATCACGCTTCCTGGTGGGAGGAGTTGCGTGTGGTCGTGAAAGTGGTGCATTCTGGGTGGAAATAAGATGCAGGCACTGTCCGCAAGTAAAAAACGCCGTCAGCAGGGTGGAGGTTTCACTCCAGCCAATCAGCAGGTGGATATGATTTTGGCGGGTGGGGCACAAACGCACGCGTCTCGTGCATAAATTAACAAAGACGCTGAGCAGCTGCCTACAACACGCACATCTGAACACTGCAATTTAACAGGAACGGTAAGAGCAACTCTGTTATCTTATAATGTCAATCGCTAGTTATTGTGTAGAAACAAGCAGCTCGCTGTGAGCAGGTCACTGATGCAGAGGCTTCTGTTTCCAGGCTAATGTAGCCTCAGCCTTCTCTGTTAGTCTTGTGAAGCTGTGTGACTGTTGCTTCACTTTGTTTACGTTGCTCTAAAACCTCTTTTTTTTTTAAAGAAACAGCATCGTGCAGAAATAATAGTTTCTTCATAAGCAGCAAGTGATTTCTTTGAAGCCTCTGAAGTTGTGATGTCATTTGCAAAGTTAAGGTGCATGTATTCAATAATGTTTTCCTTTATTCCCACTGTGAAACCTGCGGATAGGAGCTATCTGTTTTACATTTTAACAAGTTTGAAATCAGGAATAACTGTGAGTCGTATTTCTGCAACAAGGCCTGTACAAATGAAGGTGGACTCAAAAAAAAAAAAATCTTAGGCCATCGGCCTCTTTACTTTTCTCAGTAACGGGCTCTCAAATATTTACAACAGAACAAAATACACACAAAAATACACTAATTACATATCACAAAAACAGCAATCAGACTGTTTCTCTTTGCTGATGTATCAGTTTGTTTCTTTGTCAGCACTGCAGAAGGCAGTTAAGATAATTCATGTAGTTCATAAGTGCAATTCATAAATGCAATTTTTTGCAAGGAGGGACTAAATTCTTGAGTCCACCTATGCTAGTGACTTATTGCAAACAAGAGCTGGTGGCATGGAAATTGCCACCAGCAAAGTGTCTCACTAGTTGTAAGAACTGGAGCTGAAAAACTATGTGGGGGTAACTTCAATGCATGGAATGCTTTATGTACTGTATGTATGCATGTATGTTTTATTGATGTTTGTATATTTCTTTTCCCCCTTGTGCAGAGAAAACACCAACATGTCTGACAAGAAGGCTGTGATAAAGAATGCAGACATGTCTGATGAAATGCAGCAGGATGCAGTGGACTGTGCCATGCAGGCTATGGAAAAGTACAACATTGAGAAGGATATTGCAGCTTATGTCAAAAAGGTATGCCCTTTTTTTGACCGGACAGACGTTTCAAGACGTTTCAAGTTAAAAGCTTCCTGTGTACTTGCTTCCTGTGAAATTGTAAACGTTGTTCTCCCGTGCAGGAGTTTGACAAGAAGTACAACCCCACATGGCATTGCATTGTTGGGAGGAACTTCGGCAGCTATGTGACACACGAGACAAAACATTTCATCTATTTCTACCTGGGTCAGGTGGCCATTCTATTGTTTAAGTCGGGCTGAAATCTTTACTTGTCCTTCTTAAAGCTACTTTTAATTCTGCCTATAACACATCTGTGCCCTGCTGTCTGTTTGCTATCTCTGCAGACATGTCTTGTTTGCAACAGCTTGGTATTGTTTATTTCATACATTGCCACCACAATTTCTAGATGGTGCTTATGTGTTGCGCCTGAACTGGTGATGTGCTGTTACTAGACAATGCTTATGTAAAACTACTTAAAATGCAGACATTTAAGCACCATATGCACATCTGGCAGGCTTACTGTGAAGTATAATTTGTGGATGTTATTTTTGCTTTGCATTGGTTCATGGATCTTGTACACTATTTCATATGGATATGTTGTATAATAACTTATTTTTCAAAAAAATTAAATTAGCAACAGAAAGTTTTTGTTGAAGCCTTTAATTTTCTCAGTGTCACCTGAGATTTGCAGAGACTGTTGCTCACACTTAATAAAGACTACGATGGAAGGTTTTGTACATGCTTGGACATTCCTGTTTAACAATGTTCGTGCTGTGTATCTCTAGTCTGTAAATTGGTGTACACTTTGGTGTTGTGATATTTTCAGCATGTTGAGTCCAGAACATTGAGACAGTAAACTGGTTCAGAATGTGTGGTGTGTATGTGTCCCTTGAATTTACTTCACCTGGTATGTATTATATCGTAGCGAAAGGTGTGCAACCCGGGGCTACAAATGAGGATCATTAGCCTTGGACCTCAAGTAGATGATCATTATTGTCATTACTGTAGAACATGATTATATCATACCTTATGTAAAGGTACAATCGAAAATATTCAAACTAGATTGAGCTCCTTTTTTAACAAATATTAGAAACGGTAACTGAAGGTTCATGTGATGTGGTGAGTTGTGGATACGTTTTCTATAGTTAAGGTATATTTTAACCATGTGATACTACAGCAGTCAATGTAAAATATGATATAAATGTTAATTAACCCATGAAACTTGGATACCTGTGATCTAGGTGTCAGATTAAGGATGGTCCTGCAGGGGGCAGTAATAAGGCTTATATAGTCAGGTGTTGAAATAAACCAGATATGAATTCAAGACGCTGAGCAGCTGCCTACAA
The DNA here is from genome assembly GCA_016785345.1 of Trinectes maculatus. Taxonomy (NCBI): domain Eukaryota; kingdom Metazoa; phylum Chordata; class Actinopteri; order Pleuronectiformes; family Achiridae; genus Trinectes; species Trinectes maculatus. Next base: position 19,673 of record JAFBJQ010000199.1, on the reverse strand, counting down.
CACACACGTCTGAACGCTGCAATTTATCAGGAACGGTAAGAGCAACTTTCTTATCTTATCATGTGAATTGCTAGTTTTTGTGTAGAAGCAAGCAGCTCGCTGTGAGCAGGTCACTGATGCACAGGTTTCTGTTTCCAGGCTAATCACATGATTTATGCAAGTTTCACAGACATAATAGTTTCTTCATAAGCAGCAAGTGACCAAGGTTAAGATGATGTCATTGCAAACATCAGGTGCATGTATTCAGTAATGTTGCTGAGCTGAGTTTGTCTTGACTTCACACTCTATTCCCACTGTGAAACTTGCAGATAGGAGTTATTATATGTTTTAATATTAGTGAGTTGTCTTAGCTGCAGAAAGTAAAATGTCTAGCAATGATAAATCGTTTATCCTCATAGCTCCAGATGACTTGATAAACCTGCTTAATAACTTGACACCAAGTTTTCAATCATGTGGTTCATAAATATAATTTGTGCATAGGTGGATTCATAAGTACAACTAGTGACGTTTGGCAAGCAAGAGCTGGTGGCATGGAAATTGTAAAAGTCTCACTGGCTGTAAGAGCTGGATCTGAAGAACTATGCAGGAGTGAATTTATTGGATTGCTCTATGTTTGTATATTGCTTTTCCTTCTTGTGCAGAGAAAACATCAACATGTCTGACAAGACAGCTGTGATCCAGAATACAAACATGTCTGATGAAATGCAGCAGGATGCTGTGGACTGTGCCATGCAGGCTATGGGAAAGTTCGACATTGAGAAGGATATTGCTGCTTATGTCAAAGAGGTATGTCTGATCAGTCTTTATTGACCCGACAGACTTTTAAGATTTATTGAAAACTTTTTAAGATGCTTCCTGAGTATGATATTGTGAACATTGTTCTCCCCTGCAGGAGTTTGACAAGAAGTACAACCCCACATGGTATTGCATTGTTGGGAGGAGCTACGGCACTTGTATGACACACCCGGCAAAACATTTCATCTATTTCTACTTGGGTCAAGTGCCCATTGTATTGCTCAAGTTGGACTGAAATCCAAACTTGCTCCTCCTACTGTGTATCTCTGATATGTAATTTGGTGTACACTTTGATGTTGAGATATTTTCAACATGCTAAGCCCAAAACATTGAGTCAGCAAACTGCTTCTGACTTGTGTGGTGTGTATATGTGTCTTGAATTTACTTCACCCGTTGTGTACTATATTGAGAGAAAGGTGTGCAACCCGAGGCTACAAATGAGGATCAAAAATCTTGGCTCTCAAGTAGACCATCATAATTAAAAGCATTAAAAGCGAATGGAAACTTTCCTGTAAAACATAGCTGTTCAAGTTTATTAACATATGAAACTTGCATACCTGGGATCTAGGTGTCAGATTATGAATAGTCCTGCAGAGGGCACTAATGAGGCTTACAGTCTCAGTGCCCTAATGACATAAATTAACAAAAACGCGGGGCAGCTGTCTACAATACACACCTGTGTGATCACTGGAAATTAACAAGGCGAGTACGAGCAACTTTATCTGTTTCACATGATCATTAGTGAGTTGTCTTAACAACAAGTAATTAAAATGTCCGGCTACAACAAAGTTTTTTCTTCCTCATAGTTTTTTCTTCGAGACTTGCTAATCCTGTTTTTTTTTTTTTTTTTACCAACCACTAAGTTGTAAATCATCTTAGTCCTCTGTTTATGTTGTAAGTGGACTCGTAAATCAGCAAGTGACTTGTGGTATAAATTCTGGTGTCATGGAAGTGGAACAGAATCTATTATATCATACACATGATTTATCCATTGCAGTTGAAACAACAACATGTCTGTTCGGAAACCTGTGATACTGTATACAGACTTTTCAGATGTTCTGCAGGAGGCTGCCGTGGAGCGTGCCTTACAGGCTATGGAAATATACCATCTACAACAGGATATCGCTGTCTATGTCAAAACGGTATGTCACATCGTGACATACAAATAGTAATAGTACAAATAGTAAAGACTAACTGAGATTATACACACACACACACACACACACACACACACACACACACACATATATGCAGTATATACAGTATATATATACTGTAATTTCCCAATTTGGGATCAGTAAAGTATATCTATCTATCTATATATATATATAGATATATCTATATATATATATATATATATAAATCTCATTCTCTGTGTATGTGACTTTCTGTCTATGCTGTGATAAATATTGTTTTCCCCTGCAGGAGTTTGACAAGAGTTACACGCCCACATGGCACTGTATGGTTGAGAGGGACCTAAGCTTTCATATGATTGATAATCTGAAGAGTTAGATCCTTTTTCGTGTGGCTGAAGTACACATTCTATTGTTTAAGTTGTACTGAAATCCCAACTTGCACTTCTTTGAACTACTTTTAATTCTGCCCACAACACATCTGTGCCATTCTTTATGTTGCTGGTTGATGCTTGTGCTTTGCCTAAACTGATGGTATGCTGTTTATAGAAAATGTCAGTGTAAAACTACTTATAAAGCTAGCAATAGGCAGAATATGCATGTGCACTGACTTAGTTAATGTCTTTTGCCTGCTGAAAAATAATCTTATGAAGCTTAATTTCGGGGAAATGGAAGACATTTAAGGGATTTGGATCAGATATTTATAGTTAAGATGAAATTTACCCGTGTGATATTACAAGCATGTATAATGTGATGTGATGGTTTGTTACACTGTAAACAAGACTGGGATGTCAGTGCCAGGGTATCCGGATGAAACGGCAGGGGGCAGTAATGAGAAGCGCAGTCCGGGTTTAATCTTGAGATGAAGAGCAAAACGAGATACTTCCTGATGATGGGAATTCCGGCTGTTGAAATGGGGCCAGGTTGTTATTCTCCTTGTAGCAGTAAGATTCGGTTCTTTTGGCTTTTACTCAGTGACCTGTCACTTGTGGCTTCTATAATACACCATGATTTGTGTGCAGGTTTATTATTTAGATTAGACAATGCTGTAACGGAATTAATATTATTCAAAGTACAATTCTTTTATGTTTTCTTCATAAAATAAAATGTTGTTGTATATTTTTTTACATTGAGCGCAATGTTTACAGCATGCTTTTGTGATGTGTGTTGTATTAAAAATGATTCCAATAATATTAAATATTTCTCATTTCTCTCATGTGCTGTCAAACGCTCAGGAAAAGATACTTGTTTGTCATTATACGTGATTAGTTGTATGACTCGCATGAGCTCTGTGTTTGTAGGAATGGCTATATTTATTGTTTATAAGAAATATAACAAACACACTGAGAAATAAAGTGATAGAGACCGAAGGAAGGGAACGAAAATTGCTGCGAGACATCGTTCACATAAAAGAGCTGGTTCATAGACTCGATTCGTCCGCGAGCGACGCATAACAAACTACTTCCGGCTATTTCAAACATGGCGGCTCTGACCGGGTTCCCATCAACGGCCCCGGGCTGTGGTAGCGTCCCTGCTTGTCCCTCAGTGGTCCTGGCGGACGCCGCCCTGTACGGTCCCATGGCGACGGACAGTTGGAGACTCGGCTCCGGGTCGGACGCTGAAAAACAGTTTTCCCGCAGCGCCGCTAAGCTCAGGGCCCTGCGAGCAGACTCCGGCCAACTGAGAGAGGAGCTCAACCTGCTGTTTGACCAGCTGCTGTCCGAAAACTACAACAAAACCTTCTACCCCAACATCAACATCCACACAGAGGTAACTCTCCCCGCTGGCTCCCAGTTTGTGTTTATCTGTGCCATTAGCCTCAGAGGTCTTCTTTTTCGATGGCAGGAGGTGTACGTGCACGTGTGTGTGAGATAATCTCTGTTCAGCAATAAACACTCAAACCATCATGTCTGGCACCAGCAATAATTCCACAGTTACTGTGTTCACTCTCTCTCTCTCCATTCTGATGTTTCAATAACTGAAGGTTCTGAAGTTTATTTACACTGATTAAAGCATTGCACACTAAATGTACAGTATAATAGCATATCTGCATATCTGCACAAGCAGATATACTGGTGTTCCTAATAAAATGCTCCGTTAATATATATCAATTCACCAATTACAAATTGTAGAGTAAATCCAGTGCACTAGAGCTGAATAAATAATAATAATATTGAATATGGATTTAAAACACAACTTGGGTTTTATATGGTTTTATAATGTTGGTTGGACAAAGGAAGATATGCTTGGTTGCACTGAGCTTTTTTAATGTCCATTTCAGGATGTGTGCGCTCTGCTGAAACATGCCAGGTGTCTTGTGCCGCTGACTCAAGAACATTTAGTGGTCAAACTCTGCCAGCTAATGCATCATCTGCTCAATCAGCTGAAGGTAACAACTAGTAACAGTAGATCTCAGTCGTCACATCCACAGATGTACTGACGACAAGCGTACAAGTTTTTAACTTTTCGATTTTTTTTGTCTTTTATAAAGGTCATAATGGATGAAGACACTTTGAATGTATTGGTGAACTATACCACCAGTGCCTTGAAAACTTGCAGCACGTGGACACACTCAGATGTTCTCCTGGCACTCGCCACAGTTGTGTATGGGAATGGACCTCATTTTCACCAGGTAGTTGTTTGTACAAGCGTAGGTCTGAAGGTGTCTTGTAATTAATACATTAAATATTAACTAAGATTATTCTCATTTACAGCATCTCAGTGACTTACTGGGCGAAGATGGAGTACTTCTGCTGTATAGTGCTCCATCTCAGCCAAATATAGAATTACGTCGTGTTGCCCTTACCTGTATGGCCAATATCTGTCTGAGGTAAGCTTTATGTCGTAAATCTAGTCAATAGCTATTTTTTAATGTAATAATATTTTTTATTAGACTGTACACTTTTCTTTTGTAAATTTTTGTCAAAATAGTTTTTACCTGTATTTGTTTTCTCTGCAGGGTGCCTGGGCAGCCCGCTTTGGATGAGCAATACAAAAATGTATGTTTCAGAGTTTTCCTCAAAACATTACAGTCACCCAAACCTACAAACACAGACGAGCTCTTCTACTGCGTGGTATGGATAATAGTTTGCTGTAACAAATTCTGTAGTGATGAAAAATGCATTTAATCACAGCTGATTGATGCATTTTTTTTCTTTCCCCTCTATGCAGGTGATCCAGGCAGCACTGAAGGGACTCCAGTATTGTCTTTCGGGCGGGAAATGGAAATTTGGTGGAGGGGAGGAGCTTGGAGCTGTACTGGCTACACTTAAGGTATGAGACTACACCATACTTGCTGATTGTTCTGTTGCTCTATGGTTATATTTGTGAGTTTCTCATGAACAAACGCCAGTTACAGTTTTAGAATGGTCATATTAAATGGAAGGTATCTGCATATACTCTGCAGAGACTCATGTTCCAGGGAGCTCCTGGTGTAAGTGTCGAGTGGCCGGCTGTGCTTTACCCAGCACCTCTTCCTCAGTACGAGGGTCTCTCTGCACCAACACCTGCTGAAACATCAAAACCCTCAGAAACACCAAAGGACATCACAGGTCCAGGCAAAACCTCAGGGGTAAGACAAGCCTTCACTATTGTTGATGTCAGTTATGGTGCGGACCACGTTATGCCCCCAATTTAATGCATTATTTATTTCAAAAAATGTTCAAATATATATTGTTCATTAAAATCAGAATAAAAAGAGGAAGTCCAGAGGAAAGGGGAAGAAAACGATTTCTGAGAAGAGCAGAGGGGATGATGGGGAGGAAGTGGATAAAGAGGCAGTGTCTACACCTCAGAGAGGAGGTGAGGGAGAGTCATTGTCTAAACCCTCTGCCCCATCTCTCTATCCATCCTGGAGGCGAAACACTTCAGATTCAGAGTTTTCTGACCCAGAGGGAAACGCACAGAGCAAACTAAGGTAAACCAAGTGTAGTCATGTTTATGTATGACACTATTCTTTGGCAATACTATAAGGTACCTCAAAAAATGTATGCCTTATAAGGGTTTTATTTTTTGTCTTATATTCTAATGTCAGCAAACCACAACATTTTCTGCACAAATCATCTTGCTTGGCCATTCATACTGCAGTGTTTTCCTCTTTCAGACTTAACCAGGTTCGTGTGCGTCAGGGAGCTTTGCACTGTTTGCTAGCATTGGTGAAAGCTGTAGAAAAGCGGACTCTGTATGGGTACTGGTCCTCCTTCATCCCTGACTCTCCTATTGGCAGACCACCATCCCTCACACTGCTCACAGTCGTACTGAAGGATCCATCGCCAAAGGTACAACACAACCTTACTCATGTTATAATTCTCCTCAACATATATGACTGTAATTGTCATATCTTCACCCTCTTAGGTACGTGCATGTGCACTTCAGGTATTGTCAGCCATGTTGGATGGCTCCCGTCAGTTCCTGGCTATAGCTGAAGATACAGCGTCTCCTCCCACATCTTACACCCCTTTCTCCTTCCTGCTGGCTACTGCCGTCAGAGAACTGCACCGTGCTCTCAATCTGGCTCTGTTGGCTGAGACTGCTCCTCAGACACTCACACAGATCATAAAGGTAATAGCAGTTTCTTGTCATGTGTAATACCACCTTTGCCACATGTGATGATTTTACTGCCAGCTGTCAAGATGACTTTGCTATTGCCAGTAATTTTAGGTGCTCATGTGTGTAGTTTTATTGTCTTAACAGTATGTCTCCACCTTTCTTGTGTATTAGTGTCTTGCCTTTCTGGTGGCCAATGCTCCCTACCATCGTCTCAGACCTGGTCTGCTCAGCCCCCTCTGGAAGCAGATTCGTCCTTATGTGCGCCACAGAGGTTTGTCTTCTCTTTTTGTTCTTAAGTTACAGGTCAATAGATTTCTGTCTTTTTTTAAACAGCAGTTCTGTTTTTAGATGTGAACGTGCGTGTGTCTGTTCTGACACTATATGGGGCTTTGGTAACAACACAGGCACCTCTCCCCGAGGTGCAGCTCCTCCTCCAACAGCCAGACAGCGGAATCAGCAGCAGCTCAGGCTCCTTCACACCACAGGACTCTGCTCTCAGCTGGAGACAAAGACGGGAAGAGTCCTCTCCAACTCACAGCCCTGTAATAACCACCCAGTGCAGCTCACAGACACATCCCACCCAGATTCCTCGAACACCAGGGGAGGAGGACACCTCATCGCTGTGGCTGCTACAGCTCTGTGTGTCACTGGTGACTCAGCCCAGAGAGGATCAGTCAGACAGCGAGGCAGCGGGATCAGGAGGGGGCACTGTTATGGAGCCCTCCCCTGTCCGACTGGAAGCTCTACAGGTGAGAGGTAGTGAGTGAGATAAGCAGTGACCATGGCAGTGTCGAAAATCTGGACTTTATTTTTGTGCGTGTGCCCTGTATCACTGTGTTTCAGGTCATGTCCCACCTGGTACGTGGTTACTTTTCTCTAGCCAAAGCGTGTTTGTGTGAGATTAAGCAGGTTAGCTCCTGCTGCCTTGGGGAATCAGATCCCTCCATACAACTGCATGGTGCAAAGGTAAACTTTACTCCTTCCTACGTAACACAACTTATGTTTTGTGTGTCCCTTTTTTTTCTTTTATGTAATGTAGCAGTACAGATGAGAAACAGATTTTGTCAACTGCACAAAATGACAACAAATGCACAGAAATGATGCAACTAATTAGCCACTGATATCTGTGTCACTGACCTTTGATTAGTTACTGGAGGAGTTTGGGACAGGAATTCTCTACCAGTACAAAGCAGAGAACAATGTGCCTGAGAACTTGCGGGTCCCCATGAGTCAAGTACGTACTGCCTTCATACTGTATATACTGTATCAGGTTACCCCTGTTTAAGGTTGTTGATACTTTTGTTTCATATAGATTTTTCCTTAAATTAAAAAAATCACAATTTTTTTCCTTAAATTAAGGAATAGTGCTTTCCATATGGGATCTGATTATGTATCTATTATGTATGTATTATGATGAAGAGCAGCTGTATCATTGTCTCTCCATTCATTTATATTTTGGCTGTATGCAGGTGGTACAGTTTTGGACAGATATGCTGAGTGGTCCTCTAAATGGAGTTCTGCAGAGTGAACATCCCATGCTGCAGACAAGTGCCTGCGATACTCTCTCCTCTGTCCTGCCGCAGGCTTTTGCCCAGCTGCCTGTGAGTTTCACTCAAACGCTATTGTTTTGTCTCTTTCTGTACAGCTAATACCCGAACTTCACGAAAGCTGTATGTGTGATGTGTAATATTGTTTAAGGACAAGACTCAGCTGATGTGCATCACAGTGCTGCTCGGGCTGACTTACAGTGAAAACTATCTGGTGAAGACCGCAGCTGTGAGAGCTCTGGGAATATATGTACTATTCCCTTGTCTGAGGGAGGTAAGGACAGTGTCATGAAACTTTGAACATACCAAGAACTCACAAAAAACTTTAACATTCTGTCAAGAGAAGTAAGTCTGAAAAACTATAAAGTAGAACTGCATAAAGCATGTTCCAAAAACACAGAGGTCTGGTCTAATCTGCTGGGATGTTTTTTCAGGATGTGATGTTCGTGGCAGATACAGCAAATGGTATCCTCGCCGCCCTTGAGGATCGAACTATGTATGTTCGTGCCAAGGCTGCCTGGTCTTTGGGCAATCTGACGGACATACTTATTATCAATATGTAAGAAAGCTTACAGAGTTTTGAGCAAATGCCTCAGGACTCACCCTGCATCCTTCTCTATAACGTTACGTTAATGCAATGTTTTCATCAGAGTAGAATTGCCTAAATGAAATATCATTGTTTTTGTTAACAGGGAGAGTGTGGGTGTGGACTTTCAAGAAGAGTTTTCAGACATGCTACTGCTCAAGATGTTGCAGGCTGCTACTCGAGCAGCAGCTGACAAAGACAGGGTGAGTGTAATCTAACTTTAGTACACAATGACAAGCAGATTTTTCAATCTTGTGTCATGATGCGTGATTCAAAGTTATTTAAAAATGCATCTGTTCTGTTTTGTCAGAGCAAACAAATATGTGCATGAATTAAAATTGTCTTTTTTGTTCTGGAATTTTAATTAATCCAACACAATGACAACAGCCAAAATGCATCTTTGCCTGATTGTATGTTCTCAATCAAATATCTGAACTGTGGTGACATCATCTACTTTTGGATTGGTTCTCATTTCCTCTCAATTCACATCCTCTTAACCCTCTAAGGTGAAGTGTAATGCAGTGCGAGCACTGGGAAAACTTCTTCATTTCCTGCGTCCCAGCCAGCTGACCCGCTCTGCTTTTCAACAACCGCTTGGAGATGCAGTCCGTGCTCTTGTCAAAACTGTCCAATCAGAGGCCACAATGAAGGTCAGGTGGAACGCCTGTTGTGCCTTAGGAAATGCTTTCAGAAATCCTGCTCTACCGCTTGGTAACTATTCCCAGGACATTCACCTGTCTTTGTCTACAGTATGAATTATCACCAATAACAGTTGTTGATTTGATTTTCTTGGTCACTCAGATTCAGCCGTGTGGTCTTCCGATGCATTTTCTGCCCTCTGCCATGTCGTTACTTCCTGTAAGAACTTCAAGGTGCGAATAAAATCAGCTGCTGCCATGGCAGTTCCCTCCCAACGCAGCTGCTATGGGGACACGAAGCAGTTCAGCTGTGTGTGGAATTCCCTGGCCACAGCACTCGAAAACAGTGAAGACACAAATGATTTCTTAGAGTACCGCTACAGTGCCAGCCTGCGCCACACACTGTCACAAGCTCTTCTGCACCTGCTCAGCGTCAGCCAGTTTCAGGACATGCCTGCCATAGGGGCATCGCTGGCCAGTGAGGAGGGAAGGAGCATCCAAGAACATTTGATCAGATATCTCAGAGCAGAGGAAGGAGGAGAGGGGGTTGAGGGAGAGAAGGACGCAGGGGGGGACAGTTCAGACCCACAGCAGAGGATCGGGAATGTGCAGCTGACTCTGTCCAGACTGAAGGGGTTAAGCGCTGAAGGGGAGGGAAGAGGAGAGGAGGAGAGAGGTAAAGAAGCAGTGGTCAATTTTCTAGAAGATTTGCTGAAGACCTGCGAAGAGCCATAAAGAGTCACATCTCCAGCTTCAAGAGACCTGAGAGACAAAAATGATTTTTAAGCTGGAACATATCTTGTTGGAGGAAAGTGATCTATGTAATTACGGAAGAATTTCATTTATTTTTTCTTTCTTAAAATTTGCTTTAGCTCTTTGTGTCCTTTCTTCTGCCTAACTGCACTTCCACTCTCTGATGGCTTTCGATATAGAATACATGTAGAGGAATTACACTTTAAATGATGACAATTGTAAAGACTGAGATGGTCATGTGATATGTTTCCCTTTAATGGAATCGAATTGTGTTGAAACAATGTTTGTTTTTATCAAACAATGTTTACTTTACTTGAACAAAATGTAATGTTTGTAATGTTTGATCTTTATAATATATTTAAAAAGATTTCTGTTGCATATGATTTTGCTTTTATTATTGTTTTACTATTTACTATTATTTTAGATCTATATAAATACATTCAACACTAGGCACAATGATGCGGAACACCTTTAGTATTTTAAGGCCATTTATTTTTGAGATATGTATAAAGAAGGGTACTGGATTAGGTTGTCAACAAATAGAAACCTTCTATGCATTAACTCTTGCACTGTCCGAGGTGCCGCCGGTAAGGGGCGCTGTGGGTTGTTAGTAGATAATCCAGTTTGATTAGTAATGCCTTAATCAGGGAACACCACGCTGTTGCAGCAATGGACTCCTTCGAGTTGTTTCGGAAGCTCGGAGCCGGAGCTAAATTTGACCTGAAGAGGTTTGGTCAAGACGCTGCTCGGTTTAAGGTAAATTTAACACGCGTGTCATATGAGATACTAAGTGAAAATAGCTTTTAATTACAGCAGCAATAACCATGGTTAGCTATTTTGGCTAATACATTTTTGTGTCTGTGAAACTGCTTCGTGTTTCCTCTCTGGGTACTTTGGAAATTCTGTTGCTGGGTGTGCTGTCTCACTACAGTGTAAAGTGTAAATGGCGGAAAACTGTTTTTGTTTAAATACATTCTGCGTTTTCCTGCCTCGTTTTTAGGTGGTCAGATCTCACGGAGGAGAGCCGTCCTCACATACATTTTCTGCGATCGATTACTTTGGCACAGGACCAGTAAATCGAGCCCAGAGCAGGAGCACAGGACAGGGAGAGAATGAAACGTTGGAGGAAGAAGGAAAAGAGCATGAGGATGAAAATCAGAGTGACGATTCTCGCGTTGGAGGCAAAAGGAAACGTTTGAATGATGAGAAGACTAAGAAGAAGAAAAAGAAACAGATGAAAACACACCAGGTGGAAGGTAAGGGATTTGGCTTACTGGCTTACCTTGAATTTAATAGGTATAAATAAAGTATCTGTATTTCTATCAGTCTTACTGCTGCTGATTGCATGTTTTGAACTCTCCAAATGTGTTTGTTATGTTACCATGAATTGTGTGATATATGTGTGTATATACATAACAGCTCATGAATTAAATTCATGTCAATGCATAAGCTTTCCTTCTGAAATTGATTAGTTTGGTGTTTCTCTTATTAGTGAGAGAAACAGCAATTAGTGAGAAATGGGGGGAAAGTAGCACTGCTGGTTGTACTGTAGGTGATACATATGATTATGATGTGGTTGTTCATGTCCGAAACTTGCTACTTTTTGTTTTCTGTCTGTCTAAAGCTGGAAGCTCAATGCTGAAAGACACAGAGGGAAGTGGCATCACTTGGACATCCTCACTGGACAGAAAGATCCATAACCTGCCGATTGACGGGAAGGAGAAAAACTCCCCGAAGAGGATAAAGCACATTTATCGAGAAAAGGTCTGTACAGTGACAAAGCTCACAACAGAGAGCAACAAATTGATAAAGATATTATATTTATTTCTCTCTGATTGGTTTTAGGTGAACCATATTCGCTCTCAACACCGTATAAATGTTCATGGCTGCGACGTACCAGACCCTGTCTGCACATTTGAGGAGCTGCAGTCTGAGTATCACCTTAACCCACGTATCCTTCAGAACCTTAAGGATGCAGGGCTTGATACCCCTACACCAATACAGATGCAAGCAATACCTCTCATGATGCACGTGAGTATAGACACACACAGTCAGTGGTTTGTAAACAGTCTACAGGAGATGGATTTGTTACGAGTTTACTGTGAATCGTTTATCTGGCAGTGTCGGGAACTCTTGGCCTGCGCTCCCACAGGATCAGGGAAGACTCTGGCTTTCTCTCTCCCACTGCTCGCTCACCTGCAGCAGCCAGCCAACCAGGGCTTCAGAGCGGTGATTATTTCCCCAACCAGAGAACTGGCCAGCCAGGTATACACAATTAAACATTTAAATAAAACTAATATGTTCACTGTGCTCAGCAGCAAGCAGCAAAGTGGTTAGCTGAAACGACTCCCTTCTGCTGAAGGAAAATACACTTGATGAGGGCATTGCGAGTTGTCATTAGTATAGCAATGTTGATTAGTACAACATTAATATATTATAAGGTCTTTTGCTCACATGTTGTCTGCTTTGCTCTCGATAGTAAATATGCCACAGTACTGTATGTCAACTCCATATTGCCCTTTTTTCTGAGAAGTCATGTTTTAAGCCCTAATACCATTTGTTGTTGTGTGTTGTGCTGTTTTTAGACTTACAGGGAACTGCTCCGTCTGTCCGAGGGAGTTGGATTTAGAGTTCACATCATAGATAAGGCTTCGCTTGCAGCCAAGAAATATGGACCACAGTCAAATAGAAAATATGGTAAGAAAAGCACGTGTATGTGTGCAGAAGTGATAAATCTGATTCATCCTCAGTTCATCACTTTTCAAATCCTACATGTTTATGCACAGACATACTCGTCAGTACTCCAAATAGACTCATCTTCCTTCTCAAGCAGGATCCTCCAGCTCTTGACCTCAGCAGGTAACATTTGATCTTTGATCTTCTAGTTTCTGCTGTTTCTAATTGTGTGTGTATATTTATAAGTGTGTTTCTGTGTATGTGTGTGTGTATAAAATCTGACAATGTTGTATCCTGGCGGTGTTCAGTGTCGAGTGGCTGGTGGTTGATGAGTCTGATAAGCTGTTTGAAGATGGTAAGACAGGCTTCAGGGAGCAGCTGGCAACTGTGTTTCTAGCCTGCTCCAATTCAAAGGTGCGCAGGGCTTTTTTCAGTGCAACCTGCACAGCAGATGTTGAGCAGTGGTGCCGTCTAAATCTTGACAACCTTGTGTCGGTCAACATCGGACACAGGTAATAATTTCTCTCTCGCACTTAATTATTTGATGGATTTGTCTTGGCTTAATTTCTGAAATTCATTTGTTGTTATCTCAGAAATACAGCTGTGGAGACAGTGGAACAGGAACTGCTGTTTGTTGGTACAGAGAACGGCAAGCTGGTAGCCATGAGGGACATAATCAAAAAAGTATGAAAACATTCATTAGTTTACTTTTTTGGTGGATTGTTTTATGCACCATAGTAATAAGTTTGACCTTTGGCTGAATGCAATTTTAAGAATGATAAATCTTGGTCAGTTATACACATTGAAATGAAATGTTACTGTGAAAGAGTAAGAGAAATTATAATCTATTTGCTCTATTTTTAGGATTAAACTATAAATTATAAATTGCTTTTTTTCAGGGGTTTCTGCCTCCCATGCTGGTGTTTGTTCAGTCTATAGAGCGAGCACGGGAGCTGTTCCATGAACTGGTGTACGAAGGCATCAATGTAGATGTGATTCATGCAGAACGCACACAACAACAGGTATACCAACACATCATACACTGCACTGTTGGTTCTTTCTGTCTGTCTGAAGGGCAACAAGTTTTTCATCCTCCTCTTCCAGAGGGACAACGTGGTGAACAGTTTCCGCTCGGGGAAGATCTGGGTGCTGATCTGCACAGCTCTGCTCGCCAGAGGAATCGACTTCAAAGGAGTCAACCTAGTGCTTAATTATGACTTCCCCACCAGCGCTGTGGAATACATCCACCGTATTGGTTAGTTTAATATGAACATTTTGTATTAAGCTCATATGATAAAGCAAATAGGTAATGGAAAAAATATAAATATGATGTTTTTTTTAAATGAAAGAATACCCTTTTTCCTGTCCACTCATCAGTTCTTGCATATGACTTCACTGTTCCTCAGGTCGTACAGGCAGAGCTGGACATCAGGGGAAAGCCATTACCTTCTTCACAGAAAATGACAAGCCACTACTACGCAGGTACATTTTGCCAGACCATCCTGATGGAGTCTGTGTAAAGTTCCTTCTTTTGTTTTCTATGAGATGTTCTACATTTTCACTTTATCTGAATATTTTTTTTCCTGCATCCCTTTTTAACAGCATCGCAAATGTCATAAAACAAGCAGGTTGCCCTGTACCAGAGTACATGATTGGATTCAAGAAGATACACAGGTAAAGGAGATTGATGATGATGCTGATCAAATTTCACTCCTTTTCATTACCTAAACACTGACAATCATGTTTGCATGTATTTGTTACTAAGTTTATTTGGTTGAAATTTGTTAATATGGTTCTAATAGTCCATCTGTGTTTGTTCAGCAAAGTGAGACGCAGACTGGAGAAAAAGCCTCCGAAGAGAAGCACCATTTGCACAACTCCTCGCTTCTTAATAAAGAAAAAGGACAAAGCACAGAAACAGAAACGACAGAAGAAGCCAGCAGATGGAGGGCAAAGAGGAGAAAAGAAGACAGAGGCACAGGGACCGAAGAAAAGAAATAAAACACAAAAAGAAAGGGGCACAGAAAAACACAGAGATGCCACAGAGAAGATGGGATCAAATTCCTCTGGAGCAAAGTTAAAAATGTAAGTTCCTACTGTATTTAATTTCTAAAAGTTTTTAGGTTTTCATGCAAAACTCGTGGTAAACAGTCTGTAAAGACTAATTAGGTCTGTTATATACCATGATTTTTTTAATGGTGGGCTTTCCAAACTAACAGAAATTAGACCCATTAAATTAACAAATCCAATAACTGGAACATGTTTTCTTATCATGTTGTTCTCTTTACCAGGAAAGGAGGGAAGAAAAATAAGACTCAAGAGGAATAGAGGAATTGATTCAAGCAGACGGATTTTAAAATAGATGTGGAACTTGTTTTTCATCTTGAAATGTTATTTTCTGCTTATTCTCACGTATTTGCTTTGTATTATCAAAGTATAAAATAAATGAATGTTTCATATATAGTTTTGTTTCGTCCCATTTAATTAGAGACTTAGACTTAGACTTACTTTTATTGTCATTGTACAAGAAACACAAGTGACTCTTGACAACGAAACGTCGATACTTGGCTACCGGCATCACAGATCTAAGACCTTATATGCTATACTATACTATACTATTAAATATGAAATAAATATCCAAAGTACTAAATATACAAATATACAGTATTGCACTTGAATCAACAAAAATATTGCATTTATAAAATATTGCACTTGAAATGCTACACTACACTCATGTCAAGGAAAGTAGCACAACAGAAGCAAAGTGACGTAAGACCCCAGGTACAATGTCGAATACAAATGTGCGAGTATTGTCCATGTCCATGGGGGGTGGGTGGTTGTGTGTGTGCAGGGGGGGGGGGTTGTTATGTGTTGTTGAGCAGTCTGACGGCCAGGGGGTAGAAACTGTTCAACAGTCTGGTTGTCCTGCAGAAGATGCTGCGGAACCTTCTGCCGGATGCCAGCGGGGAAAAGAGTCCGTGGTTGGGGTGGGTGGGGTCGGAGAGGATCTGGTGGGCTCTGGACAGGCAGCGTCTGTCTGCAATGTCCTTGATGTGGGGGAGCAGGGTCCCGATGATCTTCTCCCCTGTCCTCACCACCCTCTGCAGAGATTTCCAATCGGCGGCTCTGCAGCTCCCGGACCAGACGGAGATGAAGCTGGTCAGCAGGCTCTCGATGGTACCTCTGTAGAAGGTTTGCAGAATTATCCTGCAATTTCAGACACTGACTGAACATATTTTAAAATGCTTTATTAAAAATCATTGTCATTAGTGATTACGTGACGATGATGCAACATCAGCCTTTCATTCTCGTCCAAGGGGGTCGAGATTTCCCTGTTCTCGCGATACATTTGACGCGAGATCTTGCCCGTGCATTATAGTGCAGGAAACCCCGTCTGTTCTTCCTTTCTCAACATGGCACCGAAGGTGAAGAAGGAAGGTTTGTTAAGCTAACCGTTTTGAATGGCTAAACTGTGCTATTTTCATAAAAAATGTCTATGATGTTCAAGAGACTTGACCTAGATACAACCATAAATTTATTGTGGTTTGAATTCCCCCAATGTATTACTGTCTGCGGTTCAAATAGTTCGGTAACGCAGAACGTGTCTCCGGCATGTACGCTTGAACGTGATGCTAAGCTAATATTAGCATGTTAGTGTTTAAAATGATGCGTTTAAGCGTTTAAAAAAACCTTAGCCAACTGCTGTTATGTTTCTGCCATGTGTACATGATATAATGTACGTTTGTAATTCGATTTTACTGGTTTACTCTAATGTGCTACCTCTAGCCACAAACTTGGCCTGAAACGTTGCAGTAGTTACACGTGAAGACATTACCATTAATTTTTTTCGGAAACGAAAACCAGTGTAAAAAGCATGACATGTTTTTGTTTACTCTAAATTCCCATTTTGGCCAATTCGGTGCAACTCGTTATCCTGTTACATAGCCTGCTGCTATGCGCTACATTGCACTAAGTGCTACTAATGTTATGCTGCGTCGATAAAATGTGAAGCTGTGAATTGAGTATTGAATGCTTAATGTGAGGTGTTTGCCAGTGTACAAATGAAACAAATTATAGACTGGCAGTGTATCTGAAAATGTGCATCATTGTACTATCAGACTATTCAGACAAATGTTACACAGCAATGACGTTGCTAATATGTCAGGGTTTTCGTCTGGCTTCTCCTGCTGTCACTTTACGGGGGCAATGGAACCGAATGCAAATACAATGTTTTGGTTAAGGGAAAGTGATTATAAAAGATGATGTTCCTGTTTAGTTGTAAGTTTTAAACCGCAGAAACACATACAGACTGTTGTCTGACAACTGTTTTTTTTCTCTTAGTTGTCCCTGCCAAGACTGAGGCCAAGTCAAAGGCTCTGAAGGCCAAAAAGGCTGTGCTTAAAGGTGTACACAGCCAGAGGAAGAAGAAAATCAGGACTTCTCCCACCTTCCGTCGCCCCAAAACCCTCCGTCTCCGCAGGCAGCCCAAGTATCCTCGCAAGAGTGCTCCTCGCAGGAACAAGTAAGTTGCAATGACTGCATCCTCATAACTTTCCAAGGATTAAACATGGTGCATATGATGGTATTAGCGATCAAAGTATGAAAAAGCATGATTCCAGCTTAAACCACTGATGCACTCAGCTGAATTTATTTTGTATTATTGTACTTAAAAGCAGTCTGTTTTGTTGACATGTGTACAGAAAAATAACTTATCAGATGACATTGACACAACACATATTCTTCATCTTTAGGTTGGATCACTATGCCATCATTAAATTCCCCTTGACAACCGAGTCCGCTATGAAGAAAATTGAAGACAACAACACACTTGTGTTTATTGTGGACGTCAAGGCAAACAAACATCAAATCAAACACGCTGTCAAGAAGCTGTACGACATCGATGTCGCAAAAGTCAACACACTCATCAGGTAAGGATCTTAACCTAAGATGAGCATAATTTTCTATATCATCTGTTTATGTATTATATGCTTCAACAGTAAGCAGTATTGTGCTGAGTATTGTACTGAGTTACCGCATGTGTGTTTGTGTGTGGGGCACTTACTTTGCAGCATACTTTGTGCGTATGATTTTTGTACACAATGTGGTCTGTATGCTTTCTAGAACAGCACTTTGTCTCACATGGTAAATTAATCTTGACAGTAAATCTTACTTACCACTGTGCTTTTATTTCTTCTTGTTCAGGCCTGATGGTGAGAAGAAAGCCTATGTTCGTCTTGCACCAGATTATGATGCGTTGGATGTTGCAAACAAGGTTTGTCAGCAGGTTTTATTTTTATTAAGTCTAGATAGACATGTTTGTATTCACATTCAGTTGACAATCTTGTGCAAGTGATGTAAACTTTAATTTGATCTGAATGTCTGTGATGCATTCAAAGGAACCACTGATGCCAATTATTGCAGATATAGTTCTGTTCACTCTATGAATGGACAGTTTGTAATTGATCTTTTTTTCCCCCCCACAGATTGGTATCATCTAAACTCTGGCTCAAGAGACTTGTGGAAAAATAAATTTGTATAAACTATAACTAATTGTGTCGTGCTGTATTTGTTGCTTGTCTTCATACACTGTCATTGTTTTTATTTTTAGGGAACAGTTGTCATGGGATACCCCTGGTCAAAATGACCTGCCACTGTGTTTAAAAAGAGAAAAAATCCCCTGAATTATATTTTTTAACTTGAAGCTTAATGACTTTTCTTAGAAAAAGTGAAATGTTGCAATTATTCATATTTCCATTTAAGCTGTACAAAAAAGTTACAAATATTGTCTTTGGGTCAAAATGACCCAACAGTCAAATTGAGTTGAGGTCATAGTCAGTTACGCACCACAAAACTGGGCGAATGCTTCAGTTCTGTCTAAGATCAATCTGTAGCAGATGTAAGCATTGTGGTGGCAGTGTTTGTTCAATGCAATTTTATTTATCCAATTTTTACATTCATCAATTATGATTACCACTACTATTGTACTGCCTTCTTAGCATTAAGCTTGACAACGATGAGAATCTACCACACACCTGTCGATGTGTGGTAGATCGTGTACATTAGTCGCGTCAAAAGCTGTCTTCTTGGTGTGTCAAGTGTCTCACTTGACCTAAGGGGGTCAGATAGAGGCTATAAACAGTGCTGCAGATGACAGTTTCCCAAATTCTCTCTGTGCTGAACCCATGAGTGCGTGTTTCACTGCTGAACAGCCTCTACAACATATAACTCTGATTAGGAAGTAGAGGTGGAGTAGGTATCAGAAACAGCCCAGAGCAGGAGCACAGGACAGGGAGAGAATGAAACGTTGGATGAAGAAGGAAAAGAGCATGAGGATGAAAATCAGAGTGACGATTCTCGCGTTGGAGGCAAAAGGAAACGTTTGAATGATGAGAAGACTAAGAAGAAGAAAAAGAAACATGAAAACACACCAGGTGGAAGGTAAGGGATCTGGCTTACTGGCTTACCTTGAATTTAATAGGTATAAATAAAGTATCTGTATTTCTATCAGTCTTACTGCTGCTGATTGCATGTTTTGAACTCTCCAAATGTGTTTGTTATGTTGCCATGAATTGTGTGATATGTGTGTGTATATACATTACAGCTCATGAATTAAATTCATGTCAATGCATAAGCTTTCCTTCTGAAATTGATTAGTTTGGTGTTTCTCTTATTAGTGAGAGAAACACCAATTAGTGAGAAATGGGGGAAAGTAGCACTGCTGGTTGTACTGTAGGTGATACATATGATTATGATACATATGATTGCTACTTTTTGTTTTCTGTCTGTCTAAAGCTGGAAGCTCAATGCTGAAAGACACAGAGGGAAGTGGCATCACTTGGACATCCTCACTGGACAGAAAGATCCATAACCTGCCGATTGACGGGAAGGAGAAAAACTCCCTGAAGAGGATAAAGCACATTTATCGAGAAAAGGTCTGTACAGTGACTAAGCTCACAACAGAGAGCAACAAATTGATAAAGATATTATATTTATTTCT